>CM076581.1:1106278938-1106853577 GCA_034641835.2 Pinus albicaulis
GAGCGAGCCACAGATGAAATGATCTCCACCACCGATTATCCAACCGCGGGGTGCACATCCGCCGGGGGTGCAGTTCCAGCCGCACTGCACATATAATTTATTATAAATAATAAATTCAAAATAAATGTTCTGCTCATCGGATTAAGATATATTTTATATGGATTTTACACCTCTCCCAAAGAGGAATCCAACAAAAATATTAGCCTCTTAATCTGAGCATCACAACATGGAGTTTGGACCTAGTTGTCCAAATTTAACATATGCCTCTTAATGCCACATATGTTTCTTTTGTTGTCCTTATTAATGGAGATGCCTCAGCTTTCTTTAAACTGGAGTAGCAAGATTCAAGTATAAATATACTTTGGTAACAGAAAAATATGTAACAAAAAACTCTAGAACAGATAAAAAACAGAAGTAGACATCAATACAAAAAACTAGATTATTCAAATTTTAGAAAGCTTAAAAATATACAAAGATCATTCAAAATTTTAAAGTAACATTCATTCTTGAACTTGAAACATATATCAAATTTGAAACATAGCATATCCTATATATACAATGCAATCATCCTCGTTCCTTCATGTGATGTTCCTACTTAGCAGTTTTGCTAAGTAGTCACAATTTTGCACAATTTTAAGTTTTGCTAAGGAGGACTTAGGAAAAGTGGGTTAGGAGGACCCAACTTCCAATTTTTTGCTAAGGGGCTCCAATTTTTGGCTAAGGGATGCTCCAACATAAGATAAAGGAGACAAATCAAAATCTTAGTGGATGGTGGGGGCAACCCCGAGAGGAATACGCACCCTTTGGTGTAACACGCACTTTTGGATAGAGAGAGACAAGAAGGGGATCGATGCATGGGACCCACATGGAGAGAAAGGAGATCAATGATAAATAGGAGGAACATGCATCAATTTGGGGTTTTTGATCATTTCCCAAACAAACTCTCTTGTACGTTTGAGCTGTTGAGCTGAGCCTATGAAGTGTTGTTCAGCACACGAGATTTCTGAGGGGAGATCTCACCTCCTCTTTCGGTGGACTTCGAGTGCCAACCTAGGGGAGGCATTGCTACACATGGGAGTTGTTCCGGGAGATGCTACAAGAAAGTTTGAGTTATTCTTGGAGCAGACAGGGAGAAAAAAGGGACTACGCATTCTTGTGGGGAGATAACTTCAGGGCAGAGCTAGTTGCAGGTTTTGAGGTGCACATTTCCTTCGCATTTAGCAGCATTTTTGCAGTGGTTTTGGGGGGTTGATTGGGTGGCCATCCTTCAGGTCGAATTTTCTCTTCCTGGGCATGCACAAAGGTGGTTTGATTGGGCCTGCGCAGTCACTGGAGGAGCGCACTCGTTGGGGGAGGCTTGACTGGGAGTTTGAGGTTGAGTTTTGCTAGAGGACATAAGGAGAATTATTGGAGGGACTTCTCAACATTTTGGAGGCCTTGGGGGCAGTGGATTCACAAGAGTGTGAATACCTAGATGGAAGAGGAACTCACACTATTTGGGGGTATTTCTGAGAGGTTGGAACAAGGCCAAACCCTTTCTGGGTCTTTCTGGATTTGGTGAGGAGAGCCCAAGGTTAATTTTACAGAATTTTCTAAGCACTCTAGAGAGGTCAAACTCCAATTTCATTCCAGGCAACAACAGCAGAACTTTTGGGCCAATGCAGGGGTTGAAGGAGTAGCACTTATTATCATCCGGGCAACACATTTTATCACTTGGGACTTGTCTAGCTTGTTTTTTGCAAGCCCAAGTGCACCTACACGATACATCTTTGTACTCTCCTTGATATATTAATAAAATGGCTCAGTTTGGCGCACTTTTTGGGCAATTTTTGGGTGTCTAATTGCATGTTTGAATTTTTGTGTTGCATGTGGTGTTTTTGCTTGATTATCACTATTAATTTCCTAGTAGGAATATTACAGTGGTATCAGAGCACCGGTCTGGCATGGGGGGAAATCTTCTATGACCACAGAAGAGAAGCACAACATTACCTACAGGCTATAGGAGACATAGGTACAAGAGTCGAGAGAGGGAATTGGCGATCACACCTGATACTGAGACCCCAGAATAGGTGGTAGTGGAAGCAAACATAGTGGAACCAACAAGCAAAGAGGAGGCAACATGTAATAGCCTCTTGAAGGATTTTAATGACTTGGAAAAAGGGCAGAAAGATATGTTAGAGGAGATTAAGCAGCAGAACCATGACAAGAGTGTCTACTAGGATTTCGTGTTTGGGGAAACCTCAGCGGCTTCCAACCAGTACAACCACCACCCGCTTTTAGTGGGCCAACTAGAACCACATTGCCCATGTTTTACCCATAGGAGCTAGCGAGCAGTCTGGGCAGGACAAGATGCCCATAGGGGAGTATTTCAGGGAATGGCAATCGATGGGTGGAGAGTATCGAGCTGCATTGAGTTTCTGGGATTTATGCCAGCTCAAGCAGAATGATAAGGGCAAGGGCGCATAAGGTTCAGGCACGCAAAACTCAGAATTGCATCAGATCATTTGGAGGATGTACCTCCCCACATTTGATAGCTCATCCAAGTGCACGGCTAGGGCATGGGTAGAGAAATTGGACACATATTTTCAGCTTAGCCGAATGACATAGGTGGAAGTCATTAAAATTGCTACCTTGCACTTGCAGGGGGAGGCCCACGATTGTTGGTTCCATGGGTTGACCATGATAGGGCATGCCAGCGTGACTTTATATGGGGACTTCACGTGGAGGGTTGTCGAGCATTTTGACATAAGGGATCCAAAGGCACATTTCAGGGAGCTGACCCAGCTCAAGCAGACAAGCAACCCTTAGCATTACATAACAGATTTTTTGAGGGTGTTTGTGATGGTGTCAGATTTATCAGATGTCAAGAGGATCTACACCTTTGTGGAGGTTTTGGTTGGGCCTTTACGTGGGCTAGTGAGGGCAAGTAGGCCCACCACTCTACAGGTGGTAGTGAACCG
Source organism: Pinus albicaulis (assembly GCA_034641835.2). Classification (NCBI taxonomy): domain Eukaryota; kingdom Viridiplantae; phylum Streptophyta; class Pinopsida; order Pinales; family Pinaceae; genus Pinus; species Pinus albicaulis. The sequence goes on from CM076581.1 coordinate 1,106,281,899, forward strand.
CACACGGGATTTGTAGGACGCAATTCCCAAGAAAAAGGCACCAGTTCCACCACGAGCTCCTTTCCCACCAAGTGTTAGTTTTTGTAGCATTAGATGTGTTCTAGCCACGAGATTTGATGGAGAGGATAGAATATATGTATTCTCCAGTACCCATAAATCATTTTTGGAAATTCCACCTAGAGACAACTTAATTAGATTTATTAATTAGTTTTTAATATTTCCTAAGTCTAAACTTAGGAAATATGATTAATTAATCACAATTAATTAAGTCATGGTGTGAATATTTTAGAAACTCACACGGATCGACAGGGAAATAATTTGGGTCGTCGATTATGTTTTAATCTTGGTCATTGGTGCTCCAACAAAAGATTATAAGAAGAAGTTGATGGGTAGATGGAGAACGCACCAATGCAGTTACTCAATTTCCCAGGCAGATCGATTTTTTCAGTGGGTGAATTTTAGCAAAGGAGATAGAGCCAGAGGGTGAGTTGCAGGGGTGAGAGAGAGGGTATCAGTAGTGGTTCGGGAAGTGCAAGACAAATTCAGGAAGAGCCAACATGAGGAGAGACAGTCCACTAGAGCTCTGCGCAATTCCCAAGACCAAGGCACCAGTTCCACAACGAACTCCTTTCCCACACAGTGTTAGTTTTTGTAGCATCAGATGTGTTCAAGACACAAGATTTGGTGGAGAGGCTCGAATATATGCATTCTTCAATACCCACAAATCATTTCAAGAAATTCCACCTAGAGACACCTTAATTAGATTTATTAATCATTTTTTAATATTTCCTTAGTCTAAACTTAGGAAATATGATTAGTTAATCATAATTAATTAAGTCATGGTGTGAATATTCTAGAAACTCACACGGATCGACAGGGAAATAATCTGGGTGATCGATTGAGTTTTAATCTTGGTCATTGGTGCTCCAACAAAAGATAATAAGAAGTCGTCGATGGGTAGATGGAGAATGCACCAGTGCAGTTACTCAGTTGTCCAGGCAAATCAATTTTCTCAGTGGCTGAAGTTCAGCAGAGGAGATAGAGCCAGAGGGTGAGTAGCAGGTGAGAGAGAGAGAGGGTATCAGCAGTGATATAGAAAGTGCAAGATGAATTCGGGAAGAGGAAGCGTCAAGAGAGACGCAGTCCACTAGAGCTTTGTGCAGTCACTGTGCAGAAGGTGATGCAAAGGCACCAATGTATGGACAGAGGGTCCATTTCGAGGTCAGGGAGTCGCTTTGGAGAGTGAGAAATTTGTAACTAAATTTCTCAGTATTTTTCCTTTGTTTCAGTTGTCTGAATTCTTGTACTTGAATTGTTGTTGAAGATTAATAAAGAAACCCTCATCTGTTGCACCGGTTTTCCTGCATTGGATTTTTCCGAGGACAATTGTCCAAAAATAACTGTGTCAATATCTTTGTGTGTGCTAGAACTTTTCTGTTTCCAGCGTTTATTTTTCTTGCGCAGTATTTGTTTTGCGAAGGCGACAGTGTATATGCTTCGATATTTTTAGTAGGAAAATGCAAATAATTTGTTTAATTAATTTAACAAATAAAAGAATATTATCAGTTGATGCAGTAGGATTCCAGGTATCACAATTTTCACATGGTATTAGACCGCAAATAGAATTCAGAGAGCTCAGTTGCAGAGAGGAGAAGGATCTTCACAGCATTGCGTAAGAAGCTACTCGAAATCCCAGAAGCTGCGTAGTTCCTTTGGCCAGGAGGGTCAGTTTTTGAGGAAAAATCTATTTCTCTGAGAGAGTCGACAAAGAAATTAGATTTTCCAGATCGAAGATTACCGGAGGTAGAGGGAGCAACATTATTTTCCTTGTAGAGCAGATTTTGAGCTAGGATGCAGAATTTTGAAGCAGCAAAATCAGTGTTGGGAGGAAAAGAGAAATAAGCACATAAAATCATAGACAGAATCAACAATCAAGATGCCTCAGAATTATCTTCCAGGTTGGAGGATGAGTTTGCGTACTTGTCAAGTTCGACAGCATCTGGTGTTTGGTATATTGATAGTGGAGCTTCAGCTCATATGACAGGAGTTAGAGAATATTTCTCTAGCTATCAGGAGGAGCAAATGGACTTCCAGATCACTATGGGCGACAGAACTAAATGTACTCCAGTAGGGAGAGGCACCATAGAGTTTCAGATGGAAATGGGAACCAGCACCAATGTTACTAATGTACTGCATGTGCCAGGATTAGGTATGAGCTTAATTTCACTGTCTCAATTACAGGACAAGGGGTACGATGTACACTTCGCAGGGAAGAAAGTGTATGTCAAACACTCTAGATAGAAGAAGGTGAGACAAATTGGAGCTCGGAGCAACAGGTTATACAAGTTGCAGCTCGATTCTCCAATGGCACTGATAGGCAGTGATAATAGTCGTGGGAAGGAATTGAACAAACTATGGCATGGGAGGATGGGACATTTACACCATGGAGCACTTAGGATCCTCAGAGAAACTGTAACAGGAGTTCCAGTCCTCAACACAGAGCACGATGATGTGTGTAGAGGATGCATACTTGAGAAGTACGCAAAGGCAACGTTTCCTAGAAGTGACAACAGATCAAATGGTGTGTTAAGATTGATACACTCTGATATTTGTGGCCCTATGTCCACTAGAGCTCTTAGCGATGGCGAATATTTCGTCACTTTTATTGATGACCATTCCAAGAAGACTTGGATCTATTTCTTAAAGACCAAAGATGAGGTCTTTGATCGCCTCTAAGGTTTCAAGGCACTCGTAGAGAACACGACCCAGAAAAAGATTAAGGTGCTACGTTCAGATAATGGTGGAGCATACATTTATAAAGACTTCACAAACTTTTGCACGAAGGAAAGCATCAAAAGAGAATGGACAACTCCATATAACCCTCAGCAAAATCGAGTAGCGAAGCGAAAGAACAGAAAAATAGTTAGGGTTGCAAAGGCTATGTTGTATGACCAAGATTTGCCTAGATTTTTATGGGCAGAGGCATGTAACACAACGGTGTACATTCAAAACAGAACATATCATAAAGCATTGGGGAAGAAAACGCCAGAGGGAGTCTTCACAGGAAAGAAGCCTGAAGTGAATCATTTGAGGATCTTTGGGAGTGTAGCTTACTGCCACATCCCAGATGAAAAGTGCAGTAAATTGGATTAGACTGCAAAGAAGGTGTTTCTCGTGGGGTATAGCGAGACCTCAAAGGCATACAGGATCTACATTCCTAGCAGTAGGAATATTGTAGTGAGGCAAGATGTAAAGTTCATGGAAGACAGAGCTTTCAGGAGATCTTGAGAGATGCCTGTAGGTGATCAGTCACCAGAAGTTTCGTTAGTCCAACAGCAAGGATAACATGCAGGACCAGCAAGAGGACAGTGATAGGGATCAAGTACAGTGACCAGTACCAGTATCTCATCAGGGGTAGGAGATACAGGGAGTTCTCAGCAGATGGAGCAGCAAGAAAAGGAGGAGGAATTGATTGAACCTCCCACCACCAGTGGTAGAGCCAATAGGGAAGTGCGTCAAACCTTGAGAGACGCAAAGGAGTTTGTCAGAGCTCCTAGGACAAACAAGAGACAGCGCATGCAACCTGACAGATATCAAACTTTGGTAGCTCAAGTTGCAAAACCCTCCAGCTTTCAGGAAGCCACATAGCATCAGGTGTGGGTGGATACCATGGTAGAATAATACAGTTCTATCATGACAAATGATGTTTGGGAGGTAGTGCCTAGACCAGAAGACAGATCAATTGTAAGTTCCAAATGGATCTATAAGATCAAGTACGTTGCAGTACGTTGCAAATGGATCTATAAGATCAAGTATAAGGCTAGATTTGTGGCAAAGGGGTATACAGAGAAGGAAGGGATACACTATGAGGAGACCTTCACCCCAGTTGCCAGATATACCTCTATGAAATCTGTTATATCCCTAGCAGCGCAAATGGGATGGGAGATTCACCAGATGGACGTCAAGACAACATTCTTGAAGGGGTTGATAGAAGAAGACGTGTATATAGAGCAGCTTGAAGGCTTCGAAACTCATTAGAAGTGCACTCATGTATGCAGATTGAAGAAATCCCTATACAAGCTCAAGCAGGCACCCAGGGCATGGTATGGCCGGATTGACAGTTACTTGCAGCAGTTGGGATTCATCAAGAGTGATGCAGATCCCAATCTCTAGTATTTGATGGTAGAGAATGAGCCTCTCATTCTGGTTTTGTATGTGGATGATCTGTTTTTGACAGGATCATCAAGGCTCATAAAAGACTGCGAAAGGAACCTTGAAGCAGAATTCGACATGAAGGATATGGGGTTGATGCACTATTTTCTAGGATTGGAAGTATCGTAGAAGAATGGGAAGATCTTCCTTGGGCAAGGGAGATATGCTATAGATATTCTTAAAAGATTCAAAATGCAGGATTGCCGACCCATGATGACACCCATGATCACCAATTGGAAGAAGATAGATGCATTAGGGGACAAGGAAGTCGACCCCACCTTGTACAAACAGCTCATTGGGTCGCTCATGTATCTGGTTAACACAAGGCCAGGCATTTGTTTCGCTATCAATACCCTTAGGCAGTTCATGGTCGAACCGAAAAGGGTACATTGGGCAGCAGCAAGGCACATTCTTAGGTATGTGCATGGAACAGTCAGCTATGGGTTGAAATATACTCGAGGAGATGACGTCAGATTGTGCAGAATGCAAATTGGGAAGGTAATTCAGTAGACAAGAAAAGTACCTCTAGGTACTGCTTCAATGTTGGATCAGGGATGGTCTCTTGGTGCAGCAGGAAACAGAAGTCAGTAGCACTAAGCTCAGCAGAACCAGAATATATGGTGGCCAGCACAACTACGTGCGAAGTTATATGGCTTAGGAAACTACTCGTGAGTTTGTTCAGGAAGAAAATGGGAGCAACCAATGTTTACTGTGATAATCAAAGTTGCATAAAACTCTTTGAGAATCCAGTATTCCATGATAGGTCGAAGCACATTGATATCAGATGTCATTTATGTGAGGCAGTACAGCTGCAGTATGTTCCCACATGAGATTAGGTAGCAGACATACTCACGAAAGCTCTTGGGAGAGTTAAGTTCATCTAGTTCAGGGAACAGATGGGGTATGTTGGAGAACCCGTTTCAGTAACAGAAACAGATGGATTCTCAGTTGCAGCATCAACGGATGAGAGGGAGTTGCAGTACAGATGCAGTAGTTGGCAACAGTTCCGCAGGGTCAGAAGCAGCACAAATGCAGCGCATATCAAAGTTGCGCAGCGTTGGTGGACAACAGTAGCCAGACATCAGCAACGTGACAGGAGATGGTGCAAAGGCAGTGTATTGTAGCAACAGTTGCAGTACTAGAACACTTTCCTCGCTAAGAGGGAGTGTTAGCTTGTGTGGCACTAGATGTGTTCTAGCCACGAGATTTGGTGGAGAGGCTAGAATATATGAATTCTCCAATACGCAGAAATCGTTTTTGGAAATTCCACCAAGAGATGACCTAATGAGATTTATTAATCAATTTTTAATATTTCCTAAGTCTAAACTTAGGAAATATGATTAATTAATTAGAATTAATTAATTCATGGTGTGAATATTCTAGAAACTCACACAAATTGACAAGGAAATAATCTGAGTCATCGATTATGTTTTAATCTTCGTCGTTGGTGATCCAACAGAAGATTATAAGAAGAATTTGATGGGTAGATGGGGAACGCACAAGTGCAGTTACTCAATTGCCCAAGCAGATCGATTTTCTTAGTGGTTGAAATTCAGTAGAGGAGATAGAGCCAGAGGGTGAGTAGCAGGTGAGAGAGAGAGGGGATCAACAGTGGTCCGGGAAGTGTAGGACAAATTCAAGAAGATGCAGTGTGAGGAGAGACACAATCCACTAGAGCTCTACGCAGTCACTGCACAAAGGGTGACGCAAAGGCACCAACGTATGGGCAGAGGGTCCATCTCGAGGTCAGGGAGTCGCTGTGGAGGGTGAGAATTTTGTAACTAAATTTCTCTCAGTATTTTTCCTCTTTTTCAGTTCTCTGAATTCTTGTACTTGAATTGCTACTGAAGATTAATAAAGAAACCCTCATTTGTTGCACCGATTTTCCCGAATTGGGTTTTTCCAGGGACAATTGTCCAAAAATAATTGTGTCAATATCTTTATGTGTGCTAGAATTTTTCTATTTCTAGTAATTAGCTTTCTTCCGCTGTATTTGCTTTGTGAAGGTTGCAGTGTATATGTTTCCATATTTGTTGTAGGAAACAGCAAATAATTTGTTTAATTAATTTAACAAATAGAAGAAATATTATCAGTTGTTGCAGTAGGAATCCAGGTATCGGAATTTTCACACAATGGGGTTGAGACACTAGACCCCCACTGCAGAGAGATGTTCAAGGGCATGGGCAGTTGGACGATGAGACTAGGAGAGATCACCGTAGGAGGAAGTTGTGCTCCACTTTCCAAGAGCCATGGGCATCTAGGCATCTGTGTACCAAGGGCAAGGACCATTATATAGAGGTGTTTTATGACAATGAGTAGGAGGATGGTGTAGACCAGGAGGATGATGTAGGAGGTGGTGAATTGCAGACCAATGGAGGTAGTGGAAGGGGAGGAGCACCAAACCCACCTGATGGAGACCTCTTTAGACTTGTTATCACTCCGCCAGATTTCTAAGGCTAGGGAAGAAATGCCAACAGAGATAACCACAGACCAACCTTTTAACTTGGTATCTAGCCCTACCAAGTCGAAGAGGGCTCTCTCCACAAAACACAGCCTCGGAGGTTGAATGGATTAGGATTTTAGGCTAGGTGTGAGTTCAGGGGTTTTGATAATTGATTTTAGTCAGGGTGCTGGATGAAAGTATGGTCAAGGGAGCTAGGTCAGGGCAAATGAGATAGGGTTGCAGAGATTCAATGGGGCAAGGTAGGCATAAGGCTTAACACTTTAAAATGATTTGTGATGAAATGGTTTTAAGACTAATGAGGAGCTAGGAAGAGCACGGGAGATGTATTCTTCCTAAATAGAGGAAAATGGACAAACTATGACATCTTTCCCTGAACAGAGCATGAGCAAGCATGTATTTTGTCTATCAACTTGAAAGAGATCATACAACAGAGATGTAATGAACATGAAGACAACACTGGAGTGTAAAAACTCTGGTAAACTTGATAAATATATATTATTAATGATGAAGATGAAAGATGATTACAATGAGGGATCGCCTAGGCTTTAAATATAGCCTCAAGGTGTCCCTTGGCGAAGAGGCATGATCTTTGATCATGCCCTTCCACATTAATAACCTAAGATAACTAAATCTAATTAACAATTAATAAAATTTACATAGCATTGCCCCTCTCTTAAAGATGCTTTGTTCTCAAAGCATATGTAACGATGGGCAATGTTGACGAACGCCTGGGTTTCTTGAGCGGCGGGCTCTTGCTTCCCACATTTTAAAAAGATCGTGGAGCATATTCTCGAGTTCAATCTTTTGTTGATCTGGATAATGAAAATATCGGATATCGACAGGGTCGGATCCTGTCTTGACTTTTGGTGACTCTTCGTGGCTCTCTTTTGAAGATAACATTTCTAACTGATGACATTGTACTGTAGATGTTGGCGCTCCTATTTGAATCATCTTCATCATCAGAGAAGAAGATACGACTTGATTTTCTGGGGCTTGGAATCCATACAACTTGTATTTCTGCCCTTTCCACTTAAAACTTATAAACTGTTTCTGATGGTTGGCAGAATAAGTACCTAGAGTTCGTAGCCATTGAATTCCTAAGACCACATCTACTCCTCGTAATGGAACGGTGTAGAATGGAGATTCTAGATGAAAGTCTTTAATCTGCAATTTGACTTTATGGCATTTTCCTACTTGTTCAATCTTCTTACCATCGGCCACCATTACCTTCATATTAGGCATGGGGAAAGTAAAGAGGTTGAGTCTTTTGGCCATGGTTGAATCTAGAAAATTGTGCGTGTTGCCTGTGTCTATTAGAACCATTACATTGTTTTTCTTAATATGTCCTCTTAACCTTAGGGTTTGAGGTTGTAATATGCCTGTCATAGCTGATAATGACACTTGCGGAATAGTTTCGCCATCCACTTCTGGAGAGAACTCTAAGTTGTCTTCTAATCCTTCTATATATGAATCATTATTGTTAGCGTCATTAGTTGCTTCACAACTGTATAGATTTTTCACTTTTCCATTAGCACATCCGTGCTTAGGGTCCCAGTTTTCACCGCAACGCTTGCACTTGCCCTCTCTCATTCTTTGTTTTTCCACACTAGATTTTTCTTCTTCACGAAGATGGAGTGGGACATATTTTGTGTCATCTATATTTTCAGATTGAGGAAATCTTTGTCTCGAATATACTTTTTCTGGTTTTGATAATCTTTCAAATTTCTTTTCAGCAGCTTTTTCTTTTTGCCTTGCTACTTCTACGGACGTAATTTCATGTAGTTCTAGCTCTTCCTGTATGTGGATTTTAAGTCCTGAGATGTAAGACTGGATTAGACGAGATTCCGACAATCCAGGTACTCGTGTTGCCAAGGTCTCCCATTCTCGCGTGTACTCATCCACATCTCCTTTTTGGCGTAATTTGATAAACGTTGAAAATAACTTTTCTTCTTTTATGCCTTGAAACCTTTTAAAGAATGCATCCTTAAATTTCCTCCAACTGATAGCGAGCGTCGTCTTTTTCCACCACATATACCAATTATATGCTTCTCCTTCCATTTTCATGGAAGCATGTTTAATTTTTTCATCATCACTAGTAATGTCATAAATCTCAAAATATTCTTCCGCTTTATTAAGCCATGCAACACTATTCTTTTCATTACCATCAAATTTGGGTAGGTCGATCTTGGCTTTGCGCTGATATGCTAATGGTAGAACAAGAAGGGGATATTGATTAGCGAATGCATTCCAGAGTTGCTTATTTTGAAAATCTGCATTACTATCTTCTTGATGATGTGGGGAATCGGTTTTTTCCTGATGCTCTTCGGAGTTCCCTGAATCTGCGGAATTGTTTTGTTGATTTTGTTCCCTGTTAGGAGATACTGGAGATTGTGTCTGACTTAACTTATCTATTTTATCATTTCGCTCACTGAAGAGTTCTGTCATATTGTTCATTGCTTCGCTATGCTCTGTCATCTTGTTCATTGCTTCGTTAAGCTTTTCTGTGGCCTCGTGATGATTTAGCCACATTTGTCTTTCTATTCGATTTGTTGTATCATGAACCCTTTTGATGTCGTTGGAATGCCCTGCAACTGTGCCTTCAAGGTCGACTAATCTTTTTCCGAATTCTTCGGAATTATTAGTGATCTGTTTCTCGAGATCAACCAATTTTTTCTGGAATTCAGCCATTGACATTGACAACGACATCGAACGCGTATGAGGTGGGGAGTATTTTTCTGTCAGTTTCTCTCTTTTTTTTTTCTAAAATTAATTAATTAATATTTAATTAATTAAATTTTTTTTTTTGAATTAATTAATTAATTAATAATATTTTTTTTTTTAAACTATATAATTATTATATATATATAATTTTTAATTAAAAATTATATAATATATATAATTTAATTATATAATTATTATATATATATAATTATTAAATGGGAATTATATAATATATAAATGAACTATATAATTATAATATATATATATATATAATTATCAATTAAATTATATAATATATATTTTATATATAATTAAAAAAAAATCGTGTTTTTTTAAAATGTGCCGTTCGGTTTAAATGACACACTGTTTCATATAATTTAACAAATCGATTTGTTTTTTTCAACCGTCACCTGTTCACGATTTGAAACGTAATTTTTTTTTTAAATACACGCCCTTTCTATTTGGTTAATTGCTGTGGCACAGCACCGGCCGTTCTGACGTGGACAACACCCGTCTGACGTGGACAGCTCTGACGTTGGGTTAATAAGATCACACCGATTAATTTAGATGCTGGGTTAATTAGACGTGGACAACACCCGTCAGCAAAATGTCAACCGGTTCAACGAATGGTGAAGCAGGGGCTCCACAAAACCGACGATAAGATTCTGGTGCAATTGGACGGCGGCTTAATCGAACAGGCGGATACCGGCTATGGACACGCTGTTTCACGATTTGAATTTTACACGCTGTTTCACGATTTGAATTTTACACGCTGTTTCACGATTTGGAGTGGTCGACGGTAACTTGAACAAGTGTTACGTGGCCTGTGGTTATGAACTGCGTTTGAATAACTTACGTTTTTAAAATTAAAACAGCGACAGACTTACGTTTAAGTATATATATATATATGAGGCGGAAGGATAGACGTCGGGGGGTAAGTGCAGGGGCAATGGGGTCGAAAGGCCGTGGGAGCAAGGTGAAGGGAGAGGCTAGGGCTTATGCGATGGGAGAGGTTTGAGGGAGAGCGTAGGGAAAATGGGAAGTGATGGTGAGCTGGAAATGAGTTTTGGAAAGGGGGCCGTTAGCAAAGAGTGTGGGAATTGATGTAAAAAAAAGGGTAAGGAATGTGAGGGAGTGGTTGAAATGAGAAATCGATAGGGAAGGGAAACAGAGTGAGTGGGCGTGAGTGTAGCGTATGAGCTTTGAGAGGGAATGAGTGTTGGGAAGTAAATCTGCAAATTATTTTTTTAAACCAGGGTTGTTGTCCACAAGCACTTGGTAAAAAAAAATCTGCAATCTGGAATTCTTGAAATTCCTTAATTCTGGGTGATCACACAGATCCCGAAGAGTGATGGCTCCGATACCAATGGAGTGTAAAAACTCTAGTAAACTTGATAAATATATATTATTAATGATGAAGATGAAAGATGATTACAATGAGGGATCGCCTAGGCTTTAAATATAGCCTCAAGGTGTCCCTTGGCGAAGAGGCATGATCTTTGATCATGCCCTTCCACATTAATAACCTAAGATAACTAAATCTAATTAACAATTAATAAAATTTACATAACAAACACATTCTAACATATGAAACTGAAGGAAAAACAATGATAAACATCATACCACATGTATCCCAAAAAATAGTTGTAACTCTTCTTTATTAACTGGCCAAACTGAGTACAATAGTCCTTGATCAATACATTAGCATCCAAACTGATTCCAACCTTTGCTAAGAGTGAAGAAAGGGACTAAATAGACATCAAAACAATATTCACTCATCCTCAGGGGTCGAATCCATGAGGTGAGGAAGAAATCCACAAAATTTTGAACTGAAAGATGGAGTATAGGGAGCTCTAAGTGACTCCTCCCTAAATACATTCAAACTGATTCATTTGACTTAATGACAACTTCTACCTAATGAATCTATCCCTAGGTAACTTATCCATAGCATAATTACATTTACCATCCTCAAATACATAAGTAGAAACATGAATTTCTGAAGTAAAGTCAAAATTACAGTGAAATTTCAAAAAAAAATCAACAAATGGTCAAGTGCGCCATTTTTCTGTCAAGTGTGCCCTCCCTGTTCAAGGCTGATTTTGGCTGACTTGTATGTGTCCAAATTAACTCCAAGATAGCTTGTTGGAAAGCCCTTCAAGTCTAGTTTCCAGATCTGCCTTCAGTTTTCAAAATGAAGGTCATTTTCCCTGTCAAAACTTCATTCTCCCAACGCCTAGGCCAAAATAAGGGTAGAAACATGATTTTTAGGGTGTTTTTTGCCCTTTTCACTAACCAATTTGTCTCAAAAACCTTAGCAAATTTACAAGGTGCATGTCTTCATCATTCTGAATCCAATGGTGATCCCTGTTTGGCCATTGGATGCCTCAGAAAAGTGCGCAGTGCCTAGGGCACTACGCATGTGACCAATTTGTTGATATAACATTGTCCATGCACTCACAAAAAAAGACAAATTTTGCAAAAATGATTCAAAATGTTTCAAAATTGATGAAGTGGCTGATGATGGTGTAGCTAGGCTTGGAGTGAAGCCTCTGCAAGTATGTCAAACTTTCTTTTCTCCTCCAGCATGGTCAAAGCCTCAATCTTTGCATTGGCTCTTTTGAGCTTGGCCATTGCAATTTTCTCCTTTTGAGCATGATGCTTGAGCTTCCTCCTCAACACATCATTGTCTTTGTTAGCCTTTGCCAAAAGCTTCTCCAAATGTTGATTGGCTCTATCAAGCCATGGTTCCCTATTTTCATTGATCACCATTGCAAGTTGCTCATTTAGGGTTAGTTGATCAGCAATCTGAGCCTCTTTTTGTCTTTCTAGAACTAGAGCTCTTTTCAGCCCTCTAGTTCTAGGTCTACCTCTTGGTGCTTGCTCATCTTGTTCATCAAGCAACCCATACTTTTCAAGTGTCTCATATAGCATAACTTTGGCCTTTTCTGCCTCCCTTTGAGCAGTGATGAATTTTACCTCATCAATCATATGCTTTGTTTTCAACTGCTGGTTCTCCTGCTCAAGGAAGTTTATGACAAAATTGGCCTTTTCAAGATTAGTCTGGAGCTCTTTAATCTTGGCATCCTTTCCCTTGATGACTACACTAGTGATTTTATCATCTTCATCCTCATCTAGGTCAACAAGCTCAAAATCATGCTCAGTCTCATGGAGGTTTTCTTCATGTCTAACCTCTAGTTGAATTTCTGCCTCAATCACCTTTTCTTTGCATTTGTCCACCTGCATTGTTGATGTAGAAGGCATGGCCCCTTCCACTATGTGTGGAGCAAACACATGACTGTGACCTCTCTGGCAGGTTTTTGGCAATGGCTTAACCTCAACCACATTAGCCCTCTTAGGTTCATTGACCTCAATCCTGCTAGGTGATCCAATGTCATGATGAAATGGAGATGAAGGAGGTGAAATGGGTGAAGTGCATTGATCTGATGATGATGAATGTGCTATGGGCTGAGATGGAGGGATGGAAGTGGACAGGGAAAATTTAAGGATGGAAGTTTATATTAAAGTTTAGAAACCTTGGCGAATCTTACTAGGCCCCAATATGTAAATTGTAAAATTTTTTATGTTATTTTGGTAAAATTATTTGAGTTTCAAATTATTTTATATTAGTATATATAAAATTTTGGCAATTTTTAGGATAAAATAATTTTATACTATAAAATATTGGCGAATCAATTTTCAAAAAAATGGAAATTAGCGAATCTTTTTTTGGAAAAAACATGGAAATTTAGGCCACCTGCGAATATTAGCCCCTAAAATTTTCCCTGGAAGTGAATGGCTGAGATGATGAAGGCACATTTTGTGCATGTTGAGTAGATGTCTGTCTAAATATATCATTGGATATGAAGGTACTCCATGCAATGTTTAGTTCATTGAGATGATAGAGGACTATGATTTTGATAAGGGAATGATGGAAAAGACTTCTCATTTGATCTTCATACTCCCTTTTCTAAACAATAAGTGCCATCTTATCAATGCTCCGAAAAAGGTAGTAGGGTATGTTGCTCATACACAACTGTAAAATGCCCAAGAAGGGTCCTTCATACATGACATAGACTCAAATTGACTTTTATGACTAGATGACAAATCCTAAAGGCTCACAATGGGAGCCATCATTAAAATAAAATTCCTTGCTCATGAAACCCATGAGACAAGCATAATAATAATTTTATTTTACTTATTTTCATCAATTACATAAAATCACAATTACAAATGTCATTATGAAGTTTGAACCTAGTTACTTTTCAACACCAGCTATAGTATGTTCCCACAGATGAGCAGGTTGCAGATATACTCACAAAAGCTCTGGGACGAGCTAAGTTTGTCTATTTTAGAGAGCAGATAGGTATGGTGGAGAACCCGTTTCAATAGCAGGGACGGATTATTTAGGATGCTTCTCAGTTGTAGTAGTTTCAGTTGCAGTAGCTACAATTGCAGCAGCTATAGATGAGAGGGAGTCGTAGTGCAGATGCAGAGTTGGCAGCAGTATAGAAGTGTCAACAGCAGCAAAGATGCAACATCAGAGTTTCGCAGTGGTTGGTGGGAAATGGAAGTCAGTCACAGTGGCCAGACATCAACAACGTGACAGAGGGTGATACATGTTGAAAAGTGTAACTAGGTTCGGTCTTCATAATGACTTGTAATTATGAATTTATGCAATGAAGAAGACAGATAATAAAATGTATTTTATAATGTTTGCCTCATGGGTTTCATGAGCAAGGAGTTTTTACTATAGGTCAGAGACTTCTTCTTGCTGTCTTTAGGGGTTTTTCATCTTGTCATAAATATATAATTTAGAGCCATGTATATGAAGTGGCGTTACACTTGTAAAGACAATTTATTGATGTAAAAATATGCTCCAAGGAAGTCGGCTCAAATGTGTTGGATACACACCTTCACAATGTCGACCTACTCACAGAAGTCATGTCGGCCTAGGACAGTGACACAGCCTCTATAAATAGAAGGAACTGCGGCCTCATATGACACCAATCACTTCGAATCAAGCTCTGAAATAAAGTGTGAGATAAAGCTCTGGTTTTTGGTGCGAAAGTGAAGGACAGTTCAGCAAAGAGGAAGAGCTATTATATTTCGGTCTTGGGAAGGCCTGCAATAAGGAGTGAAAGACGGAGTCTAAAGTTAGTGCGAAGGAGAGTCACATCTCAGCAAAGAAGAAAGGTCCTATTATCTCTGTCTAAGTTTGTGATAAGGATCTGAACTAGAGTGCGTGAGAAGAAGGGTGCTCAATGAAGAAGGAGGACAATAACCTCAGGTTTAAGTTTTCCCTGTACCTCGCTCATCTCAAGGGTTATTACAACAACAGCGTAAGCATATATAAGCCTTGATCTATATCTCAGAAGTACATACAACGTAAAGGAGCTCTTTGTCTAGAGGACGAAGAAAGGTAAGCCAAGGAGAAGTGCTTGGGTGGCTGAGGTTAGATCAAGGAAGAAAGAATAGAAGGCTAGGGACTGAGCTTCCCTAGGGCTGGTGCAAAGCAATGCAAAAAATAAGATCAACATATGGAGTCTAGAAGAGCAAGTGACAAGGGTCTTGGAGGCATATTGAGGTCAAGGGTTTTTGTCATGATCTTGGTACTCATCAGTTGAAGATCTATTAGAAGAATTACTTTCGGGTTTCCTCTCCAAGAGGGAGAGGTTTTGGCCCTGGCTAGAAGAGCCTAAACTTTGTGTCTCTTGTGTTTTGATAATTGACTTGATGAAAGACATAGCAATCTAACAAAGATAAGATTTAAGTAAAAGAAGCATAATAAGTTCACAAGTAATTATCAAGAAGAGAAATTGAATAAAACGCCCTAATTACTCAACATGGTATCAGAGCTAAGGTGTTGAAGACAAGAAAGGGCAGTTTAGCAAGAAGGCTCAAGCTTCAAGCTTCAAAGAAAACATCAAGGATCAGTTTTCAAGAAGACATCAAGGTTGAAAGAAGGATCCACTTGGTAAATTCAATCTCTGGATCTAAGAAGATCTTCGTTCGTTCAAGAAGGAGGAGTTTGCAGGAAGTTAGGAAAATCCTCAAGCCATCTCAAGAAGACCAAAGACCTCACTCAAGGTAATCATTCATCAAGGTCCTTTCAAGAGGGAAAGCAAGATCAAGGATGTGATCTTTATCTTTCAAAGAATCTAAGGCTATCTCGTGATTGAAGCCAAGTCAAAATTGTTGGAACCATCATCAAGTTGTCCTTGATCATCATCATCATCATCATCAAGGATCCAAGGTGATCTACCGCTTTACACCACACTTGAAGAAGTCTATCTGGAGGGAGCTTCTACTACCATCTACATCATCAACAAGGAAGAAGCCAGTAAAGGAAGAAAGCATCTATTCAAGTAAGTTTATGACTTCATCCGAATCTATCAAAATGTCTTTTTGCAAAGAAAGCAACAAATTGGTTAGGGTTTCAAACTTTCTTGCATGGAAGAAAAGGACAGATCTAAATCTTATTGAGAATGAAGTCATGGACTATATCAAAGGGTTAGTGACTAGACCTTCAAAAGAAGATATTCAAGCACATGCCAAATACATGAAGGGAGACATAAGAGCCCAAAGGATTCTTATAGAATCCATAAAGGACTCTCTCATACTAGAATCTTCAAAAGAGATATATGACAAATTGGGGAGCTATTTTGAGTGAGTACTGCAGGGGAAGTAATATCTCTGAGATAGGAACTATACAAGTTGAAGTTGTCAAAAGAGGAAGGAATCACTTCATATTTCATGAATATTTCTAAAATGCGAGATCAACCGCAGGAATTGGGAGAAGTAATGTATGATAGAGAAATGACTACAGTGGTGTTGAATGCTCTACCGAAGGGATGGGGAAACTTCACTTCAAGCATTATGGAAAGATAGAAGCAACACCATTCTAGGATCTATGGTCTCTATGTAAGATAGAAGAGACTAGATTAAAAGCTAAAATTGATATAGGATCAAGTGAAGAGAATCAAGCCTATGCTACCATGTCAAGAAGAAAGGCAAGATTCGATAAGTTTGGTCCTCAGAAGAAAACGAGAAACATGGATAATATATGATGCTATGGATGTAATGAACTTGGGCACTACAAGAAGGATTATCCCAAATCTAACAAGGACAAGACGAAAAAGGTAGAATCCCATGTCATCGGAGAAATAGAAGAACCAGATTCAAAGAAACCTAAGAAAGAGGAAGTGAAAGATCTCTGCTATGATTGAGATCATCTTCCTCTTTAAGAGGTATTTGTCGATTGTAAAATAGTATGTTAGGAAGCATTGTATATTAGATAGATACATCATTTTAAAAATTTGGCATCATGATAGAAAATTAAAGGAGTACCTGTCATAGGAGGATGTTTTGTAACGACCCATTCCCAAGTTACACCCAAAACAATATTAGCGTGTGAACGATATAGGCATTTGATAGCTACACCTGCCTATACCGCCCACATCGCACTAGTACACCCACCTAATATCCAGATTACATAGATTGGGAACTTAATATTAAGATTACAGATCTATATATTAAGATCATCTAAGTATAGATTTTATGAAAAGAGGTAATAAAAGAAAGGAAATAATAAAGTTAGTCCTTAAGTTAAAATGAGTATGCAATAAAATAAAAAAAATTATTAATATTGAAGGAACTTAAAATAAAGCCCCAAGCTCTACAAATAAAATAATGATATAATCCCACCTTCATAATTATATATTCGTACTCCTCTTAATGTGGATCACCCACCATGAAAAGAAACATTTAATATGAACTTTGGGATGGATAAGACCTCGGGAGATTAGAGGCGGTGGGGAGGATTGTTTAAATTATATTCCTATCTCAATTTAATGAAAAGTACAGCATCATAAATACAGAAAATATCCCAATTAATAAGGGGAAAAGACCTCGGAAGTAGGAGGCGGTGGATGGAACTTATTTAAGGGAGGTGATATGGAGGTTTTGGGGGGGAGAAAAAGAAATGGAATTCTGCTGAAATATTGTGAGATTGAACTGCTGGGAGTCTCTATTCTTCTTGGTTATCTGGGCACGGGGGCAGAGGAGACATCCTCTGGGTCTGGGATTTTTCCCGGATTGGCTGGGAGGACTTGGTTGTTTCGATAAACTGTTTATCTATCTACAGCATCTGCATCACGGGAGGAGAGCCATCATCAAAACCATCTTATGTATTTGATTGTTTCTCAATTAAATTTCACTGTTGATTTCATTAAATACATTACTGCTGTATATAATTTGTCTACAATTAATTCTCTATGTATGGAACTTTACATTTCATGGAAATACATCACTGCTTTTGAATAATTTGTCTGCAAATTAAAAGTCTGTGTATGGAGCATTACATGTTTGAAACACATTTATGTGACATCTATGCTATGAGATAAATTGGCTCCGGGGCACCTCATTGTATATAACATTTATAAGAAGATAGTTATCTAAATCATGGTTCATCATTCATTAATCAATATAGAAACGGGTGTTGACATTTTTCTAATGAAGTCCTCTTTGGATTTAATTGTTAGAAAGAAAGAAAAAGGTTTCATCAAGAATTCTAACTAGTAGAATTTTGGGATTAGGATATTATGACATATTGATGAAATGGGTCAAGAGAATGAGACTCTTTCATTCTAAGAAAACATGTTGCATGATGACTCAAAGAAAAGGAAATGAGGTTTCCAAAAGGCATGATCCACACCTGATGAAATCAACATAATATGTCCTTATATGAAATATGAGGTGGTTGTACACTATCAAGGAACTCCATACTGAAGCTCCTGGGAATAAAAATCAAATTGTGTGGAGAAAGAAAGGAAGAGACCGTGAGAAATGAAACCATGATAAAAGGCAATCAAAATCCAAGGAAACCAAGAAGACTTGACTAGAAAATCTCCTGGGAAGATATGTAGACTCTAATAGAAGTTTGAAGAAGATGGAGACCCTTGACAATACATATCTTTAGGAGGTGTGTCAACCTGTAAACAAAGGATGTCGATGCCTACAAGAAGATGTCATGGTGAAAGATCATCAATAAGGTAACTTTTGATTTTTGTTAAAATTGGACAACTAGATCCAAACTCCGGGTTGTGCTGCTTAGATGATGATCCCAATATCTTTATTGGATTCCTCTTTCGAAGAGGTGTAAGATTGATCTAAAGATCATCTCGATCGGATGAGCAGAACATGTATTTTGAATTTATTCCACTTATGTGCTAGGTCGCCCTAAAATATAATATAGACTTAAACAAGGTTACTTGGAAGCGGGAGCGGGAGCGGGAGCGCGGAGCGGGAGCAAAGCGCGGAGCGCCATTTTTAAAAGTTTCTGGGTCCGGAGCGTTTTCGGGAGCGTTTTTATATATATATATATATATATATATATATATATATATTTTAATATTTTTTATATTTTTTATATTTTGATGCATATATGTCAACAAAAACATGTAGAATGATGAATTAGACATAAAAAACATAAAAACATAGATTGAATCATATAACATCAATCATCTAGAAGTTATAATTTTCATCAACCACGCCCACAAGTTGGAAGCATACAACATATTGACTCTTGAGTCTCGCGAATCATCAATCTGAAGGTTTCAAGCTTTCAAAATTCAATACATAACATTTATCATCATTGATTTCAAATTTCAATATCTAACATTTATCATCATTGATTCATTGATTTCAAAATTCAATATACATTTATCATCATTGATATATATATATTATAACATTTATCATCATTGATTCATTGATTTCAAAATTCAATATACATTTATCATCATTGATATATAACATTTATCATCATTGATTCATTGATTTCAAAATTCAATATATAATATTTATCATCATTGATATTATATAACATTTATCATCATTGATTCATTGATCACCATATAACTTTCATGAAGCATCATATTCATAATTCATAATGACTTGTAAACAATAAACTTATAAATGCCAACTTCAAAGTTTCACCTTTCAAATTCAAACTTCAAACTTAAATTGTCATTAAAAATTTAAATATATGAAATCAGTAGCAAGTCAAGTTTCTACTGTTCAACTGTCAACAACAAATAGAAAATAGTTAACAACAAATATATTTTATCTGGCTGGCCCCTTGCCAAGCCCACGAGAAATGTCTAATTTCTGTGAGCCACGAGGAACTGTTGGTCTTCTAGTACTCTCAGGAGTACCATGACCACGACCAGAAGGTGGAGGCTGGATCTGCAAAGGAACAATAGTGTGATATCGAGGAGTGGCACTGGCACTGGCACCCGCACTTCTACTAGTAGATGGTGGGACTGGCCCTGTGTGTGGCGGTGCTGCTGATGCTTCATCATCATCCCTATAAAGTTCTGCTTCCAATTCTTCTAGATGTAACGTGCCGTCCTCCAAATTATCATCCTCTGGGTTGTTGTCCCAGACTCTGTATGATTGATCCTCATTTGCCCGATCACAGTAATGGCTCAACAATCTCAAGTTATAATGCACATAAACCAAGCTTTCAGCTCGGTTTTCATTCAACCTGTTTCTTCTCACATTGTGTATAAAGTTGTAGGTGCTCCAACACCTCTCTGCAGAAGAAGTGTTCACAACTTGTGAGAGAACTTTTTTAGCCAACTTTGGCAAAAGTCCCATGTCGCCATATGCTTCCCACCATGTGAGAGCATCGAATCTGTCCCTGTCTTCCATTGCATGGAATGAACCAAAGTTAGCAGTGCAATTGAAGTATTTGCCTAATTCAAGGCGCAATCTAGCACACTCTTCCCTGTCAGGTACCAATTTGTCCAATGCCTTCATGTACCCTTCTTGTACCTCTGGATCTGTGTGAGGTTTCACCCTAACCCCACCTCCAGGTGCGGGTTGGCCCAACCAAGATGGAGAGTAA
This sequence comes from Pinus albicaulis, assembly GCA_034641835.2. NCBI lineage: Eukaryota > Viridiplantae > Streptophyta > Pinopsida > Pinales > Pinaceae > Pinus > Pinus albicaulis. Next base: position 1,106,302,205 of record CM076581.1, read on the forward strand.
TATTTTGGCGTAAGGATATATGCCAAAGCATGCAGTGGAACATTGAGTTTATTCCATCGTGCACACACACAGTCATGAATCATAGCATACAAAATGGGATCATTATCCTTAACAATATCTTTTATTTGCCCCAACATGCTATCCATCTGCTCATAAACCTCTCCAATCACTGGTTTATCAGTATCTGCAAAGCGAATCATGTTATAAATGGACTTGGTAAAACTCACAATTTCCCTCATACGTGCCCAAAACTGAGGGTCAAGGGCGGTCTCCTCCACATGTTCAAAACTTTGCCTGTCAACCACTGTTGCCGCCCTGTCCTTTAATAGCTGCCAGTGTGGGCTTGATACCATTGCAGCCAATGACTCTCTTACCTTCAAAAGGCGCATGAAGGTGAGGTAATAACTAGCAAATCTAGTTTTTCCTATTTTCAACAACTCCAATTTGGAGTGAGTACGGAAAAGCCCATGGGTATTGCTATGATTTGTAATAAATTTGATCATTTTCTTACCTCTCTTGTACAAATCACCAAGCCATTTGAACTGATGTTGTTTGTTTTTTATGATATCATGCATCAAAGGTTCATTGTGTGAACCAAACACCCAGACCAAAAAATGTTGGGGTATTTATCCTCAACAATTGCTCCTGCTGCCTTACAGTTAGCAGCATTATCAGTGATGACCTGTATCACATTGTATGGCCCAGTCTTTTCAATTATATCAAGTAATGGTTCTGCAATGTTAATGTCGGTTTTGAATTTATCTGAATAATCATATGCTGCCAGGAAGACTGCACCACTAACCGACACAGCCAAAACATTTATCAATGGTTTTCCTCTTACATTGGTCCATCCATCAGAGACAATGGACAACCCATGCTCATTCCACGAACTTGTCATTCTAGCCAAAGAATTGTTTATTTTAGCTCTTTCATGATCAAGACCCACGGTTCTGGCCTTGTCATACCCAGGGCTTTTGTATCCTTTGGGGGCATTATTAATGGTAGAAACCATTTCATGCCAACAAGGTGAGCGAAGAACATTGAATGGCACCCCACATGCATATAGAAACCGGTAAACTTTTGAATCCACATCATTCCTACACCCTTTGTCCAAGAAATCAGATATGGTTCTACGCCTTAATCCAGTGCCACTGCTTCCAAAACCACTGGCATGGGTGGAAGTTGAACTTGTTTGTCCATGATGTGTTGGGCCTGAATCAACGAAACCCCTAGATCTTTTAGATGATCTCTGTAGGGCAACCTCCTCTTCCTTCCTATATATCTCTCTCTGTGGTGCTGGCACAAAAGTACAAACTTTGATTCCAAGATTTCTAGTTCCATCTCCTGGCATTATCCCACAAAGGTGCCTTCTCAGACGGGTGTATGAACCATGGTATTGTTTATTGCAATGGGGGCAAATAAATTTAGTGGTTCCAATAAATTTAGTGGTTCCACCACCTTTCCCTCCTTCTTGTTTCTGAACATATTTCCACAAAGGATATTGGTCTTGTTTAGTTGGGGATTCTATGTTCTCAGGGTCTCCACTCCCCACTTCCTCCTCAGCATAATCCTCCCCCTCTTCAGGATTTTCTTCAGATCCACCATAACCCTCCTCTTCATCCTCCTCTTCTCTGATTTGCCTCTTTCTTCTAGCACTCTCCAACACCATTATCACAAAGAAAGGAACGAACATGAGGAAAATTCCTAGCCATATAGCCATGATGGAAACAAGTTTCAAGTTTCTAGCCTGCAAAACAAATGGAAAAATGCCAAATGGGAATAGGAAATGCAACATAGGAAAAAAGCAATTCATTTTTAAAGTTTTAAATCCAATAAAATGCAACATTCAAGAAAAATTCAAGTTTTCATTTTCAAACAATTTAACAATCTACAAATTCATCCTAGAAAATACAAAATTGGCTTAGAAGGCCTACCTCTTTCTTGCAATCCTCCTGTCAGCCTTGCTCCTTGCTCTCCCCGCGCCTTTGCTCTCGCTCTCCTGGACCTCAACTGGTCTCATGCGCCGCTTCTCCTTCTCGCTCAATCTCAACTCAACAAACAATAACTAACAATGAATTGAAAAATAAACCCCCCCTCCCCTTTTAAAAAAATCGAATTTTTTCATAAAAAAATTTCCGCGCGGCGGGGAGCGTTTTTTTTGCCGGGGAGCTTCCGGGAGCGAACGCTCCCCGAACGCTTCCCGCGTTTAAAAAACGCTCCCGAAACGTTTTTTAAACGTCGGAAGCGCTCAGGGAGCGTTCGCTCCCGAGCGCTTCCTGAAACGCTCCCGAAAAAACAGGGAGCGTTTTTACAGGGTCGGAAACGCGCTCCCGAAAACGCTCCCGCCAGGAAGCGTTTTCGGAAGCGCGTTTCCGAGCGTTTCCGAAACGCTCCCGCACGGAGCGAGTTTCCAGAGCGGGAGCGAAGGGGGTTTGAAGCTTCCCCGCAACCCTGGACTTAAATGTCTTAAAGGACGTGTCACACACCCCCAAAGATGCCTATATATTGGAGAGACTTGGAGTTCATTATACACACAATGTGTGGAGGATTTTCTTCTCTCTTGAGGATTTTCTTCTTGGTGCTGCGTATCTGTGGAGTATTCTTTGTCTTGGGGTTGTGTGTGACACACTTGGCTGAATGACCTATTGGAGACTTTGCTGGTAGAAGCATCCTGCTGATCGCCGTAACGCCACCATTCATTATCTCTGTTTTAGCTTGTCTTCCATCGATCTATTGGTATGTTCTATCTGCTTCAATATTTTGTGCCCTAATCTGAAATGGCATAGAACATGTTCTCAAATTAACATGGTATCAGAGCTAAGGGGGAGACAAAGTCCAATCTATGTCAAGGGGCAGCCAGTAAAGTACGGATCTGTTGAAGGGATGTTCTGAAGGTTAAAATTCAGACCCGTGGGGCTCGTTCTCTAGAGTTCTCGGCAACCTAGACTTATATCCTGTGAAGCAGCAGTCGATTGGTTTTTCGCATAATCTGAATTCTCCTCTAGTTAAGCACGGAATTCACAAACCCTTGCTGAAGGTGTCGACCCGTGGATTGAGTGGCATATCTAAAGCTGAAATCGAGATATCTGAAGGCTCTTGGGGCCTGGCCGGTGTGAACCTAATTATGCCTTGCGACATTCGGTACTGCAGCTTTGCGTCAAAATCGAATATGGATGAAAAGGTCGAAACTCGTGAAGCAGCTGTCGATAAAATTGCGTGGGTAATCTCCGCTTGTTGTAATCGGACAAGGTTGTTCTGTTGAATTCCAGAAATTTGACGGTGCGTTGGATATATATGGCCACTCTTGGCTTCACAAAAATTAGTAACCTTCCTATGAAAGCTTGTGTGTAACCAGCAAGGTTGTGCACAGCAATTAGATCCATCGGCCAAGATGGTTCACGAACATGGCAGATAGGATTATGCGGTCGCTGGACTCCCATGAAATCTGCCCGCATGTAAGTATTGTCACTCCGCGTGCACTTTCATGCCAACAAAATTGAAACCAGATACGGAGAATCGAGTGAACCAACATCCGATTTGATGCCATCCACCTATCGCATCCTTCGCGGAACATGAGATTAAATATTTGTTGAGCAAACTGTGGCACAAACGAAATCTGGTAGCCGACTCGACTACATGGAATAGATGGAATAAATTATTGTGGTCAACCTGATCAAGCGAGGACTACAAAATCCTGAACCAAGATATTGTTATCTATGTGCTTTACGTTCTGAAATCTTTATTAGGTGCATCTATGAGATACTAGAATAGTGTGGATGCGGGTGTTGTTAATACAAAAGCTAAAGGTGCTAGGCAGGCATTTGTGATGTCATTAAAATGAAATGGTTCTTTCATCGTAGACGGAACAGCACATGCATGAGTGAAGCTCAGCGAAGTGCTTTGAATGCGCTTTTATTCCGAAGTGGGGATCAATCCAAAGATATTGTTCTTGTTCTTGCAACAAACAGACCTGGTGACCTTGATGCAGCTGCTACAGATAGAATTGATGAAGTTACTAAATTTCCACTTCCTAAAGAAGAGGAACGTTTTAAATTGGTAGAACTTTACTTGAAAAATATATTGCACAATCAGATGAAAAGAAAATTGGTTGAGTTGAAGGATATATCTGAAGAAGTAATTCGAGACGCTGCTAGAAAGACTGAAGGATTCTCTGGACGAGAGATTGCAAAAATGATGGTTGGTGTGCAAGCAGCAGCTGTCTATGGTAGCAAGGATTGTTTCCTTGATGCAAACCTGTTCAGGGAGGTGGTTGATTACATATTTGTTGAACATCATCAATGTAGAGAGCTTGCTGCAGAAGTTCATCGTTGATACTGGACTTTTAGACATTCGTATTATTTTGAAAGGATCGGCACCATTATTGGCCATATATTGTGTTTGGTTTTCTATTCACTGCCAACTTCACGGGTGTAATGGATGATGCTTAATTTCCATGCAGATGATGCATTGACTCATTGCTTTTGCTCAGAGGTTCCTTGTAGAGCATTTTAACTACTCAAACAGCAAACTTCTGAAGAAAATTTGTTGGGAAACTTGTATCCAAAAACATCAATTTTGAGAGTTAAAGCATTGTGTTTGGAAAGGCTCTTGACTTGTGTTGACAATTCTGTTGTATTTGTGGGATGGTTTTTGAAATATTGTTTACACACCCACTGTACTGTAGCTCAGTATAAAGAGGAGAAAACTGCTATTTTTCCCATGTTTTGTTGGTTCTAGTACAAAAGAGGTAGTGTCAGCCTTTTGTACATGCTCAGCATGGGTTCTGTTGCATCTTTGGTGATGTCAGTGACGATAAATGAATGGAAATGACAGTGAAGGCTGTAGGCAGCAACAACCGCAGAAAAGAAGTAAGAATGTAATTCTATGTCACTGTCATAATGACAGTTTACAAAATTCATATAAGCAACTTCGGGAGAGACAGAAAGCTCGTGTGCAACAGTTTATGGCAACTGAAGATGCTTTGAATAAAGTTGCAGAGGCAAGAAAGGCCTGTGAGAAACTGATAAAACGAATGCAAAGCATAATGATGGCAATGAGTGATTATGGAGATGCGGGTTATGCACTCACCACTGGGGACAATGTTTAGAGTGCAGGAGGCCTGGGACAGTTTGAGTTTTAGTCGCAACATATATTGTAGCTATGACAATAGAGATGGTCATATGAATTATGCACAGTAGTTGTGATAAGTTGCAGACTATGTACAGGCAGTAAGAACAACATTGACTGAGGGAATTGATGGGCCGAGTTTAAAGCAGCGATATTCTCTGAGAAATCTGCCTAGTACATCAAGGATGGAGGCCCTAGGGATAAGCATCTTTAGGCCCATGATTACAAATCCCCTTCCAAGTTGGTGTCCGGGATGCCCTCATTTAAAATAGATGTCTTCTCTCGAGAGAGAAGCTGGCATTAAGAGGGAGAATACATCTGTATATGCTCCTGAGCTAATATCATTGTTGGACGAAAGAAGATCCTCATGGCTCAAAGACATATGGCTTTAGAGGCGGAAATTCCGGAAGAAAACCAAGAAGCCATATAAATACCAGGGGTATCTAGCTGCCATGGGTACAATATGAGCCTGGATCATTTGCAGAAACTGGAAAGCATCAAAGTTTGCATAGATGCAAGGATGATGTCTGGGATATGGTTCCTAGACCACAGAACAAAGTTGTTGTCAACTCGATATAAGATCAAGCATGGATCTAATGGAAAATTGTGTTGCCTGAGTCCTCTCTAGGAAGGCATTGATTATTATTGCACCTATAATCTATTATTTCCCCTGCTGCTACGCAAGGACGAAATCTTCATCAGATGGATGTAAAGACTGTTTTTTTGTGGCATGGTGCAATAAAGGAAGAGGTGTATGTAGAACAACCTCTGGGGATCAAAATCCAGGATCGGGACACCCATGTCTGAAGGTTGGAGAAAGCCCTCTATGAGTTGAGGCAAGCACCCTGAGCTTGGTACGAGAGGATAGATAGCTACCTGATGAAGCTGGGCTTCACTCGTAGTAATGCTGATCCGAACCTTTACTTCAAGGTTGATAGAGAAAAGCCTCTCATTTGGGTACTGTATGTGGATGACCTCTTCCTGACAGGTGTTGACCCTCTCATTCATCAGTGTAAGAGGGAGCTCGCTGCTGAGTTCGAGATGAAAGACCTAGGACTAATGCCTAGGCCCGAAGGTCTGGTAGAGACCTGGCAAGATTTTCCTTTATCAAGGAAAATACATTATGAAGCTTCTGGTATGGTGGACTGTAAGTCCGTGTCGACACCGATGGAACTCAACTTCAAGAAGTTGAGTGGCAGCGCTGTTGGGCCCGTGTTAGCAAATCCTACTGAGTATCGTCAACTCGTAGGGGCTCTGGTGTTTTTAGTGAACACCCGTTTGGATGTATGTTGTGCAGTGAACACCTTGAGTCAACACATGGTTGATCATAACATTCACTGGGTTGGTGCCAAGAAACTCTTGAGATATCTCTGTGGCACGATAAACCATGGGCTGAGATACACTTCCAGGAGCATGACACTCCTTGGATATACTGATGCCATTTGGGTTGGCAATGTGGTGGATCGTAAGAGCACATATGGATGTTACTTCACAAGTAGATCTGCTTCGGGCAGGAAACAAAAGACGGCAACCTTGAGCACCACTGAGGTCGAATACATTGCAGCATGTATGCCTGTTGTGAAGTCACTTGGTTGCGAAAGCTCTTCAGTGAGTTGTTCGAGCATGTGCTAGATGCCACCATTATCCTTTGTGATAACCAGAGGGGGATTCATTTGTCATAGAATCTCGGGTTCCACGATTGATCCAAGCATGTTGATGGTTGGTACCACTTTATCCGAGATATGGTACAGCGAGGCGCCGTAAGGCTCGATCATATAAGAATTGATGAGCAGGTCGCAAACACTACTATTCTTAATAATAATGTGATTCCTAATTTTGATGAATTGTTGACGAGATGCACTCAAGAGGAGACAAGGATGATGGAGAGAGACCATCCCTCGAATGGGAATTGAGGTGACTCTACTGCCTTTACCACTCATGCAAAGAAGAGAAACAATGGTGGTCCAAGAAATCAAACCATGGAAAATCGGGGCCCAAAGGAAGCAAAGGAAGATGTTACACTTGTAACAAGTTTGGTCACTATGCAAGAGAATGCCCCAATAGAAGGGACTCTCCTAGAGATGATGACAACAACAACTTCAGAGGGAATGGCAATCAAAGGAACAACAAGTTCAAAGGAAAGAGGAAGGCTCCCTCTGATCGAAGTGGAAATGGGCAACCTTTCAAGAGGTCAAGGAATTCCAGGTACGATGAATCTAATGTTGTTGATAGGAAAAATGAATATATCCTTATATCTGCCCTCTTTGCTGCATCTCCTTCTGATACGCTGGATAATTGGTTGATTGATAGTGGTGCCTCAAGGCACTTCACTGGATATAAGGAGGCCTTCTCTGATTTGATTGAAAAGGATACTAATCTGGAAATTATCCTTGGAGACAATGCCACCTATCCCGTGAAAGGGACAGGGACTGTCACCCTTCATCTAAATCAAGGTCAAGTCCTCCGCTTGCAAGATGTGTTATACGTACCTGACTTGAAGAAGAATCTAGTGTTTATCTCAGCAATGTTAGAAAAAGGATTCAAGTTGACATTTATCGATGGAAAGGTACGCATTTGGAATAGGAACTTCAAAGAAGCGTTCACTCTTGGTTTTAGAGTTGATACACTCTATCAGGTTGGTGAAAGTCCGTTGGGAGCCATGACATGTGACACAACCCTTCAATACGAGTTATGGCACTGGAGGTTTGCACACCTTCATTTCAAAGCCCTTCCCAAAGCAAGGAAGGTGGTGACAGGGATGCCCGAATTCAAAAATGATCATGAAGGTGTATTGCAAGGTTGTGCCGAAGGGAAGCATACATGGGGACCATTTCCCTCAAGTGTCACGAAGACATCTGATATTTTGTAATTGATTCATTATGATCTATCTAGTATGCTTCTCGTAACATCCTTGGGAGGATCCTTATATTGTATCACTTTTACAGATGAATTCTCCCGCAAGACATGGATATATTTCCTGAAGAAGAAGGATGAAGCATTCAAATGGTTTTGTACCTTCAAGGCCTTGGTTGAAAATCAAACAAGGAAGAAGAACAAAATTTTGAGGACCAATAATGGGATCGAGTATGAGTCAAATGAATTCAATGACTATTGCAGGGAAGTTGGCATTAAGAGGGAGACCACCATTGTGTATACTCCCGAGCAAAATGGTGTTGCCAAAAGGAAGAATAAAACCATTTTGGAAGATGCCTGTGCCATGCTTTATGACCAAGGTCTTTCGAAGTTTCTATGGGGAGAAGCTGCCAACACTGTTGTGTTTAAAATAGATGCCCACATTCCGCATTGGACTCCAAAACTCCCAAAGAAGTCTTCTTTGGTAAGAACCCCGATGTCTCTCATTTTAGAGTTTTTGGAAGTCTCGTTTATTTTCATGTACCGAAAGAAAAGAGAAGCAAGCTAGATTCTTCTCGAAAGAAGGGAATGTTTGTGGGCTACAATGAAACCTCGAAGGCATATATGTGTCTGGTCAAAGATAAGTGGAGATATGTCACGATGTCACCTTCCATGAAGATGTTGCCCTCAAGAAAGTGAGGAATCTTACTAGCTCAAAGGAAGACAAAGAAGAAGAAGAAGAAGCTAGAAGGCAGGAAGAACTGAAGGATGAACTGATGACCGATGTTGAAGGTCAGATGGATTCTATAGATCCACCTCCTTCAAATAAAAGGAGACCGTCATGGCTTAGGGACACTCTCGAAGGTGCCGAGATACACATTGCTCCAAGAGGAACATTCTGTGAAAGCAAGAATCCGAATAGGTACCAAGGGTACCTAGCAGCCATGAGTACTATTGTACAATCTGAGCCTGGATCATTTGAAGAAGTCGTAAAGCATCAAGTTTGGAAGGATGTTATGCACGAAGAATATTAGTTTATTATGAGGAATGATGTCTGGGAAGTGGTCCCGAGACTGGAGGAAAAATCTTTTGTCACCTCGAAATGGCTCTACAAGATCAAGCATGGAGCCGATGGAAGTGTTGAAAAGTACAAGGTAATATTTGTTGCCCGAGGCTTCTCTCAAAAGGAAGGCATAGATTATGTTGATATATTTGCCCCTGTTGCCCGCTATACCACCATCCGATTGATCATTGCCCTCGCTGCAACACAAGGATGAAGTCTCCATCCGATGGATGTGAAAACTGCCTTTCTACATGGTTCAATCAAGGAAGAGGTTTATGTGGAGCAACCTCTGGGGTTCAAAATCCAAGATAGAGACAAACATGTATGCAGGTCGAAAAAAGCCCTTTATGGGTTGAAGCAAGCCCCCAGGGCTTAGTATGAGAGGATCAATAGCCACTTGATGAAGTTGGGCTTCACTCGAAGTAATGCTAATCCAAACCTTTATTTTAAGGTTGATAAATAAAGGCCTCTCATTCTGGTTCTCTATGTGGACGATCTCTTCCTGACAGGTGTTGACCCTCTCATTCATCAAAGTAAGAGGGAGCTGGCTTTCGAGTTCGAGATGAAAGACCTAGGACTGATGCATTATTTCCTGGGCTCGGAGGTCTGGCAAAGGCCAGCTAAGATTTTCCTTTCCAAAGGAAAATATGTTGTGAAGCTGCTGGAGATATTTGGGATGGTGGATGACAAGTCTGTGACGACTCTGATGGAACTCAACTTAAAGAAGTTGTGTGGAAGTGTTGTTGGGCCCGAGTTGGTAAATCCCAATGAGTATCGTCAACTCGTGGGGGCCCTGATGTTCTCAGTGAACTCACGTCCGAACATATGTTTTGCAGTGAACACATTGAGTCAATATATGGTTGACCCTCATCACATTCACTGGATTGGTGCCAAAAATCTCTTGAGATATCTTCGGGGCACAATTAACCATGGGCTGAGATACACTACCGGAAGTATGAGGCTCCATGGATATACCGATGTTGATTGGGCAGGTAGTGTGGTGGATCGTAAGAGCACATTTGGATGTTGCTTCACTCTTGGTTCTGCTTCGATATCTTGGATGAGCAAGAAGCAGAAATGATTGCTTTGAGCACCATCGAGGCTGAATACATTACAGCGAGTATGGCCTGTTGTGAAGCTGTTTGGTTGAGAAACATCTTCAGGGAGTTGTATGGCCATGTTCTAGATACCACCGTTATCCTTTGTGATAACCAGAGTGGGATTTGTCTTTCTGAGAATCCTATGTTCCACGACCAATCCAATTACATTGATATTAGGTACCACTTTGTCCGGGACATAGTACAATGAGGCGCCGTAAGGCTCCATCACATTGGGACTGATGAGCAAGTCGCGGATATTCTCACGAAGCCCCTGGGGAAGGTCAAATTCTTAACCTTCCGTAAGAAGCTTGGTATCGTGGACAAACCTTATTCTGAGGGTCCCGCTTGAGTTGGACAATGAGCTCTGGGAGCTCCAGGAGGCTTGAAGATAGCTTCTTGGAGCTATAAGCAACCGCAGGGCAAGGTTCGCCAAACCTTGTTGGTGTGCTTCTTCCCCACCGTTGTGATATTGAGCTAGTTCACCCTCTCTTTGATCTATGCCCCGCATGCATCCTACCCATGGGGTTTCGGACTCATGGGAAGTACCTCTCATTTGGCCAATTAGGTGGGAAATGTGGATAGAGACCAATAGCATGACCGATGGACGCATCGGGGACTGTCGTACTCTTTATGTCTAGGATGGGATGTGTCCAACACCTTGATCTGGGATCAAGTCCGATGAGGTTCTTACCTATAAACTGACTTCAACTCAGTATACTAACTTCGAGTTAGTATGTGACTCTCTTGAGTCTTGAGTCCAATTGAGGTTTTAACCTCTAAGCTGACTTCGGGTCAGCAGAGAGTGATGTCTTTGTGACTCACTCTCGTTTGTTTTTGCCGAGAGCCAGCAAAGCATGTTACAGCAGGATGACACAGGATTGCAGGATGATGATAATGATAGTACATGAAGGTACTGGATGACAGGATGGCACAGGTGGACAGATAGAGTTCTCCCTAGTTCAGAGGGAGCATTAATTTTGGGCATCTAGGTCCAAACTCCATGTTGCACTACTCATATGATGATGATTATATTATTGTTGGATTCCTCTTTCGGAGAGGTGCAAGATTGATCTAAAGATCATCTTGTTTGGATGAGCAGAACTTATATTTTGATTTTATTTTCCACACGTGCAAATTGACAAGGTCAGCCACATTTGTAATGTAGGCTCACAAGCCTCAACAGATGTGTCTCACACCCTCATTGATGGATATAAATAGGAGAGAGATGATGCTCATTTCATCATCATCTCATCACACATTCTTCTTGTGATCTGATTAGTTCATACAACCTAGGAGAGGCTTTTATCCCTCACACGTGTGAATCTGAAGCTGGAGAAATTGCGAATTGTTTTAGGGCATTTGCTGAAGCGTTGACTGTGGGTCAAATCTTGGAGTTCGACCTTCATTCTTGGACAGAAATTCCAATTTCTTGAGGCCGCATTGGAGGGCACAAAGATCTAGGTTGGACGTTGACTTTGACTACAGACCGTTGACCACAACATTGACTTCTGCGTTGATTGATTTCTATTGACCAACGTTGACTTTTTGGGAGTTGTCTTTGAGGGGTGTGTGTGACACTCAGAGAAAGGTTGATCAGGTATGTTGGAGAAGTTGGTTTGACCAACTAAAGCCTTTGCTGGCTAGGGCATCCTATTGACTATTGTAACAAACATTACTCTCTATATTTGTTGGACAAGAAGACTTACAAATTCTGACATATTATTTGGCTTGTCTTCTGTTGATCTATTATTATGTTCTATCGGCATTTTACTTTCATGTTTATGTGATTGCTAAATTGAATTGGGCCTATAAGAAAAATTGAAGTAAAACTACATTAAGCATAGAACATACCATGGTTATCTAAAATTAACAGAACCCAAGATAAGAATAGTCCTGGTGGACATATCTTGAGTGAACCCGGGTGGGATATGATCCAAGAGAAACAATGATGAAGGTGCCTATTCATCATTGGTCTCGCCAACCATTGGAGCTCAAAGATCTCGTGGAGAGATGGAGTTGTTAGTCAAGGCCTTGCAATATGACAATGTTGGTTGATATGATGCTATACAAATGGGATTACTAATCTAATTCTTCTTATGAGATTCTTCGGATTAAGAGTGACCATGTACCATTATGAATACCTCCCTAGTTAAGAGGGAGTGTTGAAAAGTGTAACTAGGTTCGCTCTTCATAATGACTTGTAATTATGAATTTATGTAATGAAGAAGACAAACATAATAAAATGTATTTTATAATGCTTGTTGATTTTTGGGTAGCATCGGATGTTCTTTAGCTCCAAAATTTTGTGGAGGGGCTAGAACACATGAGATCTCCAAGACCCAAAAATCCTTTGGAGAAATTCCGCTCGGAATGAATGTTATTCAAATAATTAATTATTTTTAATGGAGCCTAAGTTAAAACTTAGGAAATTAAAATAATTAAAGTGAATTAATATAAATGTGGGTGAGAAGCTTATAAGTAACGAGGATCAAGTCTGATTTAATCTTAACCGTTGATTAAAGATTAGATCACGGTCATTTATTTCTCAATAGGAAAAGTGTAAAGGAAGGCTTGAGGGTCAGTTGGAAATACACACACAGAGAGTGAATCTGAAGATCGAATTCTTCGGACAGAGCAGTGCTCGGACGAAGATAAGCTCTGAGTGAGGGGCAGAAGAAGTTATTGGTCGAAGGACCAAGAGTACATAGCATAGAGGCAGCAAAGACCGCAGAGGAAGCAGCGCAGCCACCAAGAGAGGTGACGCAGTTCCCAGAAGGGGTGACACAGGCCCATGCAGGGACTACGCAGAGTTTTCGAAGGATAGTCTGGATTTGCTGAAGATCAGGGTTTCTGAACCGGGAGGGCTGAAACTCAATTTTCCAAGAGGCAGATTGATTATGAGAAGAGGTGACGCAGTCATCAGCCATCCCCACACAAGCCTACACCAGAGGGAGTTGGGGTTTCACCAGTTCGGTTCCAGATCAGCCGGGACTTGCAGTGTGAGGTTAAAACTCACTATTTCATCTGTCTGTCAGGATTTTCTTTGTTGGGCGACTCAGTTTTGGGCCTTGGCACCCTAGTTGTACCCAAAAAACTATTGCTTAATAATAAAAACCCCCAAATTTGTTGCACCAGTTTTCCCTCATTGGGTTTTTCCGAGGACGTTAGTCCAAAAATAAGTGTCCTTTGTGTGATTGTCTCATTTATTTTCCAGTACTTGATCTGTATATTTGTGTAGGTTGCAGTGTATTTGCATTAATATTTACTAAATAATTTTGTAAATAAACTTATTAATTGAAGAACACAAGTAGGAAATGCAAATCAGTGAACTACAGTAGGATTTCTGTTTGTTAGATTCAGAAATTCTCACAATGCTTTCCTTATGGGTTTCATGAGCAAGGAGTTTTTATTATAGGTCAAAGACTTCTTCTTGATGTCTTAGGGGTTTGTCATCTTGTCATCAATATATAATTTAGAGTCATGTATATGAAGTGGCGTCACACTTGTAAAGACAATTTATTGATGTAAAAATATGCTCCAAGACCTTGTCAAAATCCTCCAAGGAAGTCGGCTCAAATGTGTTGGATACAACCCTTGATAATGTCAGCCTATTCACAGAAGTCATGTCGGCCTAGGACAGTGACAGAGCCTCTATAAATAGAAGGGACTGCTATAAATAGAAGGGACTGCGGCCTCATATGATACCAATCAATTCAGGTCAAGAAACGTGCGAGATAAAGGTTTGGTTTTGGGTGTGAAAGTGAGGGATAGTTCAGCGAAGAGGAAGGGCTATTATATTTCGGTCTTGGATCTACTCATTTCGGAGAGAGGTCTGCGATAAGGAGTGCGAGATAGAGTCAGAAGTTAGTGCGAAGGAGAGTCACATCTCAACAAAGAAAAAAGGTCCTATCATCTCGGTCTAAGTTTGTGATAAGGATCCGAACTACAGTGCGTGAGAAGAAGGGTGCTTAATGAAGAAAGGAGGACAATAATCTCAGGTTTAGATTTGTCTCGTACCTCGCTCATCTCAAGTGTTATTGCAGCAGTAGTGTAAGGCTATATAAGCCTTGATCTATATCTCATAAGTACATACAACATAAAGGAGATCTTTGCCTAAAGGACAAAGAAAGGTAATCCAAGGAGAAGTGTTGGGTGGTCGAGGGTATATCAAAGAAGAAAGAATAGAAGGCTAGGGACCGAGCTTCCCTAGGGTTGGTGCAAAGCAATGCAGAAAAAAAGATCAACATAAGGAGTCTAGAAGAGCAAATGACAAGGGTCTTGGAGGCATATGAGGTCAAGGGTCTTTGTCATGGTCTTAGTACTCATCAGTTGAAGATCTATAAGAAGAGTTACTTTCGGGTTTTCCTCTCTAAGAGGGAGAGATTTTGGCCCTGGCTAGAAGAGCCTAAACTTTGTGTCTCGTGTTTTAATAATTGACTTGATGAAAGAAATAACAATCTAACGAAGATAAGATTTACGTAAAAGATGCATAATAAGATCACAAGTAATTATCAAGAAGAGAAATTGAATTAAACGCCCTAATTACTCAACAATATAGAGACAGGGTGTTGTAGCAGTGGTGCAGCACTAAAACACCTTCCTCGCTAAGAGGGAGTGTTAGTTTTTGTAGCATTTGAGGTGTTCTAGTCTCGAAACTTTGTGGAGAGGCTAAAGGGCGGAAGTTCTCTGAAATTGTTTCTGGAAATTCCACCTAGAAGTGTCTCAATTAGATTATTAACCTATTTTTAAATGTTTCTTAAGTATAAACTTAGGAAAACTAGTTAATTAATTAGTATTAATTGAGAATGGTGTGAATCAAATGAGCCAAAAATGTAAGGCAGCTAGATGAGGTGATTTCTCTTACTTTGATACCTGTTTGTGATGTACCTTTACTTTACTTGATTAACTTCTTCTTTCCTTTATTATTATTAGTGTTTTATCATCAAACAGCTACCAAATCATAAAGAACAGTGAGACAATAGTACACAAGATGTAGGCAATCAGAGAGGGCCAAAACCTCTCCAATTGAGAGGAAAACCCATCAAAATTCTTCTCTTCTTATAGAACTTCAATTGACGAATTCCAAGACCTATAACCCTTGACCAAGACCCTCCAAGACCAAGTCAACTTTTTCCTTCTTGAATGGCTTCAAGCAACAAACTTCGACCTTTCAACAACTTTGAGCCTAACAACAATTTCTCCAACTTCGACCTTGATGCAGTGTCAACAGCTTCGACCTAGCAGCTTCACAGCTTCGACCTTGCAGCTTCACAGCTTCGATGTAGCTTCACAGCTTCGTCTTGCCCAGTAACTGTAGAAACCCTAACAAAAGAGAGAGAGAGAGAGGCCCAAAACTTTGAACTTGTTCTTCTTCCCCTTTTTTGTCCTTTTCCAGCTTATATTTTTTGTGTTGAGATTTTGTGTAGTTGGGGTAGCATCGGACGTGCTTTAGCCCTGAAACTTGGTAGAGGGGCTAAGAAACACATCACCTCCAAAACCCAGAAAGCGTTTGGAGAAATTTCATCTGGTGTTGAAATTATTCAAATAATTAATTATATTAATGTAATCCCTAAGTCTAAACTTGGGGAAATTAAATAATTAACATGAATTAATTAAACAAATGTGATGAAATGTTCTAAGTAATGCGGATCAAACAGTCTTTTAATCTCCGCCGTTGATAAGTGATTTAATCACGGTCGTTGATGTGTTCAATGAAAAAGTATAAGAGAGGCTTGAGGGTCAGTTGGAGACACACACAAGGAGACAGAGCTGAGAAACAAAGCTGGAATTCTAGGGCGGGGTTTGCTAAGAATTTCCAGAGGAGTTTTCTGCAGCAAGGGGTGGTAATGGTTGAGTGGATGATCTAATCCCGGAGCCAAGAGTCAGCAAGTGGCAGAGGAGCAAGGGCAGTAGCAGCAGCAGTTACGCAACAACTGCGCAGCATAGCTTCAGTGTAAATATATGTAGATGTTCTATGCTTGATGCAACTTTACTTTCTCTTCAATACTAGACAGCAATCACATAAATCATTAAGTAAAATGTTGATAGAACATACCAGTAGATCGACAGAAGACAAGCCAGAAACAGATAAGTGTGTTGGTGCGTTACAGCGGTCAACAGGATGCTTCAACCAGCAAAGTCTCAATTGGTCAGCTAACCAGCAATGTCACACAACCCTCAGATCAACGAAACAGTCAACTCAAAAGTCAACGTTGCCCAGAAAATTCAACACAGAACAATAGCAAATAAAAGTCAACGCAGCACGGTCTACGATCAACCTTTGACCTCAGTTCTTGTGCCAAAATGTGCGAACTGCAGAAATCGAAGTCTATGCCAAAATTCAGCTCCTTTTGACCATGCGTTGACCAAAGTCAATGCTAGTCACACCTATGGTGGAAACCCTAGCTGCAGCAAAAAATGTTTTCGTCCTTCTCCCACGTGTGAACCGTAGATTTGCCTCCAAGTAGCTCGAACCAATCAGAAGTGGAGAGAGAAATATGTGTGATGAGGAGATGAGTGAAATGTCCTCCAACGTTGACTTTATTTATATCCATCACTGAGGGGTGTGTGACACATTTGTTGGGGTACAAAACCTTAAAGCCGACCTGCACATCTTTGAATATATTAGAAAATAAATTCAAAATAAACGTTATGCTCATCGGATCAAGATGATTTTTAGATCGATCCTGCACCTCTCCGAAAGAGGAACCCAATAAAGATATTGGTATCTTCATCTGAGCATCACAACATGGATTTTGGACCTAGTTGTCCAATTTTAACACTCCCTCTCAACTAGGGAGAACTCCATCCACCTGTGCAACTCAACATCGTGCATCATCTCGCTGTAACTTGCTTTGCTGACTCTTTATTTCAAAACAGAAGTGGGTCAGTCACAAAGACATCATTCCCGGCTGACAGATTCAGCCCAGAGGTCTGAAACCTCTATAGGACTCACAAAGAGTCTCATACCAACCCAAAGTTGGTTTATCTGACCCGAAGTCAGTAGGAGGTCTGAAACCTCACTTGGACTCAAGAGAGTCATATATACTAACCCGAAGTTAGTCTCACTGACCCAAAGTCAGTTGGAGGTCCAAAACCTCACTAGACTTTATCCCAGATCAAGTGGTTGGACACATGCCATCCTAGATAGAGAGTACGGCAATCTCTGATGCGTCCATCAGTCTTTGCTACTAGTCTCTAGCTTTTCCCACCTCATTGGCCAAATGAGAGGTACTTCCCATGAGTCCGGAACTCAAATGGGTAGGATGCATACGGGGCACAGATAATGAGAGGTAAACCAACTCAATCATCACAACAGTGGGGCAGAAGCACACCAACAAGGTTTGGCAAGCCTAGCCCTGTGGTTGCTTATAGCTCCAAGAAGCTATCCCCAAAGCCCCCCAGAGCTCCAAGAGCTCATCGTTCAACAAGACCCTCAAAATAGGGTCATTCCATGATTCCAAGATTCTCACAAAAGGTTAGGAACATGACCTTCCCCAAGGGCATTGTGAGAATATCCACAACCTGCTCATTAGTTCCTATATGATCGAGCCTTACAGCACGTCGTTGTACCATCCCCGGATAAAGTGGTACCAGCCATCAACATGCTTGGATTGATCGTGGAACCGAGGATTCTACGAAAAACAAATCCCCCTCTGGTTATCACAAAGGATAACTGTGGCATCTAGCACATGCTCGAACAGCTCACTAAAGAGCTTTTGCAACCAACTGACTTCACAACGGGCCATATATGTTGCAATGTATTCGGCCTTAGCGGTGCTCAAGGCTACCGACTTTCGTTTCCTACTCGAAGCAGATATACATGTGAAGCAGCATCCAAATGTGCTCTTGCGATCCACCACACTGTCAGCCCAATCAGCATCAGTATATCCAAGGAGTGTCATGCCCCCAACAGTGTATCTCAGCCCATGGTCTATCGTGCCACAGAGATATCTCAAGGGTTTCTTGGCACCAACCCAGTGAATGTTATGATCAACCATGTGTTGACTCAAAGTGTTCACTGCACAACATACGTCCAAACGGGTGTTCACTAAGAACATCAGGGCCCCTACGAGTTGACGATACTCAGTAGGATTTGCTAACACAGGCCAAGAAGCACTGCCACTCAACTTCTTAAAGTTGAGCTCCATTGGTGTCGACATGGACTTACAGTCCACCATACTAAATCTTTCCAGAAGCTTCACGATGTATTTTCCTTGAGAAAGGAAAATCTCTCCAGGTCTCTGCCAGACCTCCAGGCCTAGGAAGTAGTACATCAGTCCTAGGTCTTTCATCTCAAACTCAGCAGCGAGCTCCCTCTTGCACTGATGAATGAGAGGGTCAGCACCTGTCAGGAAGAGGTCGTCACCATACAGCATCAGAATGAGAGGCTTCTCTCTATCAACCTTGAAGCAAAGGTTAGGATCAACATTACTATGAATGAAGCCTAGCTTCATCAGGTAGCTGTCTATCCTCTCGTACCAAGCTTTGGGTGCTTGCTTCAGCCCATAGAGGGATTTCTTCAACCTTCAGACATGGGTGTCCCGATCCCAAACTTCAAACCCCAAAGGTTGCTCTACATATACCTCTTCCTTTATCGCACCATGCAAAAATGCGGTCTTCACATCCATCTGATGAAGACTCCATCCTTGCATGGCAGCAAGGGCTATGATAGATCGAATGGTGGTATATCGGGCCACAGGTGCAAATATGTCATCATAGTCTACGCCTTCCTTCTGAGAGAAGCCAAGGGCAATGAATCTTGCCTTGAACTTTTTAGCACTTCCATCAGATCCATGCTTGATCTTGTAGAGCCATTTCGAGGTAACAACTGCTTTGTCCTCCGGTCTCGGAACCATATCCCAAACATCATTCTTCATTATGGACTCATACTCTTCGTGCATAGCATCCTTCCATACTTGATGCTTTATGGCTTCCTCAAAAGATCCAGGCTCAAATTGTACAATAGTACTCATGGCTGCTAGATACCCTTGGTATCTACTCGGCTTCTTGCTTTCACGAAATGTCCCCCCCTGGGGCTATATGTCCCTCGGGATCCTCGAGAGTGTCCCTGAGCCATGATGGTCTCTTCCCTAGTGAAGGAGGTGGATCAATCGGGTCCATCGGTCCTTCAACATCGGGCATCGTCTCATCCTTCGGTCCTTCTTGATTTCCAGGCCTTGCTTCATGGTCTTCCTTAGATCTCGGAAGATTGACTACTTTCCTCAGGGAAGCATCTTCGCCTAAAGTGACATCGTGGCATATCTCCACTTCCCTTTGACCAGGCACATAGACTCTATAGGCCTTCGAAGTTTCATTGTAGCCCACAAACATTGTGGTCTCCCTCTTGATGCTAGCTCCTCTGAAAAAGTTCTTGAACTCGTTTGTTTCATATAATAATAACATCCTCCCAAGGATGTCACGGGCAGCATACCAGACATATCGAAATGTATCAATGCAAGACATCAGATGTCTTTGTGACGCTTGAGTGGAAAGGTCCCCTTGTGTGTTTTTTGTAGTGAAGGTGTCCAAACCTCCAGTGCCATAGTATCACATGTCATCGCTCCCAGTGGACTTCCTCCAACCTGGTAGAGTGTATCAACTCTAAACCCAATCGTGATAGCTTCCTTGAAGCTCTTCTTCCACATGCGCACCTTTCCATCAATGAATGCCACATTGAAACCTTTGTCTTCCATGGCCGATATAGACATAAGGTTCTTCTTCAAATTAGGTACATAGAGTACATCCTGCAAGCGAAGGACTTGACCTTGAGACAAGTGGAGGGTCACAGTCTCGGTCCCTTTCACAGGATTTTTGGCATTATCTCCAAGGATAATTTCTAGATTAGTATCCTTCTCAACTATATCAGAGAGTGCTTCCTTGAACCCAGTGATGTGCCTTGAGGCACCACTATCCATCAACCAGACATCCATAGTGTCAGGTGGAGATGCAGCAGAGAGGGCAGATACAAGAATGAATTCATTTCTTTTATCAACAAAATTTGATTCCTCATACCTAGAATTTCTTGACCTTTTGAAAGGTTGATCACTTCTGTTGGAGGGAGCCTTCCTCTTTCCCTTGAACCTGTTGTTCCTTTGATTGCCATTCCTCTGATTGTTGTTGTCATCATCATCAGGAGAATCCTTCTTGAAAGGGCATTCTCTAGCATGGTGACCTGCTTGTGACAAGTGTAACACTTGCCCTTCTTTCCTTGGGCCCGTGCTCTTCCTTTGTTCTTTGGACCACCAAAGTTCTTCTTTCTAGAATGAGCAGCGTAGGCAGCATTTCCTTCATTTCCATACTCCTTCATTCTTGTCTCTTCTTGTACGCATCTCGATAGTACTTCGTCAAAGTCAGGTATCACATTATTATTTATAATGGTAGTGTTGACACATGCCATTCGGATGGGAGCCCTCCAAGTGCGGTGAGTACCATCTCTCGATCAGCTATTGTCTCCCCAATAGCCAACAGATTGTTCCTGATCTCGGTCAGCTTCAGAAAGTATGATTAAACAGACTCATCCCTGCCTTTCTTCAGATTCTTCAATTGATTCTTGAAAAATAGTACTTGATTCGCATTGTTGGCCTTGAACATGTTGACCAACTTATCATACATTTCTTTTGATGTGCCTAGCTCAGAGATGTAGGCAACCAGACTCTTGTGAATTGAGTCCCTGATCATCAGCTTTGCTTTGATCTCCCCCTTCTTATACTTTTTCTTTGCGGCAACAGTTGCAGTGGATGGAGGCTCTTGGATTTTACCCTGCACATAGTCCATGACATCTTGGTCTTCCAACATAAGATCCAATGTCATCGTCCAAGCATGGAAGTCATCTTTCCCAATCAATTTATCATCAGCCTTGAAGCCATTGTAGTTTGAGGAACCCATCCTCTTCTTCGGTGATTGCTACAAATTAGGGCTTTGTCTTCACCTCAGCTCCGATACCATGTAAATTTATGTAGATGTTATATGCTTGATGCAACTTTACTTTCTCTTCAAGACTAGACAGCAATCACATAAATCATTAAGTAAAATGTTGATAGAACATACCAGTAGATCAACAGAAGACAAGCCAGAAACAGAGAACTATGTTGGTGCGTTACAGCGGTCAACAGGATGCTTCAACCAGAAAAGTCTCAATTGGTCAGCCAACCAGCAATGCCACACAGCCCTCAGATCAGCCAAACAATCAACTCAAAAATCAACCCAGAAAAGTCAATGTTGCCTAGAAAAGTCAACACAGAACAGCAACAAGTAAAAGTCAATGCAGCACAGTCTACTATCAACCTTTGACCTCAATTCTTGTGCCAAAATGTATAGACTGCAGAAATCAAAGTCTATGCCAAAATTCAGCTCCTTTTGACCATGCGTTGACCAAAGTCAACACTGGTCAAACCTACGGAGGAAACCCTAGCTGCAGCAGAAAATGTCTTCGTCCTTCTCCCACGTGTGAACCATAGATTTGCCTTCAAGTAGCTCGAACCAATCATATGTGGAGAGAGAAATATGTGTGATGAGGAGATGAGTGAAATGTCCTCCAACGTTGACTTTATTTATATCCATCACTGAGGGTGTGTGACACATTTGCTGGTGTACAAAACCTTAAAGCCGACCTGCACATCTTTGAATATATTAGAAAATAAATTCAAAATAAATGTTATGTTCATCAGATCAAAATGATCTTTAGATCGATCTTGCACCTCTCCGAAAGAGGAACCCAATAAAAATATTGGTATCTTCATTTGAGTATCACAACATGGAGTTTGGACCTAGTTGTCCAATTTTAACATTCAACCGCTACGCAGGCCCAGGAGGGGTAGCACTGCAGCTTCAGAAGGCTTCTAGAGTTACGAAGAGGCCTCCAGAGGCAGCGTAAGGACTATGTCACCCACTCTGGGGTTACGCAGTCCCCTTCTTAGCAGTGCAGAGGCACGCAGAGCCTAGCAGGGCTGACGTTGGGGCTTCAGGAGCAGTGCTGGGGTTTCTAGGGCCAGAATCGGGCTGAGTCTTGTAAATCTCATTTGAGGGTGTGGATCAATTAGAATTTTGGTCTTAGATCAGCAAGTTAGCTGCAGATCTACTTTTTACTCTTTCGGGTTAACCAGATTTGGTGCCCAGATTTGTTGTACTCAGATTCTACTTAATAATAATAAACCCTCATATATGTTGTACCAGTTTTACTACATTGGGTTTTTCCGAGGACTTATGTCCAAAAATCAGTGTGTCACTTTGTTAAATGAGCATAATATTCAGTAAATGATCTACATGTGTGTAGGTTGTTAGTTGTGTTTACTTCGGTGTTTTCTGAATATTTTTCTAAAAATAACTTGTATATCTTAATCACAAGTAGGAGAAGTAAACCATGATACTACAGTAGGATTTCTGCATAGTTGTATTCAGGAATTTCCACATGGTATCAGAGCGATAGCAGATCAAGTTGAATCTCCAGCAAATTAGCTGAAGAATATTTTTCTGCAGGGTCGAAGCAGAAGCAGCAGACATCTGGAAAACGCAGCAACAGCAGGACGCTGATCAAGAAGGGACAGCGTTGTAGCTTCAGAATGCCTTCAGGCTTACATAGAGGCTAACCAGGCCAGCGTAAGGACTGCGTCACCCAGTTTGTGGTTATGCAGTCCACTTCTGAGTAGCGCAGAGACTCCACTAGGCCAGTTTGCTTACGTAGAGGCCAACCAGAGGGACGCAGTCCAATCTTCTTGTCAGTTTGCCAAGATCTGGAAGCAGTGCTTTAGTTCTTCAGTAGTGGTGGTGTGGTGGAGATTCTGCCGGTGCAGAATTGTGCCTAGCTAAGCCAACAAAGAGTGGGAGGAAGAGAGTTGCTCAACAGATCTGAGCCAAACGGATCTGAGATTCGATCAGGAGGATCAAAGGGAGTTGTCTGATTGTTTTTGGCTGAAGATTTCTAGGAGGGAAATCAGTTTTCAGAAGGAGCAGCTTCTAGAGGGTTTCTAGTCACCAAGAAGCCCAAATCCAGTGTTTCTGTGTTGCCACAGGAAAAGGGAGAAGAGTATTGTTTCCGACAGAGTTGAGCCAGATGGGTTCACATGGACAGAGAGATCTGGATAGGTTGGACGACATGTCCAACTTCATTATCTGGAGGGCCAGGATCCTGACAATCCTGGATGAGTATGGCCTCAAGGACCATGCCGAGAGAGTCTTAGTTGTGCCAACTGATGCAGATCCTCTAAAGAAGTACAATGAAAATCAAGCGCGGGCTAAGCGTTTGATCATGGACGGAGTCAAAGACCACGTCGTGCCTCATATTGTCAAAAAGAATACATCAAATGAGATGTGGGTAGAATTGGACATGATGTCTTAGGGAGGCTCTGTCCAAAGAAGGATGCTTCTAGAGAATCAGATGTGGTTGTTCCAGATGCAGAAGGGTGAGGAGATAGATCCCTTCCTCTTCAGACTTCAGACTATTCGGAATCAACTGATTGCCATGGGTACAAATCCGGATGAGGGACGCCTAGTGAGGGCTGCCCTAAATGCAGTCACTGAAAAATGGGAAATGTTTGTCCAAAGCATTTTGGGCAGGGCAGCGTTACCATCATGGGCAGACATGTGGGCAATCCTCCGTCAGGAGGAAATTAGGAGATTCACCAAGAGGCAAAGCAGCGGAAGTGGATCAGCCAAAATGAAGAAAGAAGAGGAAGATGATGCATCCCTTGCATCGAAGGAAAAAAGGCAACAAGGGAAGAAGAAAAGGGACCTATCCAAGGTCCGGTACTTTAACTGTGGTGAACTTGGACACTTCGTCAGCACTTATCCTAGGAAGAAGGACAAAGGAGCTTCTGATTCCAAGGATGAAGTAGCAAGGACGACGGCTCTGATGATGATGTAGCCATGAGTGCTCATGTGCCTCGAGAAAAGAGGTGGGGTGACCTGGATCTGTAGAACAGCTACAGATCAAGATGGCAGGATCCTTGAGTCGACCCTACTCTTGGATCACAGACTAGCTACAGGAGCCTTAAAACGGTAGCGGGACAAGTTGGGAGATGGTTGCAGAAGGTCACAATGAAGCAGAGGGCAGTGTTGAAGAGTCGAAGAGGGAGCAGCATAATGTAGAGGCAGCAGCAGCATAGAGGCAACAGCGCAGAGGCTGATGGGACTTCAGCAGCGCAGAGAGGCAATACTCACGCAGTGCAGAGTTGTAGCATCGCAGTGGCTTCAAAAGGACAATGTAAATCAGCAGCCAAGGGAGATTCAATAATGGGAAGCAACCTGACTTGTCTGTCAATGATTGAGCAGAAGTCGTTCAATTGCTTACTTCTCAGCAACTAAGTTGCAGTGCAGCAGTTAGTAGTGGCAATGCTATGGGCAGCATGATGCAGCAAGTTGAGAGGGAGCTGCAGTACAAATGTGTCAATGTCAGTGGCAGTGACATGGGCAGCAGTACAGAGAGAAGAAATGCAGTAGATGGAGGGCAGCAGGCCAAGCATTAGCAGCACAGAAACCAATACCAAGATCTTGTGATACATGGTGTGGATGTATTGCTAGAGCACACTCTGTGCTAAGAGGGAATGTTGAGATTTTGTGTAGTTGAGGTAGCATCAGAGGTGCTCTAGCCCTGAAACTTGGTGGAGGGGCTAAGAAACAAATCACCTCCAAAACCCAGAAAGCGTTTGGAGAAATTTCATCTAGTGTTGAAATTATTCAAATAATTAATTATTTGAATGTAATCTCTAAGTCTAAACTTAGGGAAATTAAATAATTAAAGTGAATTAATTAAAGTTTAAACACATATGCTGAAATGTTCTAAGTGACGCGAATCAAGTAGTCTTTTAATCTCAGTTGTTGATAAGTGATTTAATCACGGTCGTTGATGTGTTCAACGAAAAAGTATAAGAGAAAGGCTCGAGGGTCATTGGGAGACACACACACGAAAGCAGAGCTAAGAAACTAAGTTGGAGTTTTAGGGCAGGGTTTGCTAAGAATTTCCAGAGGAGTTTTCTACAGCGAGGGGTAGTATTGGTTGAGGGGATGATCTAATCCCGGAGCCAAGAGTCAGCACGAGGCAGAGGAGCAAGGGCAACAGTAGCAACAGTTACGCAGCAGCTGCATAGCACGGCTTCAGACGCTACGCAGGCCTAGAAGGGGTAGCGCTGCAGCTTTAGAAGGGTTCCAGAGTTACGCAGAGGCCTCTAGAGGCAGCGTAAGGATTGGGTCACCCACTCTGGGGTTACGTAGTCACCTTTTGAGCAACGTTGAGGCACGCAGAGCCTAGCAAGGCTGATGTTGGGGCTTCAGGAGTAGTGTTGGGGTTTCTAGGGCCAGAATCAGGCTGAGTCTTGTAAATCCCGTTCGAGGGTGTGGATCAGTCAAAATTTTGGTCTCAAAACAGCATGTTAGCTATAGATCTACTTTTTCCTCTGTCGGGTTAACCAGATTTGGTGCCCAAATTTGTTGTACTCAGATTCTACTTAATAATAATAAACCCTCATATCTGCTGCACTGATTTCCCACATTGGGTTTTTCTGGGGACTTATGTCCAAAAATAAGTGTCACTTTGTTGAATGAGCATAATATTCAGTAAATGATCTGCATGTGTGTAGGTTGTTAGTTGTGTTTACTTCGGTGTTTTCTGAATATTTTTCTGAAAATAACTTGTATATCTTAATCATGTTGAGAATTTGGAGGGCTGAAGGTTAATACAAATTTTCTTCTTGATAATTACTTGTGAACTTACTTGTGTTACTTCTGTCTTTTCTTCTTTCAATTTAGCTAATCCTTCATCAAGTCAATTATCAGAATGTACAAGACACAAAAGTTAGGCTCCTAGAGCCAGGGAAAAACCTCTCCCTCTTGGAGAGGAAAATCCGTAAAGAATTCTTCTTATAGATCTTCAAATGACAAGTACCATGACCCAGACTTAGACCCTTGACCTAGATGTGCTTCCAAGACCTTCATTCAGCTTCTTCAACCTTGAATCTTCTCTTCACAAAATTGCTTAGTTCTGCATCAGCACTAGAGACCTTGATCTTTACCTTGCATATGCTTGTAGTTGAATTGCTTGAACAGTAGGAAAGTAAATCACAGATTTACCTTCTTACTATTACTGTCTCAACCTTTGCTTATTCTATCTTGTTATCACAGCCCTTAACAATGTATATCAGCTACTTATCCTTGCAATAGTCAAGTCGCTTATCCACATTCATATGTTGCTCTTATATGTTGCCCTTCCTACACTTATTCGTATACATATACTGCTCTTATTCACTATCCTGTCCTCACTTATATACTCCCTTTTTATCTGCAATTATTCCTGAGATTTGATCTGCAATTATTCCTGAGATTTGATCTGCAAATCTTCATGAGATTGATCTGCACCTTTTATTATTCCTTATCCGCACTTATGCTTCCTATGTCCGCACTGTAATCTGGTATATGTTTGCACTGTCTCCTTGTAGATGTCCACTGTAGGTTCATATATATATCCGCACTTATATACTCAGATTGATCCGCATTAGGCTAAGTGCTATCTGCAAACCTTGTTGTGCCAATTGATTTGCAGTCTAGGATTATATATAGTGAGTTGTTCTCACCTTTTAGGCCGACCATCGAAATATGATTTAGGCCAATTTCACCATAGCATGTAGGCCGACATGACTTGTAATTTCTTCAACTTTCCAAGAGGTGTTTCTTCAGCAGCGTTGAAGGTTGTCTTCACTATATTATGGAGCTTGTCTTCAACATTATATGAGGGTTGTTGAGAGCTTCTTCACAAGGTCTTTGGAGCACTAAATCCTTCATGAATATGACACCTAATTATATTTATTCCTAGACAACATAAACCTAATAGACATCAAGAAGAAGTCTTTCTACATAATAAAATCTTGCTCATGAAACCCATGAAGCAAGTACACCAAAAATACATTTTATTATCTTTGACATCTTCTTTACATAATTACATAATCAACATGAAGACCGACCTAGTTACACTTTTCAACACTCCCTCTTAACTAGGGAGATATTCATACAGGTACATGGTTACTTTCAAACTGAAGAATCTTATAAGAAGAATCGGATTGGTAATCACATCTGTATAGCATCATATCAACCAGCATTGTCCTAGTGCAAGGCCTTGACTAACAACCCCATCTCTCAACGAGAAAATGGGCTACAATGCTGGCGAGACACATGACTTATAGACACCATCGTGATTGTCTCTCCAAGGTACATACTCCACCCGGGTGTTCCCAAAGTATGACCTTCTTGAACTATTCTTCTCTTGGGTAGCTAGCCCTCAAAGAATATCGGTCCCCGACTACTCTTATCTTGAATGCCCTAACACATTCTCAAAGGGTATCAAATGCCAGATGATTACCCGATCCTCCATTTTGTCTTCCCAAGTGAAGACCAGAATGATGTGTCTATCTCTCCCTCTCAACGAGGGAGGACCTATTCCACAAGGGAATGTACTCATTCCTATACAAGGAGTGTACCTAAGCTCATTCTTAGGAATTACCCAGTTTCTTCCAAGTAAGAAACTTATCATCAAGCTCCCTCTTAACCAAGGACCTCCAATAGCAATGGTGAGACACCCAGCTACTCATGAAGAATTCCTGTCCTCGATGTCATGGATTTAGATACTGAGGAATCTTCAACTTTTAGCTTCATAGGGCACATATCATCCAACACTTTCATCCCTGAGTCATGTCAGCTATCAGAAAGTGATTCATCAGATTTCCTTATCTGGTCCACTGTAATGCCATGTTGCTTTCCTTCGAATCATCACCAAGGATCATACATCCTTTCTCATGATTATCAGCCCTGCACAAATTCATCCAGATAAACATATACATTTGAACTTTTAGAACAAAAGTTACCTTAGTGATGATCTTT
This sequence comes from Pinus albicaulis, assembly GCA_034641835.2. Lineage (NCBI taxonomy): Eukaryota > Viridiplantae > Streptophyta > Pinopsida > Pinales > Pinaceae > Pinus > Pinus albicaulis. The sequence goes on from CM076581.1 coordinate 1,106,330,210, forward strand.
CACCATGACATCTTCCTGTAAGCATCTGCATCCTCACATAGATTGACACATCTCCTAATGATATGTTTTTCCAAGGGTCTTCTTCTTTACCAGACTTCCGTTAGAGTCTACATATCTTCTCAGGAGATCTCCTGGTCACATCTTCTTGGTCTCTAGATGATAACTGCCTATTGACATGGTTGCATTTCATGATCTCTTCCTCTCTGCACATTCTTCATTCCCAAGATCTTACAAATTTTCAATTTCTTGTTTATGTACAACCACCTCATTCTCTATGAGGACATATTATGTTAATTTCATCTATCAGTGCACTGAGAGATCCTCCTTCATAGATCATACTTCTAAATATGGAAGTCTATTACCTGCAACCATATGACATGACTTCACAGCATCCAATATCAACATATATGTCTACATACCTCATATTTAATTCCTTGAGTCATCCTGTAGCAATTTCTCTAGAATGAAGAGCTTCATTCCTTTGGCCTGCTCCATTAATATGTTATCACATCCCAGAATTTTGTCTTCATGATGACCCTTGATCTAATGACTTCTTTACTTTAGTATAGAGATTTTCCGAAAGTTGTTTCACTGAGAGCTCCTTCCATGCTTCTATCGAGATGCTTCTTCATGTACATTGCTTTCTATCATACAATTTTACAACCAATCAGAGATCACTTAAAGAGAAAAATGATCTCAATCATAATATAGATCTCTCGCTTCCTCCTTCTTAGATCTTTTAGCATCAGGTTCTTCTCTTTCATTAATGACATGGGCTTCTTCCTTTTTCCTCTTGTCCTTTCCAGATTTAGGACAATCTCTTTTATAATGCCCAAGCTCATTACATCCAAAGCATCGTACGTTGTCCAAATTTCTTCTTTTATTCTGAGGGCCAAACTTTCTAAATCTTCCTTTCTTCCTGAATGAGGCTGCAAAGGCATGATTCTCTTCACTTGGTCCTGTATCAACTTTGGCCTTTAGTCTTGTTTCCTCTATTTTACATAGCAACCATAAATCATGGAATGGGGTGGCTTCATTCTTCCCATATAGACTAGAAGTGAAGTTTCGCCATTGCTCTGGTAGAGCATTCAGCACCACTTTAGTCATCTCAATGCCAGACATTACTTCTCCTAGTTCCTGCAGTTGATCTCTTATTTCAGAAATCCTCATAAAATATGGAGTGATTCCTTCTTCCCTTGATAATTTCATCTTGTATAATTCTTGTCTCACGGAGATTGCTTCTCCTACAGTACTCACAGAGAATAGCTCCACCAATTTCTCATATATTTGTTTTGCAGTTTTTAGCTTTGATACATAGGGAATGAGAGAGTCTTTTATGGATTCTATGGGAATCCTCTAGGCTCTAATTTCTCCCTTCATATACTTGCCATGGGCTGGAGCATCTTCTTTTGGGGGTTGAACAGTAGATCCTTCGATATAGTCCATTACTTCGTCTTCAATTAAATTCAAGTCTGTCCTTTTCTTCCATGCACTAAAGTTTGATGACCCAACCAGCTTGTTGCTTTCTTTACAATAAGGCATCTTGACAGATAGGGTCATGAATACTTACTTGAGTGGATTGGCTTGCAGCTTCCTTGATGATGATTGAGAATGAAGTCAAGAGTTTCCTTTCTTCAATGTTGGTGTACTTGAACCTTTGATTATAAAGAATATCTTCAGAAGTTGAGGATCTCTTCAAACAATGTCTTGAGTGCAAATCTTTGATTATTTTATTGAATGAGTTGATCTTTTGAATGAGATAGGAGATCTCACTTGAAGTAGCTAGATAGTCTTCCTTGAAAAATGATTTGACTTTCCAACCCAAACTTTGATCTTCGCTTCTTTGAGTGTCTTTGTTGACAAGCAGCCCTTGTGTTCAACACCTTTGCTCTAATACCATGTTGAGAATTTGGAGGGCTGCAGGTTAATACAAATTCTCTTCTTGATAATTACTTGTGAACTTACTTGTGCTACTTGTGTCTTCTCTTCTTTCAGTTTAGTTAATCTTTCATCAAGTCAATTATCAAAATGTACAAGACACAAAAGTTAGGCTCCTAGAGCCAGGGCAAAACCTCTCCCTCTTGGAGAGGAAAACCCACAAAGAATTCTTCTTATAGATCTTCAAATGACAAGTACCATGACCCAGACTTAGACCCTTGACCTAGATGTGCTTCCAAGACCTTCATTCAGCTTCTTCAACCTTGAATCTTCTCTTCACCAAATTGCTTAGTTATGCATCAGCACTAGAGACCTTGATCTTTACCTTGCATATGCTTGTAGTTGAATTGCTTGAACAGTAGGAAGGTAAATCACATATTTATCTTCCTTACTTTTACTGTCTCAACATCTGCTAATTCTATCTTGTTATCACAGCACTTAACAATTTATATCAGCTACTTATCTTTGCAATAGTCTTCTGAAGTCTACTCTGTACTTATCCACATTCATATGCTGCTCTTATATGCAGCCCTTCCTGCACTTATCCGTATACATACACTGCTCTTATTCACTGTCCTGTCCGCACTTATATACTCCGTTTTTATCTGCAATTATTCCTGAGATTTGATCCGCAAATCTTCATGAGATTGATCAACACCTTTTACTATTCAATATACGCACTTATGCCTCCTATATTCGCACTATAATTTGTTATATGTTCGCACTGTAATCTAGTATATGTCCGCATTGTCTCCTTGTAGATGTCCACTGTAGGTTCATATATATATCCGCACTTATATACTCAGATTGGTCTGCATTAGGCTGAGTGCTATCCGCAAACCTTGTTGTGCCAAATGATCCGCAGTCTAGGCTTATATATAGTGAGTTGTTCTCACCTTTTAGGCCGACCATCCAAATATGATTTAGGCGGACTTCACAATAACATGTAGGTTGACATGACTTGTAATTTCTTCAAATTTCCAAGAGGTGTTTCTTCAGCAGTGTTGAAGGTTGTCTTCACTATATTATGGAGCTTGTCTTCAACATTATATGAGGGTTGTTGAGAGCTTCTTCACAAGGTCTTTGGAGCACTAAATCCTTCATGAATATGACTCCTAATTATATTTATTCCTAGACGACATAAACCTAATAGACATCAAGAAGAAGTCTATCTACATAATAAAATCTTGCTCATGAAACCCATGATGCAAGTACACTGAAAACACATATTATTATCTTTGACATAATTACATAGTCAACATGAAGACTGACCTAGTTACACTTTTCAACATATCACAAGTAGTAGAAGTAACCATGATACTATAGTAGGATTTCTGCATAATTGTATTCATGAATTTCCACATTGAGGAGATCGAACTTGCATGAGTGTCCAAATCAGGAATAGTTGCTTCTTATTTATAGGCTTGAGAGGGGTACGAATTTCTCTCTTTAGGTCAACTTGTCCCTTCATGTAGGCCGACTTGATCTTTGTGAACAAGGTCTTGGAGGGTCTTTTGACTCTATTTAACTCAAATAAATTTTCTTTACAATATGTAACATACCCAAATGGGTCTTCAATACATGACAATGACTCAATTAATTTTATGACAAACCTAGAAGCACTCAATGGGTGCTTGACCTAAAAATTAATTTCCCTCTAAGAAACCGGATTCGTCCCCCAGGGGCTCCAAATCCCGAATCCGACGAATCAAATACGATTCAGCCGGATTCGTACCCGATTCACGGGGTACGGCCGTATCCGTACAGGGTACGGCAAATCCAGACCGTACTCGATTCACGGGGTACGGCCGAACACACCGTCCAAAAAAGTCCGCTTTTTTTTTTTATAAAAGTGCGATTCTTATTATTCTTTCTCACCGATTTCATTTTCTAGGGTGAGCAAGGAGAAAGGGAGTTCTTTCGAAGAGATTCAAGCATCCGATAAGTACACTGTCCCCCACAGAGTATTTTTCTTACTGAAAAAAAAAAAAAAAAAAGGTGCACTGTCCCTCTATATTTTGCATTTAGTTTGCTGTTAGTGTTTGCATGTGCATATGTTTTATATATTTGGTTATTTTGGTTTATTTTTTACAGTATTCATTGCTCAATCAAAGGCAGCAAGACAGGGGCAAAGAAAAGGGAAGAATGTCCCCATTGGAGATGCCCCTCCTGTCCCTGTTGCATCAGGGTCTACAAGTATTCCATCTATTGGAAGTGGGGTTGCAACAGCAGCTTCAAATGTGTAGGGAAAACAAACTGTTGACCCCAAATACCCATTGTGGAAATATGTGACAAGAGAGGGAGGAGCAGGAAAAAAGAGAAGAGGAGGAAATTGTTCATGGAAATGCAATTTTTGAAACGGCCATTTCACTTGCACATATTTTCGTGTGAAAGTTCATTTGTTGGGTATTCCAGGTTGTGGCATTAAATGTTGTACAACAATTCAATCGCCACAGAGGAAGGAATTGGAGAAAGAGCAATATATTGGTGAGGCAAATGTGGCATCAAAATTTTTAAAAAAACAAGAATGATGACCCCCTTCCATTCTTAAGGAAAAGCAGCAACAAGTTCCCTTTTGAGACTTTTAGTAGGGGACAATCAACAAAGAGAAAGGCAACTGCAGTTGGTCCAATGGACAAGATTTTTCAAAAAGAGAAGAGGGAAGAGCTTGATCTCACCATTGCATTTTTTTCTATCAGAACTTCATATCCTTTAATGTTGCATGGTCACCTCTATTTATTGAGATGTGTCGAGCTCTTAGTCATGGGGCTCCATCAGGGTATGTGCCTCCTGGGTCAGAGAAGCTCAGAACCACATTGTTGACAAAGGCAAAGAAAGAGGTGGACAAAATGCTTGAGCCTATTAAATCAGCATGACCAACATCTGGGGTTATCATTGTTTCTAATTGATGGACAAATCCAGCATGCCACCCACTCATCAACTTCATGGTGTCATCCTTGAATGGTCCAGTTTTCTTGAAATCAGTGGATGCACTTGGACAATACAAGGATGCACAATATATGGGTGAGTTATTTATTAAAATTATTGAAGATGTAGGTGTCGATTCTTGTGTGCAAATCATTACAAATAATGCACCTGTTTGCAAGGCTGCTGGCATGATTGTGGAAGCAAAATATCCACAAATGTTTTGGACACCTTGCATTGTCCATTCATTGAACTTGGCACTAAAATCTATTGCCTCTGATGTGCTTTGGATTGAGCCATTATTGAGGATGCACAACATATCCGCAACTTTGTACAAAACCATACAAATGCCCTCACTATCTACAAGGAGTACACCAATCTATCATTGTTGAAGATTGTGGATACACGGTTTGCCTCTTCATTCATCATGTTGAAGAGGTTGAAGGAGGTCAAGACCGCTCTTGGGGCCATGGTTATTTCAGAGTTTTGGTATTTTTGGAGAAAGACGGATCAAGCAGCCTCAAAGAAAGTGAAGGACACAGTGTTGGATGATCTATGGTGGGAGAAGATAGATCTAGTTATTCAGATCATGGAGCCTATCATTTCCTTGCTCCGATTTGCAGATACATACCAACCCATCCTAGGAGAGGTTTATGAGGAATGGGATTCCATGATTGAGTCTATGAGGACCATTGTTTTACAGAGTCAGTGCCCAGAGTATGAGACATCACTAAAGGCCTTCTTCACCAGCATACAGGATATTCTTGTCAGCAGATGGGACAAGAATTGCACACCTTTACATTGTTTGGCTCACTCCTTGAACCCAAAATACTACAACCATGAGTGGCTGAATGGTGGACCTTCCCGCAGATTCCCTCCTCACATGGATGGTGAAATCTCACAGGGGAGGAAAGATGCATTCAGGAGGATTTTTCAGGAGAGGGCATCCCTTGATGAGGTGGAGGATGCCTTTGCAGAGTTTTCCACTGGCACTGGGCGATTTGCAGGCTATGATGTGATTCGAGACGGGGGGGCTAAGAAGCCCTATTCTTGGTGGGCAACTCATGGGGCAACAAGCCCTCCTCTACAGCAGTTAGCCATGAGGCTCCTCTCTCAGGTGACTTCATCCTCTTGTTGCGAGAGGAATTGGAGCACATATGGGAATTTGTATAGAGTGAAGAAGAGCAGGCTTGAGCAGTCCAGGGCAGAGACAATGGTGTATGTGCACACCAACCTTTATCTCATCTACAGGCAAAGGGAGGATTGGTTGAAGGGAAAGACAAAGATGTGGAATGTCTTTCCTAATGATATGGGTCTGGACAACAGTGTTGAGTTGGCATTGGCCAACTTGGATCTCAATGCGCCAGTGCTAGAGCCTGTCACATTTGATGATGGAGTAGAGGCGACATCCTCCACACTAGCAGATGCAGAGATGACAGAGGAGGAGGATGCATTAGAGCCAGAGGAGAGTAGTGGTGAGCATGATGATCAGGATGAGGACAGTGATGCTGATTATGATGATGAGGATTGATGACTTATTGACTCTGACTCATTGAGGCTTCAGGCTTGTAGTCTTCTAGATTGTATTTTTTTTGTATTTTCTATTTCTATTTGCCATTAGCAGTGTAATTATGTAACACATTTTGATTCTGATGACTTAATGAGAAAACTACAGTATCTTACTATCTTGTCTTTCTGAGTAAATTTGACAATTGTATGATGTATCAATGTATCATGTATGAGTATCTAAAATCTTAAATCTATGTTTGAACCAATGAATTTGTATGAATTTGTGTAAAAAATATCTAATTTTTAATATATATATATATATTTTAAAATAAATATATATTTTTAATAAAATAATATATAACGTATCATATCCCAGACGTATCCTGTTCCGGGGGTCACCGTACCGAATCCGATTCTTGAATCCCTGTATCCCCGTATCCTCGTATCAGGTGACTTAGATTTCCCTTCAGCATGAAGCGCATGCCTCAAGAATAACAATAATAAATTTATTTTTCTCTTTTCATTAAATACATAAAATCATGATTACATGTCATTATGAAGACCAAACCTAGTTACTCATATCAACACGCACGGATCGCCAGAAGCATAAACGACCTGCATAGGGGTTTGACGACCAGTTTTCAGAGGGAGACAGGGGTCGGGGTTTGTTTGTGGAGGGGGAGAATCTTCTCTCCAATTATTTTTTTAGGTTCTTGCTGATTGGATAGCCAACTAGGATTCCAAAGATTGTACTCAGAATTCATTGTTGCATAATAAAATGAACCCTCAGTTGTTGCACCAGTTTTCCCACATTGAGTTTTTTTGGGGACATTTGTCCAAAACAAATGGTGTCAATATTTTTATGTGTGTGCTAGCATTTCTCAGTTCCTATTTTTGCTTCTGCGGTTAATTTTTATGATGAAGAAATCGTAGTGTGAATATTTCATTATTTGTTGTAAACAAAATAAACTGCATACTAATTTATCAATTAGAAGAAATATTTTCAGTTGTTGCATTTCAAGGATTTTTCACATAGATTATATTATTTTTTAATATATATAAAACAATGTATATTGTATATTATTTATAAAATTATTTCAACACGATTCAAATTAAAAAGGGATAAATTAAATTAAATCAAATTTATAATATTAATATATTATTCTTTTTAATATGTATAAAACAAGAAATTATAAAGCTAGCTTAATGTGATTCAAACTAAAAAGGAATAAAGCTTATTAAGGCCATTTCCTAATTTGCCAAAGCTTATTTTTAGTATAGGATTTTTCAACTCGTACTACATCCCTGCATTTTCCGCTTGTGGTATACTACATATATGGTGTACTAGCCCCCCGCGCTTGCAACAGGATTCCACGATTTATAAACTCAGTTAATTTTTATAGAATCAATGTAAATGTAAAAGAATTGTTTTATGACAGGTGCCTTTTTTCCCAAGGAGGGCCACAAGTCAAAAACGAGGGGAAGGTCACCTGCAAGTCCAACACTGTTGTTGTAAATTTTGAACATAAATGAACCTATCCACTGTGATAGAAAGGCTTCATCCACATGCTTGAGCACCCAAAACGATTTAGTCGGGTGTAATATTCCGAATAGAAATAAATAGCAATATAAAGCAACATAAACAAGAATCTACAACAAATAGAGAGACATCACATAAACAATGCAAAATATGGAGAACGCTGAGCCATTTTATTATACAACTGAAAGATACAACAAGTACAAAGGTGATCAGAATGATGGCACCTTGGCTTGCACTAGGCAAGCTGGAAATACTCTCATAAATGCTCAAATAATGGTTGCTCTATCAGTGACTGCGTTATCTCCAAAATGCTGTTGCTACTGCTGGAATAGGATAGCTCTTTGGGGTTGTTCCCCTGCTTAGAAAAATATGAAACTCTGGGAATGAGCTCTCCTCCAAATACCTAGAAAATCCCAGAAAGGAATTCCGGAATGGATGACCCCGGAATTTGACCTCCCTTGAGGAATAACACTATCACAGTGAAATAAGTTGGCCCTGAATAATCCTCTGCAAATAGTGGCCTCCTACTCTACCAAAATGATGGAATAGTGAAGGTTTGATCCCTTCTCACTATCCTGGGCTGAATCCCCTGATGAATCCTCACTCCCGAAACTGCCTCCTCCAAGAACTACGTGATCTCTCCCTGAGTCTGCGCTGCCCAAGCAAGTGTGTAATCCCTGGCTGAAGTTGTTATGACTCCCACCTAAAAATCAATAGATAGAACTCCTCACCCGAGCAGGCACTCGAAGTCCCTCGGGGCTGAGGTTGGGATCTTCGCTCGGAGACACCCGATGTGCTGAACAACACTTGCAGACTTTGCTCAACAGCAAAAGCGTGCTCAATGTCAAGAGAAAAAACATAGATGCATAATCGAATGAGAGAATGAGGAGCCTCTTCCCCTTTTGATGCTTTGAGAGCCTTTCTCTCACCTAGGCCCCACCAAAACTGCGTTGTCCCTCTTGGCCCACGTTGTCCCTCTCTCACTACGTTGTCATGGGCCCACGCTGCCACTTCTTCCTCTTGGGCCCCACGCTGCCAAATAATATGCTCAAGTGACTTTAGGGAATGTTTATTTCCTAAGTGTAGGCTAAGTATCTTCTCACCCACTTTATTAACTGAATTAACTTTATAAAAAGTAAACTGGCCAAAAATTAATATTACCAATTAATTGCTGCTAATTGGGAATATTACAGTCCTTCCCGCCAAAACGTTGCTTGTCCTCAAGCAACTGCAAAGATGGATGCTGCAAAATCTTCTCACTCTCCCATGTGGCATCCTCATCCGACAAGTTCCTCCACCTCACCAAATATTCTTTGACCGTCCTGCTTCGTAGCTACCTCTCTTTGGTGTCTATGATGACTTCTAGATGCAACACCAAACGCCCCTCATTATCTGTTGGTGGGAGCTCCTATGTTGCAGTCACCTGCTGCCTCAATGCATTTTTCAGGCATGATACATGGAATATGTTATGGATCCTGCTACCTGTAGGTAACTCTAGCTCATATGCAACCTCCCCAATCCTGTGGATCACCTTGTAAGGTCCATAGAAGCGAGGCTTGAGCTTCTCGGCCCCCTTCTGCTTCAGCATGGACTGTCGGTATGGCTGAAGTCGTAGGTAGACCAAATCCGCTACCTCAAACTGCCTCTCAACCCGTCCTCTGTCAACATACAACTTTTGTTGGTTCTGTGTTATAGCTAAGTTATCCTTAAGAGCCCAGAGTATATCCTGACTCTCTTGGATCCAGTCCTTGGCCCTGGGGGCCTTGCTAGCACCAAACATCACGTCAGCAAAAGACAAAGCATGATATCCATACAAAGCATAGAACGGAGACATACGAATGGACATGTGGAAAGTGGTGTTGTAGCAGTACTCTCCCAGATGCAACCAACGTAACCATGCCTTCTGTTGCCCTGTGACATAATTTCGCAAGTAGCCTTCTAGCCACTTGTTCACTATCTCGGTCTGCTCATCCGTCTGAGGGTGATAGCTGGTACTCGGAGTCAACTCTGTACCCACCAAACGAAAGAGCTCCTGCCAAAATCCGCCCATGAAACAGTTGTCCCGATCACTAACAAGGGTCTTCGGGAGACCATACAACCCGAAAACATCCCTAAAAAACAACTCCGCTACCTGTGTTGCCGTGTACCGTGCTGATATAGCGAAGAAGTGTGCATACTTTGTAAACCGATCAACGACTACAAAGATGGAATCCTTGCCCTGCACCGTGGGCAACCCTGTGATGAAATCCATCGAAATTCTCTCCCATTTTACCTCCGGAATGGGAAGTGGTTGTAGTAATCCTACTGGATGGTTCATCTCCCCCTTGTTCCGCTGAGACACCTCGCACTCCCTGACATGTCGAAGTATGTCCTCCTTGAGGCCCTTCCAAGAGAACCTCTCCCTAATGGCCCTGTAGGTCTTGGTGAACCCCTGGTGGCCTAATAGTGGTGAGTCATGTGAGGCACGTAGTACCTTCTCCTTGAGTTGAGAGCTCCCAATCAAGAAGATCCTATCCCTGAAGTATATCACCTCATCCATCACTCTATACCTGTCATCTGTGACCTGTCCATCCAGTATTTCACAGGAAAAACGGTCCTTGGAGTACTCCACCAGTAACTGAGCCCTCTAGTCCGTGTCTAAGCTCATCAGAGACAACGCTGTCGATCTGCGTGAAAGAGCAACGGCCACCACGTTGTTCTTTCCCTTGACATACTCGATAGCAAAGTCATATGCCTCGATCTTGCTAACCCACTTCTGTTGCCTCTCCTGCAACTGCTTCTGCTCTAAAAAGCACTGAAGGCTATTGTGATCAGTCCTCACCCTGAACCTGTTCCCCACCAAGTACTGCTGAAACTTGGCCAGTGCATGCATGATAGCCAGCATTTCCTTGTCGTATATGGGATACAACCTCTCATGCGGCAATAGCTTCCTGCTCTCGAAAGCTATTGGTTAGCCCCCCTGCATCAAGATTGCGCCTACCCCCTCTCTAAACACATCACACTCCAGGACAAAAGGCTGCATGAAATTCGGCAACACTAAAACTAGACAGCTGCTCATCACCTTCTTGAGCCTGTAAAAAGCCCTCTACGATGTGTCTGTCCAACTTAATGCCCCCTTCTTGGTAAGATCTGTGAGGGGTGCAGCAAGTTGGGAAAATCCCTTGACGAACTTCCGGTAGTAGGTGCAGATGCCTACAAACCCCCAAAGCTCACTCACGTTCCTCGGTTTCGGCCAATCCTGGATCTTCTCCTCGTGGACTCTCACCCTGTCCACACCAATGATATGCCCAAAATAGAACATCTCTGTCAGTCCAAATTTGCATTTGGAGAGCTTAGCATAAAAATGTTGCTCTTCCAGAATGCGCAATACAGCCTCAATGTGCTACAGGTGCTCCTCCCATGTCCAGTTGTATATCAAGATGTCATCGAAGAATACCAGCACAAATTTCCTCAGTAGACCACGGAAGATGTGGTTCATTCAGGACTAGAAAGTGGTCGGTGCATTGGTTAGCCCAAAGGGCATCACCAAAAACTCAAGTGGTCGTAGTGACATCTGAAAGCTGTCTTGGGGACATCACCGTCCCTCACTCGGATCTGATGGTAACCCGACCTCAAATCAATCTTCGAGAAGAACTTCGACCCCTCAACTCATCCATCAGCTCATCAATCTACGGGATGGGGTATCGGTTCTTCATGGTCTTCTTGTTGAGAGCCCGATAGTCGATGCACATCCTTAGTGTGCCATCCTTCTTCACTAGTACAACAGAAGAAGTAAACGGGCTAGTGCTGGGTCGGATGTGTCCCAGCGCTAAGAGCTCATGAATAGCTCTCTCAATCTCATCCCTGTAGGCTTTAGGATGCCTATAGGGTGTAGTAATCACGGCCTGGATGCCCTGCTCTAGCTCAATGGTGTGCTCAAACCCTCGATCCGGTGGCCGCCCTGGTGGTATATCCCCAAAAACTGTAGCATATATGTCCAAAAGCGACTGCACATTTGGGTGCACGGCCTGTCATGTAGAATCTGCCTCTAAAACACGAAGCTCCACTGCCCACTCTATGTCTCCCTTCCAAAAGTTTGCCTCCATCCGGTGTCCTGAAACTGTCTGTGGCGGATAAGTGTGCATGCTCCGAATCATCTCATGCTTCCTGATCTTCTTGTTTGTCCACTCCATCTCCAAGGTCTCCCAATCTGTAGTGACCTTCCCCAGCGTGATCAACCACTGCACTCCTAGTATCACGTTGGTGTCTGGCATGTCCACCACAAAGAAATAATCCGTCAAAGTGTAAGTCCCCATGGTCATTGCCAAAGTTGAAACATATCTGGCACACTGCATAGTTTTGGCACTTGGTCTATGTTGGGGTTCCCATGTTTTGGCCAGAATGGCAAGACCAAAAGATGAGACAACATCAGAACCACTTTTAGGCCCTAGGATCTAGCCCTCCTGGACCCGGAGAGGGATCTCTCCAATAAAACAAAGAGTGATATGTCTTTAAAAGCTCAAGATGAGATGTTAGGCTAGGTATGAAGCGCAAATGGGGTTTTAAAATGATTTGGTTGAAGGGTTGCTGGTTTGGTTAGGAGATCATAGGCTGAGAAAGGAATGGGAGGGAAGGAACAAAGCAGCAAGAAGTTTCAGCTGAGAGGATAGGCTGAGAAAGTGCCATCCATTGGTCTATGGAGTCATGAAAGGAAATTACTTGCATCCACTAGCCAAGGCTTTCAAAGGGCAAGTCATCTACACTAAAGGATCTTTTAGGCAGATGGTGGAATGAAACATTAAGGAGAGAAAGTGGAGGAAGGAAAGAAAACCAATTTTTTGTCTATAGATCAGGTCAGAGGTCATTTAACCCCAGACCTGATTGGACATACTCAAAGGTAGCTCTCAAAAAGGGACGAAGGGGCAGCTTATAGATTGGACCAGAGGTCATTTAACTCTAGGTCTGCTTTAGCAACTCCAAGGGAAAACAGAGATAAGTTAAACAGAAGGGATCTTAGAAAGGCCAGCTGGTCGTGCAAGGATCCTAGTGGATAGGGCTAACACTCATCCCCAATGTTCCCAAACCTTCCAGCTTAAACCCAGCAAGAACATCTAAGAACTGATTCAACCAATTCATACATCAGAGAGTAGGCAATAACATCCACTACACTGGTTAAATCAACTGAAATCAACTCTTAGATAGCACATAAGGCAGAAAACATTAAAGGTAGGGAGAGCAGAAAACACAGGGCACCTAACAAGGGTGAATCCTATGTTATACTTCTGTTGCCTACTAGAAGAACATGAAACAGTATGAAAATGTGATATACAAAGTTAGAAAAACATCACCAATAGTAATAGACCAGGATCCTGTGAAATGTGCTTTGATTGATTGATGCAAAACCAGTCATGTACACTGAGCTCAATGGCTAATACAGTCCAGACTTTCTCCTCCCAGCCTATTACATACAACTACTCTGCTACTCCCTCCCACGACTGTTCTAACAGTCAAGAATGAATCCCTCTAACAGCAACTGCCACAGCAAGGCAACAACAACAACCTTTACAATGTGTTCTTGAGGGTTCTTATAGGAGAAGAGGAAGAAGCAGAAGTAGGTGAACAATTAAATGAGTCTCATTAATACAAAATGGTGGAGGAAGCCGAGCCCATTCTGCTTAATGGCTATATGCAGCGCTGTGTGTATTCTGTAGATCGGTTTGGAGATCTCTGTCGGGTCGGATTTGACCTCAGATATTTATTTGGAGTCCTTTCGACGTCTGGAGCTCTGTGCTTCCATTCTGGAATAAATGAACTGGATGAAAGTCTGCAAGGCCGCTCCATACCTCAATAACTGCTGCCTGACTGTCTTAAATGAGCTTCAGTCGGTGTAATTAATCGTTTGAGGGCTCGAGGAGGCATGGAGATTTCTTGTAGGAAGGTGTACGTTTGGAGAAGAGTACCCTGCTGATATTAAACACAGATAAGACTTTAACAATGTGCTTGGATCTTCAAACTGCGCCTTTCCCTTTGAATGCAGGATTATAATTGTTAATCTTCAATTAACTGGCTTGAATCCCTCAAATCCGTCTCTGTTGTTTCGTTTGGCCGCTGAACTGGCCTCTCTGTGCTATCTGCTCAATAAAATAAACCAGTCGTGAACCGGGGCAGTGGTAGTGGAGAAATGTTGCGGAGGCCGGAGGAATTGCGATGGAGCAGTTGAGGGTAATGAAAATAATGGAGAGCGGTGGAAGAAGTGGTTGATAGTGTAAAAACCCAAAGATTAAACGTTTGGGCGAATAACACAGGGAAACAGAGAAAAACACTGACGTGGAGCCACGGAGGTGGGACTCGGGCTAAATCGCAATCGCAAATCGCAATCGGGAGACGGAAGTGGAGTGAAATGATAAGCATGGGATTTGCGATGCGATGGGCAATTCCTTTGAAAATTCAATATATGACCAATTTCCCGTTTACAAAGGAAAGACCCTTTATTTATATGAAAAGGCGGAAGAGTAGTACGGTGGGCCCGGGGGTCAAATCGCAAATCGCAAATCACAAGATGGAATGGAGCGGAAATATTATCGCAACGCGGAGAAAAGAACTGCGATTGCGATATTGCGATCAGGCGGAGTTGCGATGGAGGGCAGTGCGATGGGCAGAAAGTGCGACAGTGCGATATGCGATCGGGGCGATGTGCGACAGGCGATCGCATCGCAAATATTTGCGATGGATCAATCGAATACATATAATGAAGCTGCGATATGTGATAAGTGCGACGGGCGGAAAGTGCGACGGCGCGATCGGTCGATCGCATCGCAAATATTTGTGACACGATCAGATCGCATCACAAATATTTGTGATGGATCTAACAAACACAACCCACAAAAAATGCGATCCGCGATTTGCGATGGGTGCCTTAAGGAGCAGCGCTCAGTTGCAGCGCTCGGTTACGTGGGGACGGGGCTGGCGGAAAGAGGCTAAGCCTTAGTATAAGGTCGGAAGTGGGTTTGGCCCATTCCAATGTGATTTAAAGGTTAGAAAGGGGAACGATAGAGGGATAAGGGTAAATTAGCCCAAAGGAGGGATATGGGTGGAATTCAAAGGGGGTTTTGGGGGAATTTGAAGGGTAATTAAGGGAAATAGAAAGGGGGACGAGGGGAATAAAAATAGGAGCTAAGAGGGGGTGAAATAAGAGGAGAAAGGGGCCTTTAGGCATTTCTTCACAAACAAAGAGGCTTTATAATAGGAATCAGCAGAGGGGAATTTATCAAAGGATAAAAGACACATGGAGGCTTCAAGGAGACTGTGTTTTCAGAGGAAATGCATTCCTTGAAGGCTCAAAAACAATTTAGCCCCCGTTTGCTTGCCAAAAAATTTATAGGGGGGCGCTAACAGTGGCTCCACATGGGGATGGCTTCTTCTTGAAGGAGTCAAGAATTCAGAAAATGATCTCTTGGTGTAGGCCAGGTGCCTGCTGCTTGAACCATCCATTTCTTTCTTTGATCAGCTGCCACAAGCTATGAAGACAACATATCAACAGTAAAATTCTCCCAAACAACTACCTACCCACACTATAGTCCTAACATTTTTCTTTTGGGTGCATTTGGGCTTGCAGACCCTTTACATCATTTTATTTTTATAAATAGAAAATAAACCTATTCTAAGTCTACCCTTATTACTCCATGAGACCAGATTAGGCTGTTGGCCTCATATGTTTCTCTACCTACACTACTACCTGCTAGGATTAGACTGTCTAGCAGGTTTCTTCTCTACATCCTAAGACAGAAATTGAAACAACTAACTACCTGCTCATAGGCTGAGCTTTATTGAGCTTTTCCTACCTACCCTACTCTACTGAAATATTTACAAGTCTAGCTTACAAACATTGTCTTCCAATGTAACCAGTCCATCAAATGATCCCATGGCTGGTCCTTCTTGCTCAATTCCTTGAGCATGATGGATAGGCAGGGCAGCTCCAACTCCTCTTGTTCCATAACAGCAGCCTTGAAAAGTGTTCTCTCTATTGGCAACATGCTGCTCAAAAATACCCTTGATCCTTCTTCAAGTATATGCAGGAAATGTGCATAAGGATCATGAAATGATACCTGGCTATGAATATTTGGCAGGCAGGCTTCAACCAGGATTTCCTCTTCTTCCACTGGATCAAGGATAAGACTCTCTTGAAGAAGATAATCTTCTTCATCTTCTAAACTAGAGGACTCATCATATATGGCAGTGTTGTCCTCCTGGAGCTCTGATATATTTTTCTCTGAGGTGGTGAGCTCTGTGAGAAGATCTATGTATTCTTGAGCAGGGTTTTGGTCCATTGCTTCCTCCTTTTCAAGAGAAAGCTCTTTGCTCACATTCTGCTCCAGAATTTTTTCTTTACTTTCCTCCTCGTCTTCTGAAAAGAAAAACTGTTGGTTTCCCATCTCACTGATGATGTGTGGTAGAGCAGAATGAAGATTCAAAGAATCTTCATCTGCTATTATACTGTCATAGCTCTCCCCATCAGTATCATAGATAGGCTGACTGGTTTCATTACTTCTCTGGAGCTGTTGGTCCTGATCTTCCTCCCACGGATCTAAGGATGATGGTCCTGCAATCTCAGCTTCTCTTTGAAAGCAATCATCATCAAACGGATCATAAAAAGGAAAATCATAATTGTAAGTAATGTCACCCTCCAAACCTCTCAGATTCTCAACAGGTATTTTTTCATTCTAATCCACAGAGGAGTCTTCTGAACCTAAATCATCAAACTCATAAGATGAATGGGCAAGAGTGCATGTTCTATAGAAGGCCTCGGAGGTGGACTGTTGTTTTAATATCCTCTCTATCTCTTCTTCTGTCAAAAGAGGGGTTTCCCTTTCATCATGGATAGAAGCACAACGATCCTCTTTCTCTTGTATTACCTGATTTGGAGGCGGGATGTTTTCTTGAGCCTCCTCTTCCACACCAGAGTTTGCCTCTTCCATGTAGTCTTCTACTTCCTCAAGGCAGCTTTCCTTATCAGCCTTTGCTAATAGGTCCTGATGTTCTTTGGTCAGCATAGCACAAGGCATAGGTAAGCAATCAGGGAGTTCCTAATCACTAACCTCCTCATCTTCTATAGATTCTTGAACATCATACATGTCTTGCTCATCTTCTCGGTCTTGAGTTTTTTCTTGCTCTGAAAGATGCATAGGCTGCTCGAAATAGTCATCATCTGTATTCATATTAGCCATGTGCATCTTTATAATTTCACCAAACGTTTCTGTTAATTCAATTAATTGATCGCACAAAGCGTCATACTTTGTATCTCTGTCCATGTTTGGATTCATGCTTATGCAAAGAAGGTTACTGCTTCTTCTCGTTAAACACCATGTTGAGCACACACATGGTATATGAGAAGAATAAACACACACACAAGAGACTCAACACACAATGAATGATAAGCTTGAGGCTTTCTTATTTTCCATTATACAAAGATGTACATTTATAGTACAATGGTGTGACTCTTGGTTTCACATTCCAAGGTCACTTGGACTCCATTGTGACTTTTCGCATTCCACACCTACCCATGTAGGATTAGGTGTTCCAACATCCCCCTTAATCCGAAGGGGTATGTGTGAGTCCAAGAAGAGAGTTGTAATACAAATCTGCAAAGTATGCATGGCAGCACTTGGGCTGAATCAACTCTCTGAAATGTTGGAAAAAGAGGTGGTTTTAGGATGACCACAAACACTGGAACGCAATACTTGTTGCAGTTCCCGGAACTCTTCCAAAACTGGCAAGAAGCTGAAGGCTTCTGCTAGAGGAATTGTCCCTCATAAAAAAGGGAGACCTTCGACCTAAAAGAAGGGAAGTCTACTACCTGTGGTGGTTTTAGGTTGTCCACCAACCAAAGATGATGGTTTTAGGTTATCCACCAACCGAAAATGATGGTTTTAGGTTATCCACCAACCAAAGATGATGGTTTTAGGTTATCCACCAACCGAAGGTATGCTCATGGGCATCCATATCTCTGGCTACATCTCTGAATCCAGAATGACGAATTGTGGCTCAGGCTCGCTTGAACTGCTGGCTACAACTCTGAACATGGAATGAGAGATTGTGGCTCAGGCTCGCTTGATCTGTCGTCGAAGCTTGTACATGACCACCATTTTCTCCCCTGTCAGGGACAAGGTGAGATGATGGCGAAAACTCAACTGCAAGTTTGTTCAATATCCGTGAACAAGTTCTAACATGTGTCGTAAACATCTTCTTGGCTGCTGATGCCCATTGCTAAGAAGCGATCCATCCAAGATGAATCTTGGTTCTTGCAGGAGGCTTGTGTCTGAAGCATCTGTCTGAAGAATGAGTGTGTCGACCACAGTGCTTGCATGGATGAAGATCAAAACAGTGATCTTTCATATGACCAACTCGATCACAGTGTTGGCATTTCTCAATCTGTTGTCGTGTAAGTGGAACAGGATCTGGAACAGCTGCAGGTGAACTGTCATACAAGAATCCGGCACTCTGAAATATGATGGGCTTGGAGTAGTCCGAAATATGAAAGGACACATCATTGTCATATCCAAGACCAGTTCGGTGCTTGTTGTGGACAAGCTCTTCCCAAGGTCTGATGATGGGCTTAGGAAGTGCAGGTTGAGTGGCTGCATCTGCATGTAAATCTGCTCTAGTACAAGGAACTGAATGGGAATCAACTGGAACTTTGCTGACTTGCTGCTGATGGGAGTCTTTCACAATGTTCTGAACAGAAACAGGTTCAGAATGGTGACTCTTTTGGTGAAGTTCATCTTGTTGGAGCTGAGATTCCAACTGCAAAAACTCAATCTTTTCATGTGCATCTTGCAAACAACTGTGAATTTTACAAAGAGCATCCTTGCTCATTTTTATCATATCATGAACATTTGAATGAATGAGGTCATTCAACAACACTAATGCCTCATTGATTTTAGCCATTTCAACAACTTAGGCTCAAAAAATGAAAGGGTGTCGGCTACAACCGAAAATGCACCCATTTACAATGTGATGCAACAAGAAATATAAATGACTCAAGAAATTCTCAAAGTACAAAGTGTGCTCCTCAAATGATGGAGGGCAATCAACAATCCAACAACTCAAATTTTGATTGCAACTATGAAGAAGCAATACAATGTCAACTCAATACAATATTTCTGCAAAATATTTGTAAATGTGTAGCTGAAAACACTTGTGCAAGAATTTTTTTATGGCAGCTGAATTTTCTTCTTCAAATAGTTGTTTTCAATGATGGCAAACTTGTCTTCAAATGTGAAATTCTTCAAAAAAACCACCCTCAATGCCACAAATCATAGAATGTAAAACTGCAATGTATTCAATCCATTTGCTCACGTGTCATTTCCTTTTATTTCTGTTGTTCATACTTTCTCTCTTCTTCTCTTTCTGCTCTTCCTCTCCCACTGCTGTTTTTTTTTTTTTTTAATTAAAAATTAATTAGAAAAAAAGGGAATAATTAAAAAATGGGGAAGGAAATTTAAAAGAAATGTTAATTAAAAAGATAATTATTAAAAAAGGGATGGGAATTTTTAATGGGAGAAGAGGGGATATTAAATTAAAAGGGATTTTAAATATTTAAAAAGGGAAGGGAAAATATTATTGAAATGGGGGGTATTATATGGGGGGAACTAATCTTAAAAGTCGAATTTAAAAAAGTAAGGGAGGGGGAGTTTATTATATGGAAGGGAATAAATTAATGTAACATAAAGAGGGGGAGTTTATTATATGGAAGGGAATAAATTAATGAGAGAGGGAATTTAATTAATGGGAAGAGAATTAATGTAACGTAAGGATGGGGAGTTTATTAATGGGAGGGGGGTACATTGAAATAAAACGAATTTAAAATTAAGCGGTGTGAGAATGTAAATGAGTATGTAAGGGGGCGGGTAGAGGGAGGCCGAAGGCCGAGTGGGAGAAGGGGAGTGCGGAGAGCGTAGTGAGGAACGAGGGTCGGGTAGATAGGGGTAGTTGAGGGATATGGTGAGAGGGGCGTAGGCCATGGTGAGGAGTGGAGAAGGGGGCCGACGTAGATAGGGCCGAGTAGAGAGTAAGATGCGTAGGGAAGAGCACGTGGGTCTGTGGGAAGGATAAGGGTCGTGGGAAGGAGTAGGGTAGATGAGTATGGAATGTTTGTAGAGCGGGAGGAATAGGGTTGAGTGCTATGAGAGCTTGGAATGCCGGCGTGAGAGTTGGATAGGCGTAGGATGTGTGAGGCAGAGTATGCAGGGAATGGGGTGTTCTATGCAGAGTTGAAGGGGCGAGGACAGAGTTTTTATTTTTTTATTTTTTTTATTTTTTATTTTTATTTTATTTTTATTTTATTTTATTAAAAACAGCAGAGTATTAGAGCAGAGTATTTTTTTTTTTTTTTCAGCAGCAGAGGAGCAAAACTGAGATTCCAGACTTTAAAGCAACAGCAGGAAATTTCTTCAGAAATGCAGGATTTCAAGTAGTAATACACCACAGAAAAATTTGCAGAGATTGCCAATAAAACTTCGAAATTTTTCCAGGAAAATGAACTTTAAAAATGCATAATTCTCCAGAAAATTTTAGCAATAAAACCCAGAAATTTTTCCAATAGCTCAGCAGCAGAAAAACTCAAAATTCTTTTCCATTAAAAAGCCAGAAACTTCTACTTCAGAAACCCTCTTTAAACAGTGTTTTCCAGCAACTCTTCAATGCAGAAATTAATAGAAATTGCAGGAAAAATGAGAATGAAAACCTTCAGATGGGCAGTGTTGCCTTTCTTCAAAACCACTGCTGCTCTTCTTCAAAACAAATTTTGAATGCTGCTCTTTCTTCTGAACGCTGCTCCTTCTCCAAAACCACTTTCTGAATGTGGCAAAAAGACTGCTACAAACACTTGAGTGCTGCAAAAAAACCAACAATTTTTGCAGATATGCATAGGCCATAAACACAAATGGCTCACTCAAAGTGGAGCAGGGCCAGCAATCGCCCGCTCCGATACCATGTTAAACACCATGTTGAAGCACACACATGGTGTATGAGGAAGAAGAATGCACACACAAGAGAAACAACACACAATGAAAGATAAGCGTGAGGCTTTCTTATTTTCCATTATACATGAGATGTACATTTATAGTACAATGGTGTGACTCTTGGTTTCATATTCCAAGGTCACTTGGACTCCATTGTGACTTTTCGCATTCCACACCTACCCATGTAGGATTAGGTGTTCCAACATCCTCAACCAGCCTGTCCTTCGCCAAAGGGAGTCATTTCTAGTCTGGATCATAGGAGTGTGGAGTCGCCAGTGGATGAATATGAATGTTTGGCGTAATGATGTCCACCATCGCCATCAAAGCTGCCAACCTAAAGGCAAAGTGGTCTCTTCACCAGCGGAGTCGCCATTATGTGGGGGTTCCCATGTTTTGGCAAGATTGGCAATAACAAAAGATGAGACAACATAGAACCACTTTTAGGCCCTAGGATCTAGCCCTCCTGGACCCAAAGAGGGATCTCTCCAATAAAACAAAGAGTGATATGTATTTAAAAGCTCAAGATGAGATGTTAGGCTAGGTATGAAGCACAAAGGGGGTTTTAAAATGATTTGGTTGAAGGGTTGCTGGGTTGGTTAGGAGATCATAGGCTGAGAAAGTAATGGAGAAAGAACAAGGCACAGGATATTTGAAGAAGGGGATAGGGCACAAGAAAGTGCCATCCATTGGGCCATGGAGTCATGAAAGGATAATTACATGCAACAACTAGCCAAGGCTTCCAAAGGGCAAGTCATCTAATACTAAAGGATCTTTAGATTAGAGGGTGGGGTGGAACATTAAGGAAGGAAGATGAAAGAAGGAGAACAACCCAATTTCTGTCTATAGATCAGGTCAGAGGTCATTTAACTCCAGACCTGCTTGGACATACTCTAAGGCAGCTCTCAAAGAGACTAAGGGGCTGCTTATAGATCAGACGAGAGGTCATTTAACTCCAGGTCTGCTTTAGCAACTCCAAGGGACAAACAGAGATAAGTTTAACAAGAGGGATCTTAGAAGGGCCAGCTGGTCGCGCAAGGATCCTAGTGGACAGGGCTAACACTCATCCCCAGTGTTCCCAAACCTTCCAGCTTAAACCCAGCAAGAACATCTAAGAACTGATTCAACCAATTCATACATCAGAGAGTAGGCAATAACATCCACTACACTGGTTAAATCAACTGAAATCAACTCTTAGATAGCACATAAGGCAAAAAACATTAAAGGTAGGGAGAGCAGGAAACATAGGGCACCTAACAAGGGTGAATCCTATGTTATACTTCTGTTGCCTACCAGAAGAACATGAAACAGTATGAAAATGTGATATACAGAGTTAGAAAAACATCACCAATAGTAATAGACCAGGATCCTGTGAAATGTGCTTTGATTGATTGATGCAAAACCAGTCATGTACACTGAGCTCAATGGCTAATACAGTCCAGACTTTCTCCTCCCAGCCTATTACATACAACTACTCTGCTACTCCCTCCCACGACTGTTCTAACAGTCAAGAATGAATCCCTCTAATAGCAACTGCCACAGCAAGGCAACAACAACAACAACCTTTACAATATGTTCTCGGGGGTTCTTATAGGAGAAGAGGAAGAAACAGAAGTAGGTGAACAATTAAATGAGTCTCATTAATACAGAATGGTGGAGGAAGCCGAGCCCATTCTGCTTAAATAGCGTTGTGCTGTAATCTGTAGATTGGTTGGAGACGTCTGTCAGGTCGAGATTGACCTCTGATATGTTCTTTAAGTCCTTACGGCGGTCTGGAATTCTGTGTTGCCATTCTGGAATAAATGAACTGGATGAAAGTCTGCAAGGCCGCTCCATACCTCCATAACTGCTGCCTGACTGTCTTGAATGGGCTTCAGTCAGTGTAATTAATCGTTTAAGGGCTCGAGGAGGCATGGAGATTTCTTGTAGGAAGGTGTACGTTTGGAGAAGAGTACTCTGCTGATATTAAACACAGATAAGACTTTAACAATGTGCTTGGATCTTCGAACTGCGCCTTTTCCTTTGAATGCAGGATTATAATTTTTAATCTTCAATTAACCGGCTTGAATCCCTCAAATCCGTCTCTGCTATTTCGTTTGGCCGCTGAACTGGCCTCTCTGTGCTAACTGAACAATCAAATAAAACTATTACAAACTCGGGTAGTGGTGATGGAGAAATGCTTTGGAGGCCCGTGGTGGAAAGGCGGTGGCGACCGTGGAAACGGCGAACACATGGAACAATGGCGGAGAATGCCTTTAGTGCTAAAGACTAAGGTTTAACCGTTGGCCGAGCTACAAAGGGGAAAGGTCAAACACATGAAATGCATTCGAAATGGCAGGACCCGGTCATGGCGGAGGGCGATTCATTAAACTTTAACGTAAAATGAAAAGGTTTAACTACCGGAGGAAATACAAAGGAAATGAACAAAATGCAATGAGGGGGGCCGTGGATGTGGGACCCAGGGGTCTGATCACAAAATCACAAATGGAGAAAGTGCGACGGCGGAAATCAACACCAAACAGAAAACTGCGCTTTGCGCTCTACGACGGAGCGGAAATGCGATGGGGAAAATGCGATCGGCGGAAAGTGCGATGGCGGAAAGTGGCGCCAAACAGAAACCTTGCGCTTGCGATATTGCGATGGAGAGGAAGAATGCGATGGAGCGATCTGCGATCGAATTGCAAATATTTGCGATGGATCTAACGATCATAACGCGCGATAATGCGATCTGCGATAGATGCGATCGGGGGATCGCATCGCGAATATTTGCGATGCGATCAGATTACATCGCAAATATTTGTGATGGATCTAACGAACACAACCCGCAAAAAATGCGATCTGCGATTTGCGATGGGTGCCTTAAGGAGCAGCGCTCAGTAACAGCGCTCGGTTATGTGGGGACGGGGCTGGCGGAAAGGGACTAAGCCTTAGTATAAGGTCGGAAGTGGGTTTGGCCCATTCCAATGTGATTTAAAGGTTAGAAAGGGGAACGATAGAGGGGTAAGGGTAAATTAGCCCAAAGGAGGGATATGGGTGGAATTCAAAGGGGATTTTGGGGGAATTTGAAGGGTAATGAAGGGAAATAGAAGGGGGGACAAGGGGAATAAAAATAGGAGCTAAGAGGGGGTGAAATAAGAGGAGAAAGGGGCCTTTAGGCGTTTCTTCACAAACATAGGGGCTTTATAATGGGAATCAGCAGAGGTGTTTTATAAAAGGATAAATGACACATGGAGGCTTCAAGGAGACTGTGTTTTCAGAGGAAATGCATTCCTTGAAGGCTCAAAAACAATTTAGCCCCCATTTGCTTGCCAAAAAATTTATAGGAAATTGCCAGTACAAGCCTTGAAAAACCAGCACTGAAAATCCATCAAAGCTCTCTGTCGGTATGCTCCTCCGCTCTACCAACTGTGCATCAATAAAATTTTGGGTAGCCCCACTATCCACTAGTACTGAAACACGTTGTCCCTGCACAGTACCCCGGACACGCAGTGTCACGTATTTGGGAACCCCTCGTAAAGAAGCAAGGACTCCCCCAGTAGGTGCAAACGCTGCCCCTCCTACTCCTGGCGGTGGATTCGGTGGATGATCCCCTCTCTAAACTACAACGTTGCCTCCTGCCTCCATCTCCTCATATGCATCCTCTTCCCCGTCACTGTCGGAGAAGGCCTCTATGTAGTGTGCCTTCCCAGTGGCACAACGATGTCCTAGTGCCCACGGCCCCTGGCATGTGAAGCATAGCTTCTTCCGTCTCAGGTCTCTCTAGATCTCATCGTCCAAAGGCCGTCGGCCTTGGTTCCCCCTCGGAGGTGGAACCCTCGTGTCCTTCCCCTTCGACTGAAATGTCGGTCTCTGGGGGAAAGGAGCTCTGGTCCTGGGTAGGGCATCCTGCAGATCCCTGGTCCTCCCAATTGCATCATGAAGTGTAGCAATCCTCGTGGATCTAACTAACTAACACAGAGGCTCTGCCAACCCATCAATAAATATGTATATCATCTTGGCTGAGGACAAGTCAGGTACCATCATGGAAAGCCTCAAGAACTCGGAAATGTAGGTGTCCAGGCTCCCGGTCTATTTGAGCTTGGTCAGCTCAACAAAGTGCTCTTTTGGATCCCTCCAATCAAATCGCTCTACTAGTCTCCGTGTAAACTCTGCATACACTGTCACAGCTGAGTGACCCAGCGTGGCCATCCCATGGAACCACCAATCATGGGCCTCTCCCTCTAGGTGCAGTGTTGCCACCTTGATGGCCTCTCCCTCTGCAATCTGATTGAGTTAGAAATAAATATCCAACTTCTCCACCCAAGCCTTTGCCGAACATTTGGAGGATCCGTCAAATGTTGGCAGGAAAAATCTGCCCACTGTACGTTGCATGTCCCCATCCTGTGTGTATATACCCCATCTGTTCTGGTTACAGGGTCGGCTGTCCTTCTTGAGCTGAACAAAATCATGGAAAGTGAGAGCTTCGCCAAACTCTCGCCCATAGGACTGATACCCGGCAAAATAAACCCCCATATGCACCGGCTCTGGTTCCTGAGGTACTCCTGCTCCAGTGCCTGTAGCTAGAAATGTGGGCATCGTGGAACACGGGGGAGTAAGTGATACAACCTGTTGCACTGTGAGTTGCTCCTGCAAATGGTGGGAAGTGTCGGACCCTTCTCCGATGTGAAAACCCCTTAGGGTTTCACACTGTCTCTGGTCTGTGGTAAACTTCTGCCACATCTCTTCTATCCTCCTTGATAGCTCCTGCACAGACTTTAGGAGGAATTTCGCGAACTCCTTTCCTTCATCTTTCTCACCTACCATCGGTTCTTCCTCCTATGCATCCACTATTGGAATGTAATCTCCCTCTCCAAAAGTGGCCTCAAGCCTCCGCTCTTGGTCCTTGTACTTCCTTCCCCGGTAAGTGATATATGGTTTTCCTGCTGGTGTCATAGACAATCTGCTCCACAGGCTGAGCCAAGTCTATGAGCTCTGATACCACTGTAATATTCTGAATAGAAATAAATAGCAATATAAAGCAACATAAACAAGAATCTACAGCAAATAAAGAGACATCACATAAACAATGCAAAATATGGAGAACGCAAAGCCATTTTATTATATAACTGAAAGATACAATGAGTACAAAGGTGATCAAAATGATGGCACCTTGGCTTGCACTAGGCAAGGTGGAAATACTCTCAGAAATGCTCAAGGAATGGTTGCTCTATCAGTGACTGCGTTATCTCCAAAATGTTGCTGCTACTGCTGGAATAGGATGGCTCTTTGGGGTTGTTCCCTTGCTCGGAAAAATATGAAACTCTAGGAATGAGCTCTCCAAATACCTAGAAAAGCCCAGAAAGGAATTCTGGAATGGATGACCCCGGAGTTTGACCTCCCTTGAGGAATAACGCTATCCCAGTGAAATACGCTGGCCCTGAATGATCCTCTACAAATAGTAGCCTCCTCCTCTACCAAAATGATGGAATAGTGAAGGGTTGATCCCTTCTCACTATCCCGAGCTGAATCCCCTGATGGATCCTCACTCCCGAAACTGCCTCCTCCAAGAACTGCGTGATCTCTCCCTAAGTCTGTGTTGCCCAAGCAAGTGCGTAATCTTTGGCTGAAGATGCTATGGCTCCCACCTGAAAACCAATAGATAGAACTCCTCACTCGAGCAGGCACTCGAAGTCCCCCGGGGCTGAGGTTGGGATCTCCGCTTGGAGACACCTAGTGTGCTGAACAGCACTTGCAGACTTTGCTCAACAACAAAAGCGTGTTCAATATCAAGAGACAAAACATAGATGCATAATCGAATGAGAAGATTCAGGAGCCTCTTCCCCTTTTTATGCTTTGAGAGCCTTGCTCTCACCTAGGCCCCACCAAAATTGCGTTGTCCCTCTTGGTCCACGCTGTCCCTCTCTCACTGCGCTGTCATGGGCCCACGCTACCCACACTGCCACTTCGTCTTCCTGGGCCCCAAGCTGCCAAATAATAATATGCTCAAGTGACTTTAGGGAATGTTTATTTCCCAAGTGTAGGCTAAGTATCTTCTCACCCACTTTATTAACTAATTTAACTTTATAAAAAGTAAACTGGCCAAAAATTAATATTACCAATTAGCTGCTGCTAATTGGGAATACTACATCGGGTGAATTACATTCGAACTTCAAAACTAAAATAATGTGGATCCTGTAACGTAATTTAAATGAAGGTAAACGAAAAAACAAATGTAAGTCAAACTTTATCGAACCTAACTCAAATCAAACCCAAATTCGAAGACATTTTTTAGGTTCACCAAATTTCGAACCACAATGTCCAAATTTGAAGAACCCTATGGCATTGTTGTAAGCAGGTATAGTAACATTGTAAAAAGACCTAAGATAGATATATAGTAAGGCCTATCCAATTTGAACAATCAATATGTCTGGCCTTTCTAGAACTTATTCCATTAGGTGGGCCAGCAACAATTTTGCTTTTAAAATATAATTAAATGCAATCCCTACCTAAAGGACAATAACATATAGGTATACAGTGTTATTGAATGCAGATTTTGAGCAATCTCTAACCCTAGCTACCATGAAAAGGAGAAAATAGAACAATTTAGAGTGATCATCACAACAAGACTGGTGTCTTTATTCAATTGGGCAATGGAGTCAATTAGGTCGAGATCAAGGTAGGAGGACCTTGGATGGAAGGTGGAAGACAATTCGATTCCCTTAGAAATCCTAGCGACATCTTTCATAGGAGATTTAAAGCCAAAGGATGCATGAAAAAAAATTCCTCTGATGGATTCTTCAGTAACAAATTTTACATAAATATGTAGAACAAGAGTTCATAAAAGATATTGCAATTTTTAATATAGCTCAATATAAACCCTAATTTCAGAAATTACATGCAAAATGAAAGAAAATAGCATTAAACTTACACCATTCAAGCAAGAATCACTTCATCAATCCATAAGATAAACTCGTCATGAATGTGTTTGATGATGATCCAAAGGAAAGTGATTTCCCTATATTTGTATGAGGGCAACGAAGTAACTTTTCTTTAATTTACAATGAAAATCCCTAAAAATTTTCCTTAAAGCACTCAACAAGGCTAATAGGTCACAAGTCGACCTAAAGATAGTTTTACAAATAATAAATCATGATAAAATATCATAAATCCTCCACACATGTGGGACGAAAATCTCTCCAACATGATGTCATCCTCCATCAATGAGCATCTGCATTAAGCAAGGTGACAAAGTGGGACCAAGAGTGCTCCTACCTCTAAGGGAAATCATCAAAATGAATGTGTACATCTCCAGGTAACACCTCCTCATCCGAGTTGTCATCATCAAGTAGACCTATGCCACCCTCCTAAGGCATGTATGGATGATGTGGTAGCCTTGGGGCACAGTGTTAACCTCAAAAAGGAGTGTGACAGCCCTCCCAAAACATCTCAAATGATCTCCATCCTCATTTGGGCTCTAAAACAAGGCAACGGCTATTAACTAAGTACAAGGCCAGCTTGGGGGTGTCCTAGGTCCATTGGACACATCATCAGTCAAGCTCACATCCTAGCTTCTCAACTCATTGTTTAAGCATCTAGAGGTGCAGAAGGGTCCTTACATCCATGCAAAGGCTCCCCAAGGTTCAATGCTCTCTCTGGAAGGGAAACGTTGGTGCTGCAAAGTCACAAGTGCTCTCATGGTTAGGCTAGATGTCCTTCTCAATGTGCTAGAAAGATGTCAAGTCATCCCTCAAGAGTCATCCAATGTTTGTAGGAAATTGTGAAAATTCCTAGATCTTCAACAATCTAAGGAATCCTACTGCAACCAACTGGATTACTTCTCCTATTATGTAATTTACTTTACACAATTATTTCTGAATAATACATGAAATATTGAAGCAATCATTGAAGCATCCTACACTATAATACTCATGATTCTGAAACAAGGAAAATCATTCACACATATGACACCTTTATTTTGGACTATGTCCCCGGAAAAAACCCAATGCGGGAAAACCGGTGCAACAGATCTGAGGGTTTTATTATTAAGCAATAGCAATGTCTGAATACATCTTTGAATACCCCTAGGGTAATTCAGTTACAGAGAGAAATACTAGCAGGTGAATTTGTGAGGATTTACCTCACTCAATCACTGAGTTCCCGTTGATCCGGATGAAGAGAAAACTGCCTTAGGGAGCCTCTGCGTAGTTCCAGTGTTGTACCTTCCAGCCTCTGCGTCAACCCCTTCCAGGCTCAGTGTTCAGCGCCAGCCAAGTCGTTTTGCCTCTATGGACCTTGACGAATAGCCTCCCAATGTTACTTTCCAGATCCCAGCCTCCGAAACCAATCCACAAGAAAAATTTCCGGAAACCCTCCTTTGCCTCTACGTTGCTTCAGTGTGAGCCCTGCGCAATCACTGTGTCAGCCCCTTTCCTTCAACGTTGGCTTGGTTAGATCACCTCTGCCTCTCTCTGACTGATGCTCCACCGACTGAGAGAATATCTCTTTGGAGGCTATCTTTGCCCCTCGCTGCTTAGATCTCTAGCTCAAATTTCTCAATAAACTGCACCCCAAAAATTTCAAACTCTTAGATCAATTCAATGTATCTTTCTAAATGGCCCTCAAGCCTTCCATTATAGTCTTCTCGTTGAGACATCAACGGCCGAGATTAGATCTCTAATCAACGGCTAAGATTATAACATGACTTGATCTCCGCCTTCTAGATCATTCTCACTTATGTTTTATTAATACCCTTTAATTATTTAATTTCCCTAAGTTTAACTTAGGGTCTCCATTTAAATAATTAATATTTTAATAAAAAATTAACGGAGTGGAATTTTCACAAACAGTTTATGGGTTCTTTGGAATACCAGTGTCTAAGCCTCTCCACAAAATTTGAGACCTAGAGCACTTTCTGATGCTATAAAAATCAACAGAAACAACCTGAAACACACCCTCAAGATCAAGTGAAATCAACATCAATAGGGACCAAAACCATTAAGTATCATAGTGGACCATATTCAATGATAGAGGCATAAGAATACATCACACAAATCTTGCCTTCAAATGTGTTTCTAGTCGATGATTTGTAGGCAAGGCACTACACTTGTGTTAGGGATGACTATGCAATTAGCCCTATTAGGTGCTTCCATCCCCAAAGGGGAGGGACTTTTCCTAGATAGGCCCATCAATCCATTGACACATATGAGAAATGTGATCATCGAGTGGGAAAGACTCCAGGGAGGATGCCATAACCATGGTACTAGCTAAAGGAGGACCAACATCTTGAGTATAATGGTGATAAGAGGAAACAATCATGGAGACATGAGTTACCCCTTTCCTCGGCCTACTTTTTCCACCCCTCCAACGTGCCTTTTACTTCAATGATTTTCTTCCTTTCTTGCATAGCTTGGGCAACAAACTTGTTTTATGCTTTTCCAATACCCCTTAAAGATGTAGCAGTTTATCGCTCATCAGATTTGTGACATTCATAAGTTATTTTATATATATATATATAGTATGAATTGCTTAGGAACCGGGTGATGGCTAATGAGAGGGGTAGTGCTCATGCTAGGCTTTTTCTCATGTGCTTTTTACATGTCCCAACTATCTTTTGCATTTTTCATTTTCTTTCAATTTGTGCTTCATAGTTCATATGTTTTTCATCTTTCTTTCAGCTGCATCAACCTCTAAGGAAAAGTTTCCAAGCCCTAACTCAGAAATGTGGATATAGAGCACCAATCCCAATGACCAATGACAATCAACCCAAAGAATGAAAATGAATATAAGCAGATGATGGAAAGTGGTAAGCATGGGTTACCTTGGGCACACTATGTCAATCAGTCTCTCCTATTAGTGCCCCTTCTAAACAATGGAAGAAAAAGAAAAGCCTTAGGGGAGGTCACACTGGTCTAGGGGCAAAGGCTAATCTTCCAAATATACTTGCTATCCATATTAATATGTCCTTAACATTAATGAAAGAACGTGATTAGAAAAATGGCTAGAGTACCTTTTGATAGATGACCCGCCTTCCTTCAAGAAGTATAGTAGATGGGAGAGAGCACTGACCAGAACATAGGTGAAGAGTTTTAAAGCAAAGCTATCTGTGGATCATCATAAGGCTGCTGGTTGGTTGGCTGATCAATTGAGGTTGGGGGGGGGGGGGAATTTTCTCCTAGGGGTGACCTACTTTTGGTGGGTAACACTCACTTTTAAGAATCCTACATTTTCTCCAAGTTATATTTTTTTCCTTGTGATTTTATTCCCCTTTTTCATACACTTAAATAATATATACTGATAACCTTATCCCATATTAAACTTATTCTTGTGAAATTAATAATCAATTAGAATAGAAAGCACAGATTTTATTTCAACTACAATTCAAATCTTATTTCCTCCAACCGTCACATTTATTTGAACCGGTGCAAATCCTTGATTGCCCTCGTCCTGCTTTATATCTTCGCTTCCAATAATAGCTTTATGGCAACCACAGATCGGACAACCTTCTCTTCTAAATCATGACAGAAAGTAGTGGCTAATAGGGCTGTCTTTCACTGGTATGCCACGTTCCTCTAAATGTTGGAATGCTTGATAACCTGTAGTGGCCCAATAGGAACAGAAATCGCTAGTCAATGACTTTGTAATGCACACTAGCCAGTCCAGAACTTAGAAGGTTAATGGGCTGTTTCCTTGGAATCGTCAACAATGTTTGCTGGCTACTGCCAATTCAGGACAGATTCTTTTGCTGGTTCGTGATTGCCCTTTATTGTGGCTGTTCCTTTACGTCGGGTTTGCAGATCCAATAATAGGGATTTGAAATGGCGGTCGCCGGTAATATTTAAGCATCTATTCAACAATTCTTCCCTGTGGCTTAACAATTATTTCTAGCCAAATATTGTGATCCTTCAAATCGCAGTCAATGCATCAGTCTTAGTCCAGAATAGCTATTGTGGTTATTAAGCAGTGATATTTGTAATTATTTCATGTTGCAACACCTAAATTCTGACTGCTGTAATATTACGATAATTTTCTGAATCATATGTAACTTCAATGGTGATTTCTGGTTTCTTCAAACTTGCAGCTGAGCAATTATTTCTTCAACGACAAAATTTTAATGGCCAAGGGTTTTTATATTTTTTATCAAAGACGGGAAGCAGAGAAACTCTACAAAAATTTAATGTGGCCAAGGGCAACAAGATTTGACCAAAGGTCTAGTGGCCAAAGGCTGAGATCAGAATTGCTCTGATACCCACTATGACAAACAATTTGGTTCACCAATTAAATATCCAAAGTATTTCAAACAGAATAAAGAAATACATAAGGATAATAAATAATTTATAAAAATGCACGAGATTGAACATGTATAAGATGATAGAATACATTGCAGGGCCCGTTATAAATACCAAGAAAGGGTTGCCTTTTCACTTTGAGATGCATCCTTTTGATAAGACAAGTCTTTTTGTTAAAATGTCTTTTCATTTTATATATATATATATCACAAGCATCAACAGTCTCGAGGGTTAGTTTAATTGGTCGAGTACCCATCACATAAGTAACTCGCAATGAGAGGTCATGCAGTCATTTCTCCTTGACACCCTCATGCGTTAGGCTCCAATATGAGCTGGTGGGCCTGATCCCACATAAGTAACTCGCAATGAGAGGTCATGCAGTCAATTCTCCTCGACACCCTCAGGGGTTAGGCTCCAATATGAACCGGTGGGACTGATCCCTACTAGATCTACTTGGGACCGTTTCCGTGGATGTAGCGGTCACTGATATCCAGAGTCCTTGAACTATATATATATATATAAAGAGTCAGCTTGTGGTACTAACAAGGTGTGTAAGAGATGTGTTTATTGGATAAATTATAATTTAAATCAATCGTAAAAAGGCTACAATCTTTAGGAAACATTAATTCCCATCCTCCTGGTGAGTCAATGGTCAAGCAACTGGTTTGTGATGTGACTTGTTCTACATCAACGTTTTGATATTATATGTCATGAAGTTGAGATTTTTACACTTTTTACAGATTGCTTGGCCCAAATAAGTTGGGCACGTTTGGACAAGCAGCTATGTTAAATACGACCATTAAGGGAGAGCATTAGAGTCTCTATCATAACACATTACACATTTGCAATAATATCAATGGAGCGTCTCTCTTATCTGATATGGTCTATCTGCAATTGTGTATGTGATCCTTACAGAACTGTACTGTCATCTAGGGAATAAATACCTGACAATTATGGCCAGCCAATTCTGTTGCCCTTCCAGCTATTAGATTGTACAGTAGCAGTTCATTTGGAGCCTGACACAACAATTCAAAAAACATTAGCTCTTGCACACATTTTGACATCATCAATTGGATATGATTATCATGGAAATGAATGCCAAAACTGCGCAAGTATGCTTCTAACTTCTTACAGTATAATCTCAATTGCTATTTCAAGGCTTCACTATGATGAAAATTGGAGATACGAAAAATGAGGACCACAGTCAAACACTAAGTGAAAAGCTAGTTCAAGCAAATAATCATTCAGAGTCCAATAATCAAATTCAGATAGATGATAAGCTGACCTCATTTGAGCTGCAGACAAGTTGAGCCAATCCATTAGGATGAAATCTGACATCTAGAACCTTCTGAACACCTTGCTGGAAAATAAACACAGATGAAATCAGAATGATTCCAATGGTGACTGCCAGATCTTGTTCTTGGGATAAACCAAATGATTTCAATAGAAACAAATCTAAGTATCAGTCTACAATGAAATCAGAAAGGGAAAATGCTTAGGTAATCCAAATCAACCTCCTAATGACAGACCCAAATATAAACAAACAACTGATTTCTTATCAATCAATATTTGTTGAAGTTCAAAGGAATCTTACAATCAATGAGGGAAAGCAATTAACCTATAGGGAGAAAAAAATACTACTGAACTTCAACAACGCATGACAATAAAAACCTTCAGTAATCTGTTGCCAAAACCTAAGTAAATTTTGCAGTAAACATCAGATATTTACTAACGTACATCCATTCTTCCAAGAGGCTGTGCGAGAGCTACACTTGATGTGTAGGCACTCCAAGTTGGGATCCATGAGGAATATGTTTTTCGCTCCAACCATACTGCTGGCCCTTCAAATTGTTTACCAAGTGAATCCCAACCTGGAACAATACAGATCCTAAAGGTCAGTTAACCTAAGAATGAAGAACAATTATTCTAACACATTGTCAGTTTTTTGTTAGAAGAGTATTTCCTTCAGGAGTTACGGATACAAATCTAAAAGCACAAATATAACTAGATTAAGACCCATTGCATCCATAGACGACATCAAATGGCTTCTGTCTCATTCAAAAACAAACACAAACAGCTACCAGTGTTATCATAGTAACTCAAGACAAACTATCATAAAGA
Source organism: Pinus albicaulis (assembly GCA_034641835.2). Classification (NCBI taxonomy): domain Eukaryota; kingdom Viridiplantae; phylum Streptophyta; class Pinopsida; order Pinales; family Pinaceae; genus Pinus; species Pinus albicaulis. The sequence continues at coordinate 1,106,364,502 of CM076581.1, forward strand.
AATAATTGCTTTTAGCGAAAACAATACCTTCAAATAATGATCTCCATTTTTGCTGACGCCTTCCACAATATCCTTTAAGACTAGATGTCAAAGGGCAACTTAAACCTCCTTCTTGACCCTGCAGGCACTTAACAATATTTGGCCTATATCGTGCAGTAAAAGCCTGATGTTCTGCCTCTTGTGAGCTTGTCTGAGATTTATCAACACAACTGTCAGTGTCTCTCCCTCGAAGAATATCTGGCAAAGGTACCAACATTCTTGTTAGTTAATACCCCGGCAAAATCACAATTAGAAAATCAGCATTGAAAAAGGTTGGCATGGTTTTTGAAATGATGTGAAATAAATTCCCAGTGAATTCTCATAAAAAGGTACCAATCATTGTCAAACAAATATCACAAGGTAGTAGAATTATAGTTATCCATTTGGATTGGACTTATTTTTTATGGTTTTCAAACAGGTTTGTCCATTAAACACACCACTTTTCCCTCCTCCAAATTAAACCTAGCCCCACCCCTCTCTTTGAATCAATATATGGCCCAAAAAATGATCAAGGCCAAGAGAATCATCAACCAAACAAAAGGAAAAATAGAAAATATATATATATATATATATATATATATATATATAATGTAGGTATATATGTATATATCCTTTGTGGATTTTCCTCTCCTCTCCTATTCGGATTGGTCTTCTTTTATAGTTATGAAACCCACTTTTCCTTCCTACAAAATGAACCTAGCCCCACCACTCTCTTTGAATCAAAATATGGCCCAAGGGCCAAAACATGATCTAAGGGCAAAAGAATCAACTATACAAAAGGAAAAAAGAAAATGCAGACAAAATAATTGTAACAATAATAATCACGATCAAGGGCAAGGCGGCAGTAGACCTAATAACATTAGTAGTGTTGGGGCAAAAGAACTCACAACAATAGTAATGGTGAGGACAAGAAGAACCAAAACCGAAGTAATCAACCCAGGCAAGGAGGTCAAACACCAAAGATTTCCTTGTATGATCTGCCACCAACAAACCCACTTTGCCTTCCTACAAAATGAACCTAGCCCCACCACTCTCTTTGAATCAAAATATGGCCCAAAACATGATCTAAGGCCAAAAGAATCAAGAAAATAATTGTAACAACAATAATCAAGATCAAGGGCAAGGCGGCAGTAGACCTAATAACATTAGTAGGGTTGGGGCAATAGACCTCACAACAATAGTAATGGTGAGGACAACAGGAACCAAAAACCAAAGTAATCAACCCAGGCAAGGAGGTCAAAAACCAAATATTTCCTTGTATGATCTGCCACCAACACCATCTTTGTCTTGCCATTACTGAAGTACAATGATTATGGTCCCAATCCCAAGGAATGACTATTCCTAAAAAATCTACGGTTCTCCAAAACTATTTACCTCCATAACAACAAACAGTTGCAAACACTTTGTCTTCGCTACTGGTTTGCACTTTGTCTTCACAAACTGCATCAACTAATAGTTGCAAACACTTTGTCTTCACAAACTGCGTCAATGTCATTCAATCCCACCCCCATGATCAGCAACCCAACTGACCACCAAATCCTCATGTGTGACCATGATGTGCTACTTTTAATGCATACTCATACTTTTGAGGCATAGAATTAAGGACCCTATAATAACCAGACAACCACTCCACATTCAAATGGAGTTTTACATATAGAAAAGCCATTAATTTCTCCAACACCCAACAAAGAAATGTGCATAACCCTCATGCTAGGGCTACCCACAATTACAATTACAACATATTGCATTCAAACTCCATATCGATCACTTTGGACTGATCACCCAACAAAAGTGGGTAACTCATAGGAGAAAAATTTTCTCCTCATTTGTTAGATAGCCAACCAATAGCCCTATGATGGCCCACATATAGCTCAGCATCAGAAGCCTCCACTTATGCTCCGGTCAATGCTCTCTCTAATCAGACCAATGTTATCGGAACCGAAACCGAACCAGTTCCGGAAAAACCGGCCAGTCCGACCGGTTTGAAGGCAAAACCAATCTGAACCGGAAATGACCGGTTCAGAGACTGGTTCTGCCGGTCCGCAAGGCCCGCAGTCGTGTGGCCTAGGCATAATAAAAAACTCTTTGATGATGATTCTGATAATGATTGATGATTTGATCACTGATTTGTTGTAGTTGTAGCTTGTAGTATTGTAGGTTGTAGTATAATACTATGATCTATCATGTTATTTTGGACTATAAAGACCTTTTAGAGCGTGCTTCTTGATGTTTGTAACATTTTTGGTTCAGCAATGTTTTGCACTAAGTGCTATTTTGGTTATATGCACTATTACTTGCTATATAAATGAGAACTTTTGCATATTTGTATATAAATGGTTTGGATTCATATGGATGCACATGAATATATCTGTTTTTTCTTTAAAATGTGAATATTTTATGTGTTTTTGCTAAACCAATTTTTTTTTTTTTTTTTTTTTTAATCGGTTCCGACCGGTTCCCGATCCACAAGGTTTTTTGGTTCGATGACCGGTTCGGTTCTAATAACATTGAATATTTTATGTGTTTTTGCTAAACCAATTTTTTTTTTTTTTTATATCGGTTCCGACCGGTTCCCAATCCACAAGGTTTTTTGGTTCGATGACCGGTTCGGTTCTGATAACATTGAAACAGACATGCTTTTTGAAGGATGGTGGGTCAGCTATTGGAAGGTATATTAACCATTCTTGTAAGCATGTGCTTTCATTTAATGTTTTGAGGCATACCAATATGGAACACGGGCCAAGTTGGAAGATTGATTGTTCTCAATTGTACCCTTGTTCCCATGCTTCACCTAAGAGGTTCTCCTTTGCCCCTAATTCAGTGTGGCCTCCCCTGAGGTCCTTTCTTCAGGAGAGGTACTAATAGGAGGCATTGATTGAAGTAGTGTGCCCAAGGTAATCCATACTTGACACACTCTGTGTTTCCCTTCTATCCACATCATTTCTTTGGGTTGATTATCATTTGTGACTAGAACTAGCACCTTATATCCTCATCTTTGAGTCAAGGCCCAAAAATTTGCATTAAGAGGTTGATGTCGCTGAAAAAAGTATAAAAGCATATAACGCCACAAATAAATAAAGGAAAAATGAAAAAGTAGTAAGCCCGTGGGAAAAAGCCTAGCATGAGCTCTACCCCACTCATTAGCCATTACCTAGTTACCCATCGCATCATGCTACATCTAAAAAGAACTCTTGAATGTTCCAACTCTGATGAGCATGAAACTGTGAAAATTTATGAATCTAAATTACGGAAACCCTACTATTAAATTCTTGATTTACTTCTCCTACTTACATAAGTTATTAATCTGAAAACTTTAGCATTAACATCGAAGTAAATAAATTAACAGCCTACACATGCAGATCTAAACTGAATAACATGCTCAATGAAAAAGTGACACACAAGGATTTTCTGGACAAATGTCCCCGGAAAAACCCAATGGGAGAAAACCAATGTTGCTAGCTTCTGGAGGGTTGTTATCATTAAGCAGATTCTAAGTATAACAAATCTAGGCACCAAAATGGTTAACCCGACAGAGACAAATAAACGGCAGCAATTCCTCTATTCGGAAGATAGAAAAACTGACTAATTCACACCCTCAAACGGGATTTACAGAACTCAGCCCTTTTTCCGGACCTCTGGAAACCCCAGCACTGCTCTGAAGCCCTCTGCATCAGCCTGCCTGGCCTGCGTCAGCCTCTGCGCTACTCGGGAAGGGCCTGCGTCACCCTAGACTGGGTTAAGTTGCTCCTATGATGCCCTAGTTGGGCCTGCATCAGCCCTCCTAGCCTCATGCTAACTCTGCGATACCCCTGCTGGGCTCTCAACTGCTCTGCATAACTGTTGCCTCTGCACTGCTCTAGATTTCTCCTTCTCTACCCTTGTTGTACTCTTGGCCTGGGACTCGACCATCCCACTTGCCAATACTGCCCCTTGTTGCAGCTAAAACACTTCTGAAATTCTTAGCAAGCCATGCCCTAGAATCTCATGAAGCTAGTGTGTGTGTTCTCCAACTGACCCCGAGCCTTATACTTTTCTCATTGAAACATCAACAGTCGTGATCTAATCTTGAATCGACAGCTAAGATTAGAATATGCTTGATCCGCATCACTTAAGTCATTCTCATCACATGTTTAATTTAATTACCTTTAATCTTTTAATTTTCTGAAGTTAGACTTAGGGTCCTTAATTAAAAAGATTAATCAATTAAATATCTCTTAAACTAGATGGAATTTCATCAAACGCTTTCTGGGTCTTGGAGATCTTATGTGCTCTAATCCCTCCACAAAGTTTGGGAGCTAGAGCACATCCGATGCTATCCAAATACCCCAAAATCTCAACAATCCCTCTTAGCGAGGAATGTGCTCTAGCAAAACACTTCACCCCGAAGCACTGCTCTAATCTTTGGTGTTGGTCTCTACGTTGATGCTTGGCCTGCTGCCCTTCATCACTGCGTTGTTGTTGCTCTTTGTACTGTTGCCCATGACTCTGCCACCATCTATGCCACATCTGTACTGCAGCTCCTCTCAAATTGTTGCATCGTGCTGCCCATAACACTGCCATTGCTAACTACTGCACTGCAACTCAGTTGCTGAGAGTAAGCAACCGAAGGACCCCTGCCCAAATGACAGACAAGTCAATTGGGCTGCATCTCATCATTGAAGCTCTACAAATTGTTGCTCTTTGTTGTCCTCCTGAAGCCTTTGCGCTGCTGCAGCTCTGCACTACGTAAGCAGACCTCCTCTGTGCTGCCTTTGTTCTGCTTCCTTTACACTGTTGCTGCATCTGCACTGTGCTGCCTTTGTTCTGCTTCCTTTACACTGTTGTTGCATCTGCACTGCGCTGCTCCCTCATCAGTGTGTCAGCCTCTGCCTATGCTTCATCCTTGATCTTCTGCACCCACTGCTCCACTTGTCCTGCTACCATCTTAAGGCTCCCGTAGCTCGTATGTGATCCAAGAGTTGGGCTACTCAACGGTCCGGCCACCACTCTATAGCTGCTCTACAGATCAAGATCGCCCCACATCCGTGGTTCATGAGCACTCATGGCAACATCATCGTCAGAGCCATCATCTGCTACAGCAGCCTTGGAACTAGAAGCTTCCTTGTCCTTCTTCTTCTAAGGACAATTATTGGCGAAATGTACAAGTTCGCTGCACTGGAAACATTTGATCTTTGACAGACCACGCTTCTTTTTCCCTTGCTGCCTCTTTGATGCCGAGCTACATCTTCCTCTTCCTCTTTCCTCACTTTGCTTGCTTTGGCGCTGTATTGCCTCTTGGTGATTCGGCGGATCTCCTCTTGTCGGAGGATAGCCCACATATTGTCCCAATTAGGAAGATCCATTATGCCCAAAAGACTTTGGACAAATGTTTCCCAGTCCTCTGCGACAACATTTAGAGTGGTTCTCACCATGACATCATCATCCACTTTCACCCCCATCCCAATCAACTGATCCCAAATCGACTGCAATCTAGATAGGAAAGGATCGATTTCCTCTCCCTTGGACATCATGAATAACCTTAGTTGGTTCTCCAGAAGCATCTTTCTCTGGACGGACCTCCCTTGATACAATGTGGTTAAAGCTTCCCACATCTCATGAGCCATCATCTTCTCGGCTATGTGTGGTACTACATGATCTTTAACCTCATCCATAATGAAACGCTTGGCATGTGTCGCTGCTTCATTGTGCTTCTACAAGAGTTTCACATTGGTTGGTGTAGCCAAGACTTTCTCTGCATGCTCCCGTATACCGTAGGCCTCTAGGACTACCAGGATTCTGGCTTTCCAGATAGCACAGTTGGACAAACTGTCCAACCTATCCTGATCACGCAGTCTGTGTGGCGCCATATGCTCAGAAATTTGTCGGAACAGATCTTCCTCTTTGTACTAGAGACTCAGATCTAGGGTCCTTTGCGAGAAAGGCACCCTCCAGTTCAGTTCTGATAACAATGAATCAGGGTCAGATTATAAAATAGTAGTCATGGTTGCTAGGTACCCTTGGTATCTATTTGGCTTCTTACTTTCATGGAATGTTCCCCTAGGAGCAATATGTCTCTCGGCATCTTCGAGAGTGTCCCTAAGCCATGAGTGTCTCCTTTTATTTGAAGGTGCTGGATTAATAGGATCCATCAAACCTTCAACATCAAGCATCGGTTCATCCTTCAGTTCTTCCTACCTTCCAGTTTCTTCTTCTTCTTCTTTATCTTCCTTTGAGCTAGGAAGATTCCTCACTTTCTTGAGGGTAGCATCTTCATTGAAGGTGGCATCGCGGCATATCTCCACTTCTCTTTGACCAGACACATAGATTCTATATGCCTTCGAGGTTTCACTATAGCCCACAAACATTCCTTTCTTCCCAAAAGCATCCAATTTGCTCCACTTTTCTTTCGGTACATGAAAATAAACGGGACTTCCAAAAACTCTAAAATGCGAGACATCGGGCTTCTTACCAGAGAAGACTTCTTCAAGAGTTTTGGAGTCCAATGCGGAATGTGGGCATCTATTTTGAACATACACAACGGTGTTGGCAGCTTCTCCCCATAGAAACTTCGGAAGACCTTGGTCATAAAGCATGGCACAACCAGCTTCCAAAATGGTTCTATTCTTCCTTTCAACAACATTTTTCTCGGGAGTATACACAGTGGTGGTCTCCCTCTTAATGCCAGCTTCCCTACAATAGTCATTGAATTCATTTGACTCATACTCGGTCCCATTATCGGTCCTCAAAATTTTGATCTTCTCCCCTGTTTGATTTTCAACCAAGGCCTTGAAGGTACAAAACCATTTGAATGCTTCGTCCTTCTTCTTCAAGAAATATATCCAAGTCTTGCAGGAGAAGTCATCTATAAAAGAGATATAATATAAGCATCCTCCCAAGGATGACGGGCGGCATACCAGATAGATCAGAATGTATCAATTGCAAAATATCAGATGTCTTCGTAACACTTGAAGGGAATGGTCCCCTTATATGCTTTCCTTCAGCGCAACCCTGACATACACCTTCATGATCATCTTTGAATTCGAGCATCCCTGTCACCACCTTCCTTGCTTCAGGTTGGGCTTTGAAATGAAGGTGTGCAAACCTCCGGTGCCATAGCTCGGATTGAAGGGTTGTGTCATATGTCATGGCCCCCAGCGGACTTCCACCAACCTGATAGAGTGTATCAACTCTAAAACCAAGAGTGAATGCTTCTTTGAAGTTCCTCTTCCAAATGCATACCTTTCCATTGATGAATGCCACCTTGAATCCTTTGTCTCTCGTTGCCGATATAGACACTAGATTCTTCTTCAAGTCAAGTACGTACAACACATCTTGTAAGCAGAGGACTTGACCTTGATTTAGATGAAGGGTCGCAGTCCTTGTCCCTTTCATAGGATAGGTGGCATTGTGTCCACGGATAATTTCCAAATTAGTATCATTTTCAATCAAATCAGAGAAGGCTTCCTTATATCTAGTGAAGTGCCTTATGGAACCACTATCAATCAACCAATTATTAAAATTTGTGTACCAGAGAACAAGTGGTTCCATAAGGCTTTGATCTTTGGCCTAGGGAAAAGTGTCCAAATTTATTTGTACTTTTCTCCTAAAGTGACTTTATAAGTGGTAAAGTCAATTTATTTAAAAAATGACTTTATAAGTGGTAAAGTTACATTCTAATTTTAAAGTGACTTTATTAAAGTCAATGAAAAATTAGTAAGTGAAAAAGTGACTATGGAAATAAAAGGCTAAGTGGGTCTTTAATTAAGTGGGTGAGTTGAAAAATAGAAAGTGAGAATTAAATGCACATTTATTCTCATCCCTAGATCCAAATGAATCTCAGCCATTAGATCTTAGGGTTACCCAAAAGGTCATTAGGGTAAAAGGAGAGGAGAAGAGGAAAAGATCACTTCAGTCTTTCATGAGCTATTGAGAGAAAGAGAAGGACAAGAAGGAGAAAATTTATGAGCACTAAGAAGTTGAAGAAGGGCAGCAAGGAGGCTTTAGCAAATCCATATAGCACCTTATTGGCAGAAATCTGTACAACAGGAGAGAGGCATGATTTCCAAGAAAGGGAGCCACGAAAATCGAGGAAGAGGACAACAGCATTTAGCGTGGAGTTCGAGGCAGATTCTGGGCACGAAAATCAAGAAGTACAGCTGATATTTTGGCACAAATTTCGAGAAAGAGGACAACAGCTTCGACACAGTTTTCAAGGCAATTTCTCGGCACAGATTTCGAGGAAGGTTGTACAAATCCGTTCAGTTTCGTGCAGTTGTTCCAACACATTTTTCGAGGCAGTCATACAGCATTTAATGTTGTCATTAATGCTGTAAAATATTATGTTTTGTAAGTTTGCTGATTGGCACATTTTTCGAGGCGAAGTTCTAGCACGGAAATCAAGATAAGTCTGTAATTTTGGTTGCTGGAATTTTTATTGTGTTTTTTAGTTTCTTTGTACCAGCGTTTTCAGAAATAAAGAAGAGCTCTTAAACTGGTTTTCCTGAAGAGTTGTAGGAGGTTTTTCCAAGGTCATATTGACCAAAAATCATCGTGTTATTTTCTGTGTGTGGCTGTCATTATTTTGCTGTGTTTTATTTCTGCATTTTCAGTGATTGCAAAAATCTCCAAATTTGTGTTTTCAGAAATTCCAGTCATTTCTAGATTTTAGTATTTATGTCATGTTCAGATTTAAAACCATATGCATGGAGTGATAAGGAAAACTGATAACCGGGGTAGGGGTTGAAATTTTGAGCAAATTTCTACATGGTATCAGAGCTTGGTTGGCTGAAAAGTGCAGTTTGGGACAGCAAAGTGAAAATCACAGCAAGCTGATTTTTACACAGAAAATTGAACCTTTACCACAGATTTGAAAACTTCAGTTTGTTAGGATAGCAAGCATATCTTTGGGCTTGAGAGTTGAGGACAGGTTGGATGGGCAGAGCAACTACACTGCATGGAGGGAGAGAATCCAGAGCATCTTTGAGGAAGCAGAAATCTGGGGCATTATGGTTCACACCACACAGTACTTGTTGACCCTGTACAGTTGGCAAATTTTAACAAGAAGAATGCTAAGGCAAAAAGACTAATTCTGGATGGAGTCAAAGATCATGTCATTCCTCATGTGAAAGGAAAGACATATGCACATGAGATGTGGACGACCTTGACCAATCTTTATCAGAGCTCCAATGAAAACAGAAAAATGGTCCTAAGGGAAAAATTGAAGGCCATTAAAATGGCTAAGACTGATAGTGCTACAGCATACCTCACAAAGATCACTTCTGTGAGAGATGAGTTGGCAGCTATAGGAGAGACCATTCCACCCACTGAGCTGGTGAGGATTACTTTGAATGGTCTTCCCAAGACTTGGGAGAGTTTTGTGGATGGCGTTGTTGCACGGGAAAACCTTCCCAGTTGGGAGAGGTTGTGTGATGATTGCATTCAGAATGAGATTAGAAAGAACCATCTTGGGGTAACCAAACAAATGGAGGAGAATGACAATGCAGCATTGTTGGCAAGAGGCAAGAAGGGCAAAGGAAAGAAGCAAGCTTCCACTAGCGGAGGTGGAGGCAAAGGCAAAGGTAAAGGTAAGCAGGAAAACATGGAGAAGGACTATTCCAAAGTCAAATGTTGGAATTGTCAGAAGTTGGGACACTATGCAGTTGTATGTTCAGAGAAGAAGAACAAGAAGGGAAAGGACAAGACCATGGCAACTTTAGGAGAGATAGAGGGCTTCTCAAAGAGCTTTGATCGGGAGTTTGGATTCATTGCTTGTGAGGCCACTAGTGCAGGATCACCTACCACACAAGTTCAAAGGGAGTGTGCACTTCCCTCCACTAGCTGAGCATCTTCTGGTACTTGGTATGTTGAAAGTGGGGCTTCTCGTCATATGACAAGAGTCCGAGAGTACTTCTCAGAGCTTTCAGAGAGTGGCACTGATATTGAGGTAGTACTCGGAGATGACAGCATTGTTAGAGCAGTCAGTATGGGGACATTGACATTTGATAGGGAACCCAAACCTCCTTTAAAAGTGTCAGATGTTCTATATGTGCCTGGAATGAAGAAGAACCTTATATCTGTCTCAGCACTTGAGGACAGAGGGTATGAGGTGTTGTTCAGGAGAGGGCAGGTGCTTACATATCCTAGGGGAACTCCAGCTTCTTCAGCTAGAGTGATTGGTGTGCGCCATGCCAAGGTGTACAAGTTCTCATTCCAGCCCCTGATGGCATTGAGTAGCAATACCGACAGCAGATCTAGTAGTTCAGGCTTGTGTGAGATTTGGCACCGCAGGATGGGGCACATGTATCATGGGGCCTTGAGGACAATGTGGGAGATCACCACTGGTGTGCCAGATTTCAGTTCTAATCACCTTGATGTGTGCGGAGGATGTGCTATGGGAAAGTTTTCCAAATCCCCTTTTCCCAGCAGTGACAGTAGAGCGACAGGGATTCTTGAATTGATTCATACCGATGTGAGTGGTCGGATGTCTCATGTATCCTTGAGTGGCTATGAGTATTATGTGTTATTCATTGATGATCACTCCAGGAAGACCTGGATTTATTTCTTGAAGACCAAGAGTGAGGTCTTCAAGCGGTTTCAAGAGTTCAAAGCTTTTGTGGAGACCCAGACAGGTCGGAAAATCAAGGTTTTCAGGGCGGACAATGGAGGGGAGTATACCCTTGGTGAGTTTGTTGATTTTTGTGCGGAGGCAGGCATCAAGAGGGAGTTCACAGTTCCTTACAACCCCTAGCAAAATGGGGTTGCGAAGAGGAAGAACAGATCCATCGTTGGGGCTGCCAAAGCCATGCTTCATGATCAGGGGTTACCTTTGTTTTTGTGGGCAGAGGCTTCCAACACTGTTGTGTACTTGCAGAACAGGAGTCCACATCGTGCCTTGGGAAATGTGACTCTGGAGGAGGTTTTTAGGGTAAGAAGCCTGATGTTGGTCACTTTCGTATCTTTGGGTGCATTACATACTCCTATGTTCCCAAGAAGAAGAGGACCAAGCTAGAGCCCACTGCAGACAAGGGCATCTTTGTGGGTTATAGCGAGACCTCGAAAGCCTATCGGATTTATATTCCTGCGAAGAGGAAAGTTGTTGTCAGGCGGGATGTGAAGTTCGAGGAGGAGAGGGCTTTTAGGAGGTCACGGGAGTTAGAGTATACGGATTCACCAGACCCTCAGGAGCAGTTGAGTCAGTCACAGGGATCCACTGGACAGGGATCAGGAGGTACATCGATTACAATGTCAGGTCCTTTAGTGAGCAGTGGCTCTCAGATTCAGGTGGGTGGTGCTTAGGGCAGCATGCAGAGCAATCCGCAGAGCAGTTCACAGGGTAGTCCACTGATGGACAATTCATGCAGCACTTCAGAATCTACAGGCACAGGTTCAGGCATTAGATTAGTTGGCAGGCCTTTAGGAGTTCAGGTTTCTGATGATAATGAGGATTCTTTCACTCCGATGAGAGAAGTGTGCTCAGGGAAGAGGAAAAACAAGTGGCTTCAGGACACCTTGCACGAGGCCACATCTATTGTTGGGCCAAAGAGACAAGTTAGAGAGAGCAAACCACCTGAGCGGTTATGTAGTTATATGGCATTGATCACCAGCATCATTGATTCTGAGCCTTCTAGCTATGAGGAGGCAGCTAGCCAGCAGGTCTGGAGAGAGGGCATGTAGGAGGAGTATTCTTTGATTATGAAGAACGATGTTTGGGAGGTGGTGTCGAGGCCTGAAGGTAAATCAGTGGTTACTTCCAGATGGCTTTACAAGATAAAGCATGTTGCAGATGGCGTCATCAAGAAGTTCAAGGCTCAGTTTGTGGCGAGAGGGTTCTCACAAGTAGAAGGAGTTGACTATGAGGAGACATTCGCTCCCATATCTCGGTATACTTCCATTCGCTCCATTATATCGATAGCAGCAGAGATGGGTTGGAAGATCCACCAGATGGATGTGAAGACCGCATTTCTCAATGGCTTCATACAGGAGGAGGTTTATATTGAGAAGTCGTGGGGCTTTGAGGTGCATGGGAAGGAGTCCCATGTATGCAGATTGAAGAAGGCACTCTATGGCCTGAAGCAAACTCCTAGAGCTTGGTACTCGAGGATTGATACATGCTTGCAGGAGTTGGGCTTCACAAAGAGTGATGTTGATCTGAATCTATACTTCATTGTGGTAGGTGAGGAGCCTCTCATTCTGGTGTTGTATGTGGATGACTTGGTCATCACTGGTGCAGAGAGACTCATTGAGGGCTGCAAGAAAGATCTTGCTTCAGAGTTTGAGATGAAGGACATCGGCTTGATGCATTACTTTTTGGGATTGTAGGTGTGGCAGGAGGAGGGCCATTTCTTCCTAGGACGGGGGAAGTATATTGTGGACATTCTTAGCAGATTTCACATGGAGGATTGCAAACCCATGTCTACACCTATGATCACTAACTGGAAGAACCTTCACGCTTCAGATTCCGAGTTGGTGGATCCTACTTTGTATAGACAGTTGATTGGTTCTTTGATGTATTTGGTCAACACTCGACCAAATATATGTTTTGCAGTTAACACAATGAGTCAGTTCATGTGTGAGCCCAGGAGAGTGCACTGGGTGGCTGCAAAACACATTCTTTGTTACTTGCAGGGGACAGTGGATTATGGTCTAGATTATAGACAGGGAGATGGAGTGACACTGGCAGGGTGCACTGATTCAGATTGGGCAGGTTGTGCTTCTGATAGGAAGAGCACTTTAGGGTGTTGTTTTGGGTTGGGTTCGACAGTTGTGTCGTGGTTCAGCCGAAAACAACAGTCAATTGCATTGAGCTCAGTTGAGGCAGAGTAAATGGCAGACAGTTTGGCTAGTTGTGAGGCCATATGGCTTCGCAAGATGTTGTTTGGTCTATTTGGTCAGGCATTGAGACTTTCAGTGATTTACTGTGATAATTAGAGTTGTATTAAACTCACGGAGAATCCAATTTTTCATGGCAGGTCAAAGCATATCCGAATCAAATATCACTTCATTAGAGACTATGTCCAGAAGGGAGCAGTCAAGCTTGAGTATGTTTCCACTAATGAGCAGATAGCGGACATTTTGACCAAAGCCTTACCACAGGACAAGCATGTCTATTTCAGAGACAAGATGGGAGTGGTGAGGAACACTTTTCTCGGTAAGAGGGAGTGTTAAAATTTGGGTACCAGAGGACAAGTGGTTCCATAAGGCTTTACTCTTTGGCCTAAGGAAAAGTGTCCAAATTTATTTGTACTTTTCTCCTAAAGTGACTTTATAAGTAGTAAAGTCGATTTATTTAAAAATTGACTTTATAAGTGGTAAAGTTACATTCCAATTTTAAAGTAACTTTATTAAAGTCAAAGAAAAAGTGACAATGGAAATAAAAGGCTAAGTGGGTCTTTAATTAAGTGGGTGAGTTAAAAAATAGAAAGTGAGAATTAAATGCACATTTATTCTCATCCCTAGATCTAAATGAATCTCAGCCATTAGATCTTAGGGTTACCCAAAAGGTCACTTAGGGTAAAAGGAGAGTAGAAGACGAAAAGATCACTTCAGTCTTTCATGAGCTATTGAGAGAAAGAGTAGGAGAGCAAGGAGAAAATTTCTGAGCAGTGAGAAGTTGAAGGAGGGCAACAAGGACGTTTCAGCAAATCCGTACAACAAGAGAGAGGCACGATTTCCAAGAAAGGGAGGCACGAAAATTGAGGAAGAGAACAGTGGCATTTAGCACGGAGTTCGAGGCAGATTCTGGGCACAAAAATCGAGAAGTACAACTAACATTTTGGCACAAATTTCGAGAAAGAGGACATCAGCTTCCGCGCAATTTTCGAAGCAGTTTTTGGGCACAGATTTCAAGGAGGGCTACTATACAAATCCATATAGTTCCGTAAAGTTGTTCTGGCATGTTTTCCGAGGCAGCCGTACAGCATTTAACACTGTCATTATGTTGTAAAAAAAATTGTTTTGTAAGTTTGCTGATTGGCACATTTTCCGAGGCGGAGTTCAAGCACGAAAATCGAGATAAGTCTATAATTTTGGTTGCTGGAATTTTGACTATGTTTTTCAGTTTCTCTGTAATAGCATTTTCAGAAATAAAGAAGAGGTCTCAAACTGGTTTTCCCCAAGTGTTGTAGAGGGTTTTTCCAAGGTCATATTGACCAAAAATTACTATGTTATTTTCTGTGTGTGGCTGTCATTATTTTGCTGTGTTTTATTTCTACATTTTCAGCAGTTGCAAAACTCTCCAAATTTGTGTTTTCAGAAATTTCAGTCATTTCCAAATTTTAGTATTTATGTCATGTTCAGATTTAAAACTATATGCATAGAGTGCTAAGGAAAACTGATAACTGGAGTGGGGTTGAAATTTTGAGCAAATTTCTACACCAATTATCCAATGTATCAGAAGTAGATGCAGCAGAGAGGACAGATATAAGAATATATTCATTTTTCCTATCAACAACATTAGATTCATCATACCTGGAATTCCTTGACCTCTTGAAAGGTTGCCCATTTCCACTTCGATCAGAGGGAGCCTTCCTCTTTCCTTTGAACCTGTTGTTCCTTTGATTTCCATTCCCCCTGAATTTGTTGTTGTCATCATCTCTAGGAGAGTCCCTTCTATTGGGGCACTCTCTTGCATAGTGACCAAACTTGTTACAAGTGTAGCATCTTTCTTTTCTTCCTTTGGTACCCGCTCTTCCATGGTTTTGATTTCTCGGACCACCATTGTTCCTCTTCTTTGCATGAGCAGTGAAGGTAGGGTCACCTCCATTCCCATTCGAGGGATGGTCTATCTCCATCATCCTTGTCTCCTCTTGAGTGCATCTCGTCAACAATTCATCAAAATCAAGATTCACATTATTATTAAGAATCGTAGTTTTAAATACATACCAGTCTCAGGGAAGTCTTCCAAGAGCAATGAGAACGAGCTCTCGGTCAGCTACTTTTTCTCCAATAGCTAAGAAATCATTCTTGATTTCTTTGAGCCTCATAAAATAAGATTGAATGGATTCATCTTTGCCCTTCCGGATATTCTTCAACTTGTTCTTGAAAAAGAGAACTTGATTAGCATTGCTAGCCCTAAACATGCTAACCAACTTATCATACATCCCTTTAGATATGCCCAGCTCAGAGATACAAGCAACCAAGTGCTTATGTATAGAATCCCCGATAATCATCTTCGCCTTGATTTCCCTTTTTCTATACTTCGTCTTTGTGGCAGTCGGTGCATTTGATGGAGGCCCATTTATCTTCCCCTGCACATAATCCATGACATCTTGATCTTCCAATACCAAATCCAAAGACATCTTCCAAGCATGATAATCAGACCTATCAGTCAGCTTATCATCAAATTTGAAACCCTTGTAGGTTGAGGAGGCCATTTGTCCTTGATAAGACAACTTCTTCAGTGATTGCTTTTCACAATAGCTTGGGCTTTGTCTTCACCTTAGCTCTGATACCATGTTAATTTTAGATAACCACGGTATGTTCTATGCTTAATGCAGTTTTACTTCAATCTTTCTTATAGGCCTAATTCAATTTAGCAATCACATAAACATGAAAGTAAAATGTTGATAGAACATAATAATCGATCAATAGAAAACAAGCCAAATAATATATCAGAATTTGTAATTCTTCTAGTCCAGCAAATATAGAGAGAAATATTTGTTACAGCAGTCAATATGATGCCCTAGCCAGCACACAAGATCGGCCTTCCTCCAAGAGTCACACACACCTCAAAGACAGCTCCCAAACAGTGAATGCAAGTCAACATAAATCAGTCAACGCAGAAGTCAATGCCAATCAACATTGTGGTCAAAGGGGCTTCGGTCAAAGTCAATGTTCAACCTCAATTTTTGTGCCCTCCATAATGGCCTCCAAAATTAGGAATTTATGTCCTCAAATCACAGTCAAAGCTCAAGGGTTGACCCAAAGTCAACATTGGTGCACGCTTTCCAGAAAGCCCTAAAAACAGTCTAAAATTTTCCAGCTTCAGATTCACACGTGGGAGAGAGAGAGAAGCCTGCAAAGGTTGTACAAACCAATCAAATGAAGAGGAATGTGTGTGATGAGATGATGATGAAATGAGCATCATCTCTCTCCTATTTATATCCATCAATGAGGGTGTGACACATCTTTGGTGCTTGTGAGCCTACATTACAAATCTGGCCGACCTTGACAATTTGCACGTGTGGAAAATAAAATCAAAATATAAGTTTTTCTCATCCAAACAAGATGATCTTTAAATCAATCTTGCAGCTCTTCGAAAGAGGAATCCAACAAAAATATCATCATCATCATATGAGCAATGCAACATGGAGTTTGGACCTAGTTGCCCAAAATTAACAGTCACAAATTGACTCAAAGAATAGATACTCTAGAGAATGAATCTGCTATGGCTCAGACAATTGCACAAGCAAAAGAGAACATCTAAATAGAGATTAATGAATCCATGACTGAAATATGGCCTTCAATTGAAATTATTTTCGAGCAAGAAGAGTTAGTGAAAAAATCAACGAAGGTTATAGAAGATGTAAAGGAAGATTTGGGTCAGAAACCAGGAGAAACCATTGCTTTGATAAGAATTTTAAATTCGAAGACGAGAAGAACTGGAAGAAAAAGAGATTGAAGATAGAACTGAGACCATTCTTTAAGGAAGAAGAGTTCTTACTAAAAGAAATTTAATGCTACAGTTAGAAAATAAATGTCACAATCTGGAGGCCAGCATTCAAAAATTCCACAGGAAGTTCAATATACTGCATGAAAAGGGACTTCCAAGATTAAAGGGGATAGGAGACAAATTAGTTGAGCTGGAAAATTATCAACAGAAATTCTATTCTCTAGCAACAGATAAGTCTCAATTTTCCACCATAAAAGGAACTATTACAGGGAAGGCTTTCATGGAAGGCTTAAGTTTTGACTTAATGATCAAGCATGAAATAAAACATTTGTTTATAGTCAAGCCCACTTTCCAAAAATATACCGAAGCAGATGAAACATATAGAAAGTTAATCAAATATTCTACTCCTGATGAAGAAAGGTGAGATAAACTATGTCAGTTTCTTGATTAAACAGACAGTGATCTTTAGCAACAAGCAGTAGCCTTTTCAGTTCGAGTCATCACCAGAATCCTCGAAATCAGTGCCAGATATTTTGAGCAGTTCAATTTTCCTATATTCTTGAGCTATTTTTGTAAACAGTTTTGAGATATTTTGTAAAGAAATCTTGATATTTAAATCAAGATATTTTGAGGAAAGTTGTATAAATACTTCCTAAACCAAAGTACAAAGGATTGAACACTTGGGATAAGCTATCAAGCATAATTGTATTCATCTAAAAATTTTCTGATATTAATGAAAGCATTTTGGATTTGCCTCAAAGCAGCTTGTGTTCTTGTGAGTTCTTCATTGTTATTTCATTTCATAGTGTAAATTTCTACATATATTTAATTTTGAATGAAGAAATCTGGGTAAAGATAAGGTTGAGTGTTAAGCTGTCTAAAATCCCCTGTGAAGTTATTCTATAGCAAAGAGATTAGTTTATTGGACTGTTTGTCTAAGATAACTCCTCTGCACCTTTAAATTGTCACTTCTTCATCAATTTAAACTTCATTGTTATTTCATTTCATATTGTAAATTTTTGCATATATTTAATTTGAATGAAGAAATCTAGGTAAAGATAAGGTTGAGTGTCAAGCTGTCTGAAATCCCAGATGAAGTTATTCTATATTAAAGAGATTAGTTTATTGGACTATTTGTCTAAGATAACTCCTCTATGTTGATATTTTGTGTATTTGGGGTAGCATTAGTTGTGCTCTAGCTCCCAAATTTTGTGAAGGGACTAGAGTACACTTGATCTACAAGACCCAGAAAGGGATTTGGGAAATTTCATGTGGTTTGGGAGATATTTAATTAATTAATTATTTTAATGTATTTCCTAAGTCTAAACTTAGGAAAATGAGATAATTAAAGTTAATTAAATTAAACATGTGATGAAATTTTCTTAAGTCACACAGATCAAGCTTTCTTTAATCTTAGCCATTGATTCAAGATATGATCATGGTCGTTGGTTTCCCAACAAGAAAAGTATAAAGGAAAGGCTTGGGATCATTTGTAAAGACACACAAAGGCAGAGCACTGAAGCTAAGCTGATATTCTAGGGCGGGTTTGCTAAGAATTCTTAGAAGTGTTTCAAGTTCAGAGAGGGGAATTTAGGCCAAGGGGATGATCTGATCCCAGGGTCTAGAATTAACAAGAGGCAGAGATCAGCTCAAAGAGGCAGCGCAGAGAAGCAGGAGAGCAGCAGCAGAGAGGGAATCAATTGTGCTATGCAGTCCCTCCCAGGGCAGCGTGATTCAGCTGGAAACCCTCAGGGGTTACGCAGAGACCCTAAGGGGCAGCGTAAGGACTGCGTCACCCAGTCTGGGGTAACGCAGCCCTTTCCCAGTTAGCGCTGAGGGATGCAGGGGCTTTAGAGGCTGACGCAGGGGCTTCAAGGGCAGCGTTAGGGTTTCTAGGGCCTAATTTGGCTAAGTCTTGTAAATCTCGTTTGAGGGTGTGGATCAGTCATTAGTTTAGCTTCAGAACAGCCAGTGAGTTGTAGATCTATTATTTCTCTGTCGAGTTTTCCAGAGTTGGAACCCAGATTTGTTGTATTTAGAAAATTCTTAATAATAAACCCTCCAGCAGCCAACAGACCGGTTTTCCCGCATTGGGTTTTTCCGGGGACTATTTGTCCAGAAAATCACTGCGCCACTCTATCTATGTGTGTATGTACTTTTTCTAGATCTGGATTGGTGAAAGTTTGTTATGTATTTTGCTACGATATGAATATGAATTTTCAGCTTAATAACTTAATTAAGTAGGAGGAGCATAACCAGATCTAACAATAGATTTATGCATAAGTGTAACATTCAGAAATTTTCACACTCTACACCTTTAAATTCTCACTTCTTCATCAGTTTAAATATATTTTTATTGGGTTGTAAATATATTTTACATGCATCTTTCCATATGGTTAATTAAATACTCTGTTTGAATATTTGATAGACCATAGACTCTTACATTTCTTCCTTACACATCTATTTTAAACCAAATTTCTGTCAAGAGGTAAAGAAACAACGCTTTTATTATATCATGATTAAATAAGATTCAACACATGTTTGAATTGTTTTAGAACATTGGTCATCCAAATATTAAAAAACAGACAAAACATTTTAGATGCTCTGGCATAATTCCTTAACGTAGAATTGTCTACAGAGGTACAAAACACACTCTGTTTTATTAATACCCATTAATTATTTTATTTTCCTAAGTTTATACTTATGGTCCCTTTAAAAATAATTAATTATTTTAATAAAACTCATTTTGAGTGGAATTTTCACAAACGGTTTCTGGGTTCTCTGGAATACATGTGTCTAAGCCTCTCTGCAAATTTTGAGACTTGGAGCACATTCTATGCTACCCAAATCAGCACAGATAACTGTCAATCGGGATTAAGGAGCTTGCTTCATGCAATGCTCACTGCAACCATAACACTTTACCAAACAAACATATCCATCCTTTCATAAATCAATATTGTGCAATCAAATCAAACTAAATCAACTGATCAAAGTCCATCAAAGTTTAGAAGCCATATCAATACTAAAATCAAAGTCATCAATTGTCGAAATTTGGTTACCGGGGGACAGGTGGTTCCCTAAGGCTTTGATCTTTGGCCTAGGGAAAAGTGTCCAAAAGAATTTAATTTTTCTCCTAAAGTGACTTTATAAAGTTATAAAATCAAATCTAATTTAAAAGTGACTTTAAGTGATAAAGTTACTAAAGTCTAACTTTAAAGTGACTTTAATAAAGTCAATGTGAAATTATAAAGTGAAAAGTGACTTTGGAAATAAATGACTAAGTGTGTCTTTATTAAAGTGGGGTGAATTAAAAAATAGAAAGTGAGATTTAAATGAACTTTTAATCTCAGCCCTAGATCTAAAGCTATCTCAACCATTGGATTTAGGGATTCTCCAAAAGTCACTTAGGGTTAGGTTAAAGAAGGAAAAGGAGGGAAAAAGTCATTCATTCTTTCATGAGTAGATTGAGAGAGGAAAGAAAGTTGAAGAGAAATTTCTGAGCGGAGGGAGAGCAGCAAAAGACACACCGCAAATTCGTACAATAGGAGGGCACACTTCTCAAGGCTGAAAATCCATACAACAGCATTTATTGGCATGGTTACCGATGCAGAAAATCCGTACAGTAGTTTGCATGCATTTCGAGGAAAGGACAGCACTGTTTTCGAGGAGCAGAATCAGTAGCAAAGGAGCACGATTTTCAAGGCATAATTCCTGGGCACAAAAATCGAGGAAGAGGCTGATGTCCTGTCCGTACAGAATCCGTACAGTGTGTACAGGCAATTCTAGCACGTTTTCCGAGGCAGCAAGGACAGCATTTAATGCTGTAATTTTTTTGTAAATTTTCTGTTTGTTGTTTGGCATAGTTTTCAAGGTGGAAGGTGGCATGAAAATCGAGATAAGTGGTTTTTAGTGTTTGCTGTAATTTTTACTGTGTATTGTTGTTCACTGTAAAAGCATTTTCCAGAAATAAGAAGAAGCTTTCGAACTGGTTTTCCTCAAAAGTTGTAGGGGGATTTTCCAGAGTCACATTGACCAAAAATCAGCGTGTCAAAATTCTGTGTGTGGCTGATTTATTTTTCTGAGTTTTTATTTCTGCATTTTAGCATTGTGAAATTTCTAGAATTAGTGTTTTCAGAAAATATTTATTTTTCCAGCTTGCTGAATGTATGGCTATGGGAATGGGCATTTAACTTTATGGGAGAAATAAGGAGAAACTGTAAACCGGGGTTGGTATTAAAATTTCTACATGGTATCACAGCTATTTTGCTGAAAGTGCAGTTTGGGACAGCAAGAAGAAAAATTGCAAAAAGCTGATTTTTCACACAGAAATTACAACAAGCTGATTTTTCACACAGAAAACTTTACCTTTACTACAGCAGTGTTATTTTCAGCTCATTTAGGACAACAAGCATGTCTTTGGGTTTGAGGGTGGAGGATAGGTTGGATGGGCATAGTAACTACAGTGTATGAAAGGAGAGAATGCAGAGTATCTTTGAGGAGGCAGAAGTCTGGGATATCATGGTGCATACCGCACAGAACCCTGTTAATATGCCTACTGATGCTGATCAGTTGGCAGCCTTTAACTAAGAAGAACAAGGGTAAGAGACTGATTCTAGATAGAATCAAAGACCATTGCATTCTTCATGTGAGAGGAAAGAGATATGCTCATGAGATGTGGACAGCATTGACCAATCTCTACCAGAGTACCAATGAGAATAGGAAAATGGTCCTGAGGGAGAAGCTAAAGACCATTAAGACGAGTAAGACTTATAGTGCAGCTGGATATCTCACAAAGATTACTAATGTGAAAGATACATTGGCAGAAGTTGGAGAGGTCATTCCACCCACTGAGTAGGTGCGGATTGCAGGTAATGGCCTTCTCAGTTCATGGCTGAACTTTGCTGATGGGGTTTGTGCATGTGATACCCTTCCCACTTGGGAGAGGTTCTGGGATGATTGCATACAAATAGAAATCAGAAAGAGCCAGCTTGGGGCAGCCAAACCAGTTGAGCAGGATGAAAATGTAGCACTGTTGGCAAAAGGCAAGAAAGGCAAGGGAAAGAAGCAAGCTTCCACAAGTGGTGGTGGGGGCAAAGGCAAAGGTAAATGTAAATAGGGGAACACGCAGAAGAACTATTCCAAGGTGAAGTGTTGGAATTGTCAGAGCATGGGAAACTATGCAGTTGTGTGTCTGGAGAAGAAGAAGAAGGGGAAGAACCAGAGCATGGCAGCATCAGCAGAGATAGAGGACTTTACGGATAGCTTTGACCGGGAGTTTTGGTTCATTACTTGTGAGTCCACTAGTGCAAGATCACCTGCCACGGAGGTTGAGAGGGAGTGTGCATTCCCTCCACTAGCGGAGCATCTTCAGGTATCTGGTATGTTGACAGTGGGGCTTCACGTTATATGACAGGAGTCCGTGAGTACTTCTCAAAGCTTTCAAAGAGTGGCACTGATATAGAGGTAGTACTCGGAGATGAGAGTGTTGTTAGAGCAGTCGATGTGGGGAATTTGACATTTGATAGGGAACCCAAACCTCCCTTGAAGGTGTCAGATATTCTATATGTGTCAGGGATGAGGAAGAACCTCATATCTGTCTCAACATTGGAGGAAAAAGGATATGAGATATTGTTCAGGAGAGGACAGGTGCTGATATATCCCAGGGGCACTCCAGTTGATTCAGCTAGAGTGATAGGTGTACGCCATGAAAAGGTGTACAAGTTTGCATTTCAACCCCTTTTGGCATTGAGTAGTAGTACCGGCAGCAAAGCCAGCAGTTCAGAGCTGTGTGAGATTTGGCACCGCAGGATGGGGCATATGTATCATGGAGCCTTGAAGACATTGCGAGAGATCACAACAGGTGTGCCAGATTTCAATATTGATCACATTGATACATGTAGAGGATGTGCGACGGGCAAGTTTGCCAAATCCCCTTTTCCTAGCAGTGACAGCAGAGGGACTAGGATACATGATTTGATTCATTCCGATGTGAGTGGTCGGATGTCTCATGTTTCCTTTAGTGGATATGAGTATTATGTATTATTCATTGATGATCACTCCAGGAGGACCTGGATTTATTTCTTGAAGACCAAGAGTGAGGTCTTCAAGCAGTTTCAGGAGTTTAGAGCTCTTGTGGAGACTCAGACAGGTCGAAATATCAAATCCCTGAGGTCGGACAATGGAGGAGAGTACACCCTTGGTGAGTTTGTTGATTGTTGTGCAGAGGCAGGCATTAGGAAGGAGTTCACTGTTCCTTACAACCCCCAGCAGAACGGGGTTGCGGAGAGGAAGAACAAATCCATCGGAGGGGCTGCCAAAGCCATGCTACATGATCAGGGGTTACCATTGTTTTTGTGGGCAGAGGCCGTCAACGCTGATGTATATTTGCAGAACAGGAGTCCACATCGTGCCTTGGGGCATGTGACTCCAAAGGAGGTTTTTTTGGGAAGAAGCCTGATGTTGGTCATCTTCATATCTTTGGGTGTATTGCATACTCCTATGTACCCAAGGAGAAGAGGACCAAGCTAGAGCCCACCACAGAGAAGGGTGTCTTTGTGGGCTACAGTGAGACCTGGAAGGCCTTTCGGATTATATTCCCGCACAGAGGAGAGTTGTTGTCAGATGGGATGTGAAGTTTGAGGAGGACAGGGCCTTCAAGAGGTCACGAAAGTTAGAGTATCTGGATCAGCCAGACCCTCAGGAGCAGCTGATTCAGTCGGAGGGATCCAGTGGGCAGGGATCAAGTGGATCCGAAGGTACATCGATTACAGTGTCAGGTCCATCAGTGAGCAGCATAGTTATTAAAACCAGAACCGGTGACCACACCGGTGGACCTAATGAACCGGGTTTCAAACCAGAACCGGTCTAACTAGTAGAGGTTAGATCTCAATGAACCGGTTTTAAAAAATATATATTAAATAATATTTTTTAATAAAAAAAACTATTTTTAAGATTTGCAACCATGATTCCAAGCCAATAGAGACAAAATATGCAAATTTTGCTCATTTATATACCATGCAAAGGTGAATATATCAAAATGGCACCGAGTGCAATACATATCATCAAAAAATACATAAGCAATGAGGCTCCAAATGGCCCATAAAGTTCAAAAACAATGCTACAAGCTATGAGGCCATTGGCCTAATACAAGACTACACATGAATGATGATCAATCATCAAATTCATCAGCGCTATTAGACACAGGATCAACATCGGCTGCTACATAGACATAGTCTTTATAGACTGGTCAGAGAAGGAATTAGAAAAATATGATACACATTATCTTGAAATTCTACTTGAAGTCTTCAAATCTGGGTTTCCCTTGAAAAAGCAAGACATGATTCTTTCTCATTATATATATGTTTAGGGGCTTTCTTACGGGAAAAGTCATTAGTGCCTAGAGAGATGTAGTATTGCCCCTGCTATAATGAGTGCTGCCAAGCTAGCAAAAATTTTGGATTTGTGTAGGCTTCCTAAAGTTATAGTAGTTCATCTGAAGAGCTTTTTATATATCTTGTCTATGAATCATAAGCTGGAAATGTTTGCGAATTTTCATTTTCATGACTTTGACCTGACAAGATATGTTGCAACTTGCAAGGAATGATGAGTCAGCTATACGTGATTTCAATATAGATGAGGTTAAGAAACATGAAAATACACCTTGCAGATGAGATAACAAAGAAGGCTATTATTATTAATGACTATCAAACAAATTCCTCATTTGCAGGAAGTGTGACAGCAAACTATCCAAGTGTTTGGCAATCCTTAAGTATGGGATTTATATTCTATTTTAAGAAATTGTTTCCAAAATGAAGACAGAATTTCATCTACCAAAAGACATGAAAGACCACTGAAGACATTTTAATGGTGGGAGAGAGATTCAGGTTTTGGCAACTAAAAGGTTGTGTTCTTTTTGTAAACCGGATGAGCTACTACTAAGTTTGTAATTTCTCAAATTTAAGGATTGTATTCTTGGATTCATGGCTTGGATGAAATAAAGCCTTGTAATCTTCATTATTTTCTGTGTTAAACAGCCCTACAGCAACCTAGGTGCTAACCGGTCGGTTAAGGACGGAACCAGCCGGTTTATGGATAAACCGGCCGGTTCCGTCATGTGGCACCAGTTAACACGATGTCAATCTTGGTGAGCGGGGTCGCTTGAGTTGCATGGCGGTTTGAGCGACCAGGCATGTTGGCCAAACCGGTTTGACCAGGATTATTAGTTCAAGCGAAACGTTTAATACTATGGTGAGCGATGGCTCAAGAGTCGAAGGGGTGGTGCTTCGGGCGGCATGCGGAGCAGTCCACAGTAGTTCACTAGAAGTCAGCGATGGACGGTTCAAACGGTATTCAAAGTTCTCGAGTTGAGTTCGAGCGGAAAGTAGACGAGGCAGTCGAGTTCAGGCTCCTGATGATGAGGAGGAGGAGTTTCATTCTCCAGTGGGAGAAGTGTGCTTAGATGAGAGGAAGCCCAAGTGGCTTAAGGATACCTTGAGAGAGGCCACATCTATTGCTGGGCCTAAGAGGCTAGTCAGAGAGAGCAGACCACCTGAGAGGTTATGTAGCTATATGGAAATGGTTTCCAACATTAGTGACTCTAAGCCTTCTAGCTATGAGGAGGAAGCTAGCCAACAGGTCTGGAGAGAGGCCATGCAGGAGGAGTATTCTTCTATCATGAAGAATGATGTTTGGGAGGTGGTGCCGAGGCCTGAGGGCAAATCCATGGTTACTTTCAGATGGCTTTACAAGGTAAAGCATGTTGCAGATGGCGGCATTGAGAAATTCAAAGCAAGGTTTGTGGCTAGAGGGTTCTCCCAGGTAGAGGGAGTAGATTATGAGGAAACCTTCGCTCCCGTGGCTCGATATACTTCGATTCGCTCCATCATATCGATAGCAACAGAGATGGGTTGGAAGATCCACCAGATGGATGTGAAGACTACATTTCTCAATGGCTTCATACAGGAGGAGGTGTACATTGAGCAGCCACAGGGCTTTGAGGTTCATGGGAAGGAGTCCCATGTGTGCAAACTGAAAAAGGCCATTTATGGCCTGATGCAAGCTCCCAGAGCTTAGTACTCCAGGATAGATACATACTTGCAGGAGATGGGTTTCACAAAGAGTGATGCAGATCCAATCCTTTACTTTATTGTGATAGGTGAGGAGCCTCTCATTTTGGTGTTGTATGTGGATGACTTGGTCATTATGGGTGCAGAGAGACTCATAGAGCACTGCAAGAGAGATCTTGCGTCGGAGTTTGAGATGAAGGACATTGGCTTGATGCATTACTTTTTGGGTTTGGAGGTGTGGCAGGAGGAGGGACATTTCTTCTTGGGACAAGGGAAGTATATTGTGGACATCCTTGGTAGATTCCACATGGAGGATTGTAAACACATGTTCACATCGATGATCACCAACTGGAAGAAGCTTCACGCTTCAGATTCCGAGTTGGTGGACCCCACTTTGTATAGACAGCTAATTGGTTCATTGATGTATTTGGTCAACACTAGACCAGATATATGTTTTGCAGTCAACACGATGAGCCAGTTCATATGTGAGCCCAAGAGAGTGCACTAGGTTGCTGCAAAACACATTTTGCGGTACTCACAGGGGACAATGGATTATGGTCTGAATTATAGGCAGGGGGATGGAGTGAGATTGGCAGGTTACACTAATTCTGATTGGGCAGGTTGTGCTTCTGATAGGAAGAGCACTTCAGGGTGTTGTTTTGGGTTGGGTTCGACAGTGGTGTTGTGGTTCAGCTGAAAGCAGCAGTCAGTAGCATTGAGTTCAGTGAAAGCAGAGTATATGGCAGCCAGTCTAGCTAGTTGTGAGGCCATCTAGCTTCGTAAGATGTTGTTTGGCTTATTTGGTCAGTCGTTGAGAGCTTCAATGATTTACTGTGATAATCAGAGTTGCATTAAACTCATGGAGAATCCAGTATTTCATGACAGGTCAAAGCATATCGGCATCAGATATCATTTCATCAGAGACTATGTTCAGAAGGGAGTTGTGAAGCTTGAGTATATTCCCACTGATGAGCAGGTTGCAGATATTCTTACCAAAGCCTTACCACGGGGCAAGCATGTCTACTTTAGAGACAAGATGGGTGTGGTGAGGAACACCTTCCTCGATAAAAGGGAGTGTTGAAATTTGGTTATCGGAGGACAAGTGGTTCCCTAAGGCTTTGATCTTTGGCCTAGGGAAAAGTGTCCAAAAGAATTTAATTTTTCTCCTAGAGTGACTTTATAAAGTTATAAAGTCAAATCTAATTTAAAAGTGACTTTAACTGATAAAGTTACTAAAGTCTAATTTTAAAGTGACTTTAATAAAGTCAATGTGAAATTAAAAAGTGAAAAGTGACTTTGGAAATAAATGACTAAGTGGGTCTTTATTAAAGTGGGGTGAATTAAAAAATAGAAAGTGAGATTTAAATGAGCATTTAATCTCAGCCCTAGATCTAAATCTATCTCAACCATTGGATTTAGGGATTCCCCAAAGGTCACTTAGGGTTCGGTTAAAGGAGGAAAAGGAGGGAAAAGGTCATTCATTCTTTCATGAGCATCTAGAGAGGAGAGAAAGTTGAAGAGAAATTTCTGAACGAAGGAAGAGTAGCAAAAGACACATATCAAATCCGTACAGCAGGAGGGCACACTTCCCAAGGCTGAAAATCCGTACAACAACATTTATTGGCACGGTTATCGAGGCAGAAAATCTGTACAAAAGTTTACACGCATTTCAAGGAAAGGACAGCACTGTTTTCGAGCAGCAGAATCAGCAGCGAAGGAGCACAATTTTTGAGGCAAAATTTATGGGCACAGAAAACGAGAAAGGGGTTGTTGTCTTGTCCGTACAGAATCTATACAGTCTGTACAAGAAGTTCTGGCACGTTTTTCGAGGCGACAAGGACAGCATTTAACGCTGTAAATTTTCTGTAAATTTTCTTTTTGTTGTTTGGCACGATTTTCAAGGTGGAAGGTGGCATGAAAATCGAGATAAGTGGTTTTTAGTGTTTGCTGTAATTTTTACTATGTATTGCTGTTCACTGTAAAAGCATTTTCTAGAAATAAGAAGCAGCATTCGAACTGGTTTTCCCCAAGAGTTGTAGGGGGTTTTTCCAGGGTCACATTGACCAAAAATCAACGTGTCAAAATTCTGTGTGTGTCTGATTTATTTTTCTGAGTTTTTATTTCTGCATTTCAACATTGTGAAATTTCCAGAATTAGTGTTTTCAGAAAATATTTATTTTTCCAGCTTATTGAATGTATGGCTATGGGAATGGTCATTTAACTTTATGGGAGAAATAAGGAGAAACTGAAAACCGAGGTTGGTATTAAAATTTCTACATCAATATCTTAGTGTCAATTCTTTAGACTAGGTGACAAGTAGAGCTCTCATGACATCATCTTTTGTCATGTCAACAGTTTGTCATCAACCATGAAATATCTATTCCAAACTTCATTCTTCTAATCATAATACAAGTCATTTATGTCACTAGATGCAAATGCATACACCAAGGTTAAGTCATGTAGGTTCCATCTTCATACTGAATCACAATTGTCAATATTTCAACCATTGTGCTAGGAACCAAGAAGCCAATACAAAACCATTTTTTTGAATACCCATATAAGTCATTGAAGGTCACTATACTTATATATCATTATCTCCAAGGCAAGTCATCAGTCGTCAAATCAAATCATTAGTCATCAGGTCATATCCAAATTTGTTATCGTAGAGAGATCTATAGTCCAAAACATATATCAAGTCAAAGTTCTAAGTCCTGTCAAACATCATGTCCAAACTCCAAACATTGTTCGTTTATATCAATCAGTGAAATCATGTCGAACTCTTGTAGCATAAACTTCAAACATAATAGCATATCTATATGTATGTCTAAGTTACATGCAAACACAAATTCAGTCTACATATTATAGTAATCATTTAAACTTTCATGTTCAGAGATATTTTTGTTTTTTTCTCCTCATATGTAGGACTGACATCCTTCAGGTGAAAATCTGATTTCATGCACAAAACTTTAGTATTGTGTCGTGTAGGCATAGTTGCACACTTGGGCCTTCCTCAGTGCGGTTGGGAGATTATAGTTGTACTCTTCATGATATTGTGCGAGCAACTGAGGCTATTGTGCGAGCAACTGAGGCTTCCTACTCCCAAACCCTAGCTCAAAACTCACTCAGTGCCTTGGTCGCACCCATGAGCTTGCATACATGCAACTGGGAGGCTACAGTCGCACCTATAAGCTTTCTTCCGTGCAACTGAGGATCAGAGTAAGGGAAAACTAAATCCCAATCCAAGTGATGATGATGAAAATGAATCACCTCATTTGTATTTATACCAGCGTTGCAGACATCTCGATAACATCCCAATTTTATCTCGAAATCACAATTTTTTGGCTTGGCCAATGTTTTCCGATTTTTAAAAATATTTTTATGATATCTTAATTTTGCTGATGTTTGCCAATCTTTTATCGATATTTTCTTCATTATTACGATTTTTTGGTTTCCAGACCCTTGCCTATTTGATCTCGTTGCTGATGTTCGCAACATTGATTTATACAATCACTAATGAGTTTGATTTGCCTAATTCGGCCTAATTGAGCCCCAAATAATAAAATAATGTGCAATAATAACATCCCTTGGTGACAAGCCCACCAAGATAGCTCAATAACATAAAAATCAGCCTCTCAAGAGGGCAAAATGATCAATAAAATGAGTCTTTGGGGCTTTGACGAGGCCTAATGAATTCCAAAATGTGCCATGATGTGAGAATGGACCTCAAACATAGTGGACAAAGGGTTGGCCCCTTGTTTTCCAAGCAAATCATTGTGGTGCCCCCAAGTGGGTGTGAGAGGCACAGGGACATCCTCAAGGGTCTCCAAGTGGATCGAAAATGCCTGCAAACCATTTGTAAGGGCTAGGATGATGACATAAGTCCTTTGTAGTGAGACACACCCTCATCTGGACCCTAGAACATCTGCCAAGTGTATGGTGCAAGTGTGGAGCCGGTTGGGAAATGGTGATTCGGGTGCATCATTCTCATCTAAAAGGTGGAATACGAGCAATCAATGAGCGGTGTTGTGGATCCATGAAGTTCCCTCTGCTATGGTGGAGGCCCATGGTTCTCAATGATCACCCTACAAGTGCCAATGTGGCCCTTTGGAGGGCTAGGACCCCGTATAGGGAGACCTAGCCCCAAATGGAGACCCACCTACAATCCTGCATAAGATCCAATGCGTCCCCTTTCCCTCAAATACAACAAATCATTAGAATAATCAGGTAAAAGAGCTTACAAGTCATGGAATCAACGGAGCACTTCATGGCGGCATGCCCTTCCATAGTGGGCTTTGGCATGTACAGGTCTTTCCAAGCTCAATAAGGGGGCTAATCAAGGACCCTATTAGGTGGTTTCATCCTTTAAAGGGGGGAACATGTCCATGGTGCATCCATCAGGTGGTACGTGGCAAGTGATGTAGTCGTGGAATGAAGTGGGGATCAGGGGAATCATCCAAACCACATGCCATGGTACAAGGGTAGCTATAAGAAGGGAAGCCCACACCTAGTATATGAGTGTAGGAGGGAGAAAATCGTGGTGCATGAGTTACCTCGGCCTTTTTTTTTCCACCCTTCTTCATATGCCTTTTTCCTTTGATTGATTTTTTTTCATAACTGCCCAGGGCTCGAGGAAAAGAGAGCATGATGTGTAGTATATAGTAGTGGATACCGCCTTTAAGGTGGGGCAGTTCATTGCCTACCGGGGGTTGGGACAATCATAGGTTCCTTAATGTGGAGAGGGCTCATCTAGGGCCCATAGGAACTAGGGTGATGGCCATAAATAGGAGTAGAGCTCATGTTTGTCTTTTGCCCACGTGCTAAATTGTATGTCCTGACCATCTTTCGCATTTTGTGGTACATTTCCTATTGAGAGTGGTCAACTTATGTTTTTTCTTCTCTTTAGCTGCATCAACCTCCAGGGCATCATTCCAGTCCCAACCCAAGGTGTGGACAAGGGGAGGGAGAGGCTAACCCTATGTGGACCTGGATGGGAAAAAAGTTGAATGGGGCTAAAATAAGTGGAAGGGAGTGATGTATATGGTATCGGGAAGCAAGACCACACAACCAAAATCGGGATTTCCCATGTAGTACCAATCCTAAAGCTAATGGCTAGTAAAGGAGATCCCACAAGACTAGGGTACAAGGTTAACCACGAAAATCGAGCAGTGGAGACAAGAGTACAGACCTAGCCAACTCTTTCCATCAAATCCCCCCACCAATCCATGCCGAAAAGTGCCCATGACAAGTAAGGAAAATTACTCAACTATAGCAATGAAAATACATACCTTCGGGGTCAGGAGGCCCACCTTCAAACATATAATCATAACAAGTGGGCGAGGGACTAGATGGTTGGCTCAGGTGGCGGAGAAAATGGCACATCGAGCTATCTGGTCGCTGCAAGTGGCCGCTGGCTGCCGGCTGAGGACCATCTAGGAGAAAAATTTTGTCCTATACATACTACCCACAGGTGGTGGGTAACAGGGACTATTTAGTTTCAGCTAGAGTCAAGACTCAAGAGGACCTTTGGAACTGATAGGTGTGCTTTATGTTCCAGGGCTACGGAAGAACCTTCTAGCAGTCTCAGCCATAGAGGACAAGGGATAGTGTTCTCTTTCATTTGGACAGCCTTTGACATCAATGACTACTTATTTCAACAGTTTAGAGAAAAATAAAAACCTTAATAACCATACTAATGCTACTAATACAAAACAGTGACCTTTTTTTATTCACTCAATTCAAGCTGTTTTTCTTAGTTGGAACAGCACAGAAATCTTAAGGCATCATGATGCATTTTATCTTGGGTGACTAGAATGTGGAATATGTAAAAGTGAGAATGCAAAAAGAGAGGAACCATTTCTGCCCATTCTTCTCTAGAGTGAAATTCATAATAAAGGAAATGACAGGGCTGATAGGGGATCCCCTCACATAACATAGCTTCTACCAATTATCGAACACTTCTATAATTGGTCTAAGTGACACCTTTTATCTTTCCCAATGCTATCTCATCAACTTGAATGACATTTCCAACACTATATAACAACATTTTGAATGTTGCTGCGCTACCAACTTCTATATTGGTGGAATGAGGAACTTGTTTCCATCACATCTCGTAATTTAGTTGGATATGTTTTCTCCTACCAAAGACTTTTATCTATCAGAAATTTTAAGATTTCAGTTTGAATCATCTATGGACAATGCCATTTCAGTTGGGCCATCTAACCACACCTGGCCTGGAAATAGATGGACTTCCAACACTATTGGATAACATTTATAAATGAAAGTCTCAGACAAAATAATTAGATACGAAAACATCCCGAAGCTCAAGACTTATAGATGTAGAGGAAGTTAAAGCTAGAAAACATGATTGGCAAACATGCATTTACCTGCATGAGCTTCCGATCGAGCCCATGCATACACTGAGATATCCAAGTTATCCTTGGCCTTCTTCCGCTTTCTTCCTAATTTGGGATCTGCTGGGGATCTTAACCTTGCTTGTCCAGTAGTTGAATGGCTTGCTAAATCCTGCTGAGATTGAATAGAATCTCGTGACTTGCGTTTAGCCCTTCCTTCAGCATCATCATTGCCTTCTAGGAACTGAACCCCACTTCTCTCTGCTGACCACTGACTGAGGAGAGATACTCCACCAGTTGACAAATTAGAAACACCCAATTGCTGCTTGGAATTTGAAAGAAGGGCGATGAGCTGATTCTGCAGTTCTGAGAGGCTAAAACAAGAACACAAAGAAAAGAGGTATCAGCTCATGACACTGTATGGTTTGAAAAAAAGAAAATATAATTCATAAAGAAAGAATATTACTAGACTTGATTTGATGCTTTAAGAGGAAGTAAGAACCTACAAAAATGAAAAATTCTTAACCTACAGTTCATATCTTCTGAGAGCCTCATCTTTTCCCATTGGCGAAAGATTCTCAGTATCTTCTGAATTGTTCTTTAGCATATTACCTGCCAAAACCACCAATATTTGTAAGTGTATATGATGTCACTCAGTACCATAAAAAGAAATTACAGGAATAAAATTGCTTTTTGTAGCGAAGGCCCTGCTTTTATTGGCATTGCATTACTCATGCAAATACAACAAATACCTTTAGGCTTTAGGAGCTTAAAGACAACCAGACTAACGCAAGGTTTATAAAAAGACATGTAATGATGTTTTCCATATACAAATCTATCAGGATTCAGAATAATATGAGTAGAATCTAGATATACATGCTTGAACATTTTGGATGAAATACCGGTTCTTTGTTTGATCAGGAGGAGTAAGCAGCTATCATTACATTTGATCATAACTTCTAAATATTTATCCATCATGGGCCAAAAAGAGATCTATGTTCAATTTGATAGCTATAAATAGCATACTTGTTTTATTACAATAAAATTGCAGTTTATTTAATTTTCATCTCTTCCATCATGTTAATGTGTGGAAGCCTTAAAACTATATTCTGTATATTTGACAAAATATTTGAGCATTTGTGTCAAGTGACATGCAGAGAGAAGACAACATTTCAACATTCTTGGTCAACATGGTTCTAATTTACAACCGATATGTGAAGATTTGCATTTTAATCATCATTGATAAATATCAAAACCTAATGACCCCAAATTTTCTCAAAAAAGGAACTTTAGACAAAAATATATTCATGGAATACGCATTGAAAGGAAGAATTATACACCCAACAAATAACTTCTCAAGATAAAATAAGATAGCAAAAGAAGAAATATAATGACTATTGCTCCCCAGTATTAAGTTTTAACTCTGGTTGACAACGCTGAATGTTACAGTTAAACATCCGGGTGTAGGCCCTATGAAGGCTATTGACCAGAATCTCTAACCTTAACACTTACAGAGAGATAAATAAATTGAATCGTAAGGCTAAAAACGGTACTATTAAGCATCCATGTAAAATGCACATATTTTACTGGTCATAAACAATTCAAAAAGGGAAACCCCTGGACAATTGGTCCCCAATCATAATTGTGCATCTCTGCAATTGTAAGTATGAAATATAATATTCAAGAAGAAAAGTGACTAAATTCAAAATTATTGTAGTTATTGAAACTGATGAGAAATAAAATTGAAACTTCCAAGGCATAAGAAAAACCGCATTTATGCATAAATCCATAGATTTCAATGGTTACAAAGCATTAACAATGATAACCCGGACATCACAAGATTTATTCTTCAGCAATCATGGCTATTTTATCTGGTGCAATTTACCACTACAATTCTATCAAAACAATTGCAGTAACTGGCTCAAGTAGTCCATGGTATGTACATCACTACACACTGCCACAATGCACACACCAAAGATATTCGATGACTCAAACCAGCACATAAATCACTACACAAATCAGAAATTTTGATATTGTCACATGGAAACTGTTTCTCCAGTCATTCATATCTCCTGTACTTTTATAACATTTTGTCTTGAGGAATGTTCTAGACACTCCAACTGTTTTGTAGCCAGCCACTGACTGTACTCTCTAGTCCCATTGATATATTTCCTGGTCGTTCGCATACATTAATAAAACTATCTTATAGTGTGTTCAACAATGCACATGTACAAACATTAAAATATATATATATAAATTCTAGGTATCTATTTAGTTTGACTCAAAGTAAAAATACGTCACATTGGAAGTTTTCTAGTAGCCACCTTTGAATGTTGTATTCTCTGATTTATAAGGCCTACTTTTCCACATTGGCAAAAGCAACACAGAAATATCAAAATGCTTCAAAGCCACCGCCAGGACAATGAGAGGCATTACAAGTCATTCAAAATGATTTTACCATACTCTAAGAGATGAAGCCACTCATTCTGGATGCATGCATTGCTTATTCTTTAACGAACTAGCAGAGTTTCAATGAACAGGCTTAGAGGCAAACATGTTTCCATCTTCCAAAGTGTTTCATGATCATGAATGTAAGTGAACATTGATTTCACCCAAGATCACAAGTTTATAGTAGTGACAATGAAATAGATCAAAAAAAAAGAATTGTTTGCACATGATTTTGATGCATAGGACAGAAAGAGCAATCACAGCAACATTCATGAGCATTGAGAACACAGTGGATGCCATGAATCTCATCCTCGACTCATAGTCTACTTACATTATATACATATGACCAGCAGAGATGGAGCTATGATGCATAGACAAAATGCTATTGTCTCCACTCACAATGATGACTCAATTCAAAAGAGGGGAAATAACCAGTAATACATCATTAAGCAATAATACATGAACCATAAGCATGAAGAGAGCAGTACAGAAATAACCAAGAAAACATGAGACAAGAAACACAAAAATTAGGCCTGAGACCAGGGGAAAACCCAGAAATTCTTCCTTATGAGAGAGAGAGAGAGTTCAAAGTTAAACAATACATCAGAAGCAGCATCAAGAGAATAAACAAACCAATACCCAATAACGAGATGAAATGCCAAGCCCTCTTCCTGAAATATCGGCCCCATTCTTCTTCCTTTTCTTCGCTGGAATAGAGCTCATGTGGAGATAGATCGATGTGTGTAAATGATGGACGAAAGGCACCTTTATATATAGACTTGAAGAGGGGGTCGAATGGGTGCCTGTTGGGGCCCAGCCAACCTAAACAAAAGATGGCCGACTTCAATACTTTTTGGAGGGAAAAATATAAAATCAAATGTAATATTCCAAATTAGCAGTCAGCTAATTGGAATATTAATTTTGATTAATTTTGCCTTTCCCCTAATGTTCAGCAGAAATAAAGTGGGTAAGGGGACCCACAAATAAACTATGCAGCTAAAGCACTTTCCTGAAGTCACTAGAGGCAAATATTGAGGCTGAAGTGAGGTCCATGTGGCCACCCACTCGAATGAGGCAGCGTCCTAGTGGCAACATGGGAGAGGCAGCGCAGAGATAGGCCGGAGGAGGGGCAGTGCAGTCTAGGTGGGCCCAAGGGAACGTTAGAGGATCAGCTTGGACAAAAGTGGGTGAGAGCAGCTCATTCCTCATTCATTCATCCATCTATTTTCTGTCTAATTGACTGTAGCACGCTTGAGCTGTTTATGTGAAAATTCTACTGCAGTATCATGGTTTACTTCTCCAGATAATTACCCAATCCCACATTCTGTCTTCCAGGATGATGTTTCTATTTCTCCCTCTCAACTAAGGGAGAATCCATTCACCATGTGTCTACATTCCTATTCATGGCCTTCACTAAGACTTACGGCAGTTAGTCTTGGTCTAGTGCATGACACATGAGATAGAAAAACACAATTGTCACTCCCTCTTAACTAGGGACCTACAGCAGCAATAATGAAAAACACCCTGTTGCTCATGAAGTACTCCTTCCATTGATGTCATGAATTGAGGAACCTTCAATTTTGGGATCTCTTCTTAGCGCACAGATCATCCATCACTTTCATCCAAGAGCCATGTCTTCTATTAGAAAGTGATCCATCAATCTTCTCATCTGGTCTAGGTTCATGTTATGTTGCTTTCTTTCGAACCATATGTCTTCCAAGGATCTTTCATTCTGCCATATGGTTATCAATTTGTGGAAGTCATCTACTTCCATTTGGCAGCCTTGCATAAGCTCATCAGATGTTATTCAATTATAAATATGAATACTTAAATCAAAATTTACCTTAGTGATGATCTTTCACCATGACATCCTTCTTGTAGGCATTGGCATCCTTCGTGCATGTTGACACATCTCAAAAGATATGTATTGTCAAGATTTTTCATCTTTTCTAGACTTCTTATCAGAGTCTACATATCTTCCCAGGAGATTTGGCTTCTGGATGATAAATGCCTCTTATCATAGTTGCATTTCACGATCTCTTCTTTTCTTTTTCCACATAGCTTTAATTCATTCCCAAGAACTTCCAATATGCAGTGCCTTGTTTGGACACAACCACCTCATATTTCATATGAGGGCATAGTATGTTGATTTCATCAGTTGTTGATCATGTGTATTGACAACCTATGCATCGAAAGAGTTTCTGCTTTCTATGATCATACTTCTTCTATCTGCGACCATGTGACCTGTCTATATAGCATCCAGTGTCAGCATAAATATATATATGTACCTCATTTCCTTTCTTTGAGTCATCCTGCAACAGATTTTCTTGAAGTGAAGGGTTTTATTCCCTTGACTTGCTTCATCAATATGTTATCATTTCTAATCCCAAATTCTGCAAGTCAGAATTTCTCAAGGAAACCTATTGCTTTCTTTCTAACTAGTGAGTCCAAAGAGGACTTCATTAGAAAATGTCAGCATCTGTTTCCTTATTGATTATTGAATGATGACCTTTGATCTTGATGACTGTCTTCTATAAATGTTGTTTTTCAATGAGGTTCCCAAGAGCCTCTTATAGCATAGATGTCACATATGTGTTACAGACATCCTCCTACAATGAGTGCTCCTCCTTCAATGATATCATGATGGCAATCCTGGAGTGATGCATTTATCTAATATACCATTCTTCTTAACATACTATTTTACAACCTTATAGATACCTCTTAAAGAGGAAGATGATCTCAATAATATAGATCTTTCACTTCTTCTTTCTTAGGCTTCTTTGAATCTGGTTCTTCCATTTTTCCGATGATATGGGCTTCTTCCTTTTTCCTCTTGTCCTCGTTAGATTTGGGACAATCTTTCATTACACCCAGAGCATCATATCTTATTCATGTTTCTTCTTTTCTTCTTGAGGATCAAACTTACAGAATCTTTCCTTTCTCCTTGATATGGCAGCATAAGCTTGATTCTCTTCATTTGATCCTATATCCACTTGAGCTTTTAACCTTGTCTCTTTTAATTCTGATAGAGACCATAGATCCTGGAATGGTGTTTCTTCTTTCTTCCCATAGATGCTTGAAGTCAGATTTCCCCATTCCTCCGATAGAGCATTCAGCATTACTGTAGTTATTTCTCTATCAGACATTTCTTCTCCAAATTCTTGCAATTGATCTTGTATTTCGGAAATCTTCATAAAGTATGAAGGTATTCCCTCCTCTCTAGACATCTCCAACTTGTATAGTTCTTGTCTTAGAGATATTGTTTCCCCTGCAGTACTTACCGAGAATAGCTCCACCAATTTGTCACATATTTTTTTTGAAGATTCTAATTTTGATACATAGAGGATGAGAGAGTCCTTTATGGATTCTATAAGAATCCTCTGGGATCTTATGTCTCCTTCATGTATTTGGCATGACTTCATTCTCAATAAGATTTAGATCTTTTCTTTTCTTCCATGCAAGAAAATTTGAAATCCCAACCAGTTTGTTGCTTTCTTTGCAAAAAGACGTTTTGACAGATTCGGATGAAGTCATAAAGATACTTACTTGAATAGATGTTTCTCTTCTTCTACCAGGTTCCTCGTTGATGATGATGTAGATAACAGTAGGAGCTTCTTCTTAGATTGACTTTAAGAGAGGTGAAAAGAGCTAGATCACTTTTAATTCTTGATGATGATCATGATCAAGGATGGCTTGATGACGTCTTTGTTGATATTTGTGTAGCATCGGATGTGCTCTAGCTCCGAAATTTTGTGAAGGGGCTAGAACACATGAGATCTCCAAGACCCAGAAATCGTTTGGATAAATTCCACACGGAATTAAAGTTATTCAAATAATTAATTATTTTTAATAAAGCCTAAGTTAAAACTTAGGTAATTAAAATAATGAAATTGAATTAATTTAAACATGTGGGTGGGAAGCTTCTAAGCTACGTTGCACAAGTTCTCGCACCCGAGGGTGGGGTTCTCGAACCCGCAACGGGTTCCCGCACCCAAGTACCGGATTCAGGTACGGGTTCTTCTCAGAAGAACCCAAATGCACCGGGTTCTTCTATGAAGAACCGGGTTCTTCGAAAAAAAAAAATCGGGTTCTTTGGGGTCTTTGGGTACGGAGAACCCATGGTTTGGGTACTTAGAACTCGAATTTCGAGTTCTTTGGGTTCTTCATGAATAATTTCCTCAAATATTTTTTTTTTAAATGATTAAAATTTAAAAATTTTAATTGAATTTTAATAAATATTAAAATTAAATTATAAATAATTTAATAAATTAATAAATCTAACTATTTTTTAAAACATACAAATTACAATTAAATTTTAAAACTTAAGAGTTAAAACTTAAAACTTAAAAAAAAAAATTAAACCTTAAAACATACCTTTCTACCCATGAATCATAAGTTCATAACTTACCCAACGAAAGCATAGACTTACCACAAGCATCTATCATCAAATTGCTATGGATGAACCGAAGCCTCAAGATGAGAGTGATTCCTACCTTGAGAGCATGCTAACTGAAGATCTAAGTGATGCTGATGATATGGCTTGAGGAACCAATTGCTCACTATTAGGCTTTAGCTATTTTTATTTTAGTATATCAAAATTTGCTAGTTCATGTTTACAGTTTGCCATTTGGAGATGCCTTGAGGCAAATTTTGAATTTAGTATGACAATGGACATATATTTTGAAATTTTGAATCATGATTCTAATTTCTTGTAAGTTATTAATATGTAAACTGAGCTCCAATTTGCACCTGATATCATATATGA
The DNA here is from genome assembly GCA_034641835.2 of Pinus albicaulis. Lineage (NCBI taxonomy): Eukaryota > Viridiplantae > Streptophyta > Pinopsida > Pinales > Pinaceae > Pinus > Pinus albicaulis. The sequence goes on from CM076581.1 coordinate 1,106,403,757, forward strand.
ATCATGATATTATCAAACCAGAAATTTTGAAATTTCAATGACAAATGTCACATGTGAATGTTGAAACTTGAATGTTGAATGATGTGCATGTTTAAATCTTTAAAGTTTAAAGTTTATAAATTATTAGTAATTTACTAATTACTATATTAGTGTCATTAAATTTATAATTTATAAAATATAGTATTATATATGATATATAAATTATAATATATATTAATATAAAAATACCCAGATGAACCCACACAACCTGTTTCAAAAAATGTCGTCCCCGTCCCCAAACCCACGTTTCCTGGCAACATAGCTTCTAAGTGACGAGGATCAAGTCTAATTTAATCTTAGTTGTTGATTCATCAACGGGAAAAGTATAAAGGAAGCCTTGAGGGTCAGTTGGAGAACAAACACACAGTGAATCAAGAGATTGAATTCTTCTGATGACGCAGTGCTCGGACGAAGTTAAGATCTAAGTGATTCAATTGCAGCGAGGGGCAGAAGCAGTTATTGGTCGAAGGACCAAAAGTACATAGTAGAGCAAGTGCAACAAAGACAACGGAGGAAGCAACGCAGCCACCAAGATAGGCGACACAGTCCCCAGAGAGGGTGATGCAGGCACACTCAGGGCTCACGCAGGGGCAGCGCAGAGCATCCGAGAGACAATCCAGATTTAGCTGAAGATCGGGGTTTTTGAGCCGAGAGGGATGATACTCAGTTTTCTGAGAGGCAGATCAGTGCAGAGAAGGGGTGACGCAATCCTCAGCTAGACCGACGCAGGCCTACGCATCTACTGCGCAAAGGCGGCTGGGGTTTCACTAGTTTTTGATCCAGATCAGTCAGGACTTGCAGTGTGAGGTAAAACTCACTATTTTATCTGTCTGCCGAGGATTTTCTCTGCTGGGTAAGCTGGATTTTGGCACCCTAGTTGTACTCAAAATACTGCTACTTAATAATACAAACTCTCAGATCTGCAGCACTGGTTTTCCCTCATTGAGTTTTTCCAGGGACAATTGTCCAAAATTAAGTGTGTCCTTTGTGTGATTGTCTCATTTATTTTTCAGTTCTTGATTTGTATATTGGTGTAGGCTACAGTTTATTTACATTAATATTTTTATTGAAGTATTCAAAAAAATAACTCATTAATATAAACACAAGTAGATAATGCAAATCAATTTTTTTTGCAGTAGGATTTCTAGTTTAGATTCAAAAAATTTCACAGTCTTCAGCAAAATGATGATTTGACTTCAATCAGGAGATAGCTTTAGATTCCTTGAAAATAAAGATCACCTCCTTGATCCTGCTTTTCCTTTTGTGCGATTCCTCTGAGTAAGGTCTTTGATCCCTTTGAAGTGGCTTGAGGGATTCTCCAATTTCTGCAAACTGCTCCTTCTTGAATGAGTGAAGATCTTCCTAGATCTGAAGATTGATTCTTCAATGTAGATCTCTGACTTTTGCTTCAATGCTTCTAGAAAATTGATCCTTGATCTTCTTGGTACTTGAGTGTCTTCTTGTTAAATAGCCCTTTCCAACACGTTAGCTTCGATACCATGTTGAGAATTTGGTAGGGCATAGTTTAATTCAATTCTATACTTGATAATTACTAGTGAGCTTACTTCTCTTACTTAGGTGTTTTCTTTATTAGCTTATTAAGTCTTTCATCAAGTCAATTATCAAAACACAAGAGACCAAATTTAGGCTATTCAAGCCAAGGCCAAAGCCTCTCCCTCTTGGAAAGGAAAACCCGCAAGAAATTCTTATTATAGACTTTCAGTTGACAAGTACCATGACCATAACACGGACCCTTGACCTTGGTGTACCTCCAACACCCTTATCACCTACTCTTCTTGACTTCTCTAGTTGATCCTTCCTTTCTGCACCGTACTGCACAAGCAGTAGGGAAGCTCGGTCCCTAGTCTAATAGCCCTTGACAATATGCTTCTTTCTAGCCTCCTTAGATCTAGGCTTGGTCTCCCAGAAACACCTTCTCGGTCCTTCTTTCTACACACTAGATGTCCAATTTTGAGGTCTCTTTCTAGTATTCGAAACCCTCCTTTACATTGTGTATACCTTCGGCCTTCTTCTGAGATATCTGAGATCTAGTGACCCAAGACAGAGACTTGTATTGTCTCTCTTTTGCACACCTTGCAGTGCCCTTCACTTCATTGTATTGTATTCCCTCTTCGCACTACTAGAATACTCGTCCTTTGTACTTATTGCAGTCCTGAACCTTGTTGTGACAGCCTTCGACCTATATGAGGAATGCGAGGTAAGATATACCCAAGACGGAGCTTGATTGACCCTTTTCTCCTTCATTGCTTATCCACCTTTCTTCGCACCAATTGCAGACCTTCTTTCGCACTTATATCACAGACCTTGATCCGAATGCTTGATGATGAAGTGAGGTCGCAGTCCACTCTTATATAGGTATCGTCTCACTATTTCTAGGCTGACATGATCTTCTTGAGGGTTGGCCAACTTGTTCAAGGGTGGTTATCCAACATTCTTTGAGCCGACTTCTTGGAGCCTAGTGACAAGGGTTTGGAGTATACTTTTACATCAATAATTTGTCCCTTTACAAGTGTAATATTACTTCACATACACATGATTCTAAATTATATTTATGACGAAAAATTCCTAAAGACATCAACAAGAAGTCTTTGACCTATAATAAAAACTCCTTGTTCATGAAACGCATGAGGAAAGAATTACAAAATACATTTTATTATCTTTGTCTCTTCATTACATAAATTCATAATTACAAGCAATTATGAAGACCGAACCTAGTTACACTTTCCAACAGTAGATTCTATATGCTTTTGAGGAGAGACTATAGCCAACGAAGATTCCTTTGATACTTGTAGAGTCTAACTTCTTTCACTTGTCTTTTGGAACGTGGATGTAGGCACGGCTCCCAAAGATTCGGAGATGATCCACACTCGGCTTTTTCCCAATGAATACTTCCTCAGGTGTGATGTTCTCAAGAATTCTATGAGGGCTTTTTGAATGTATACAGTTGTCATTGTTGTTTCTCCCCATAAGAATTTCAATAAGTCTTAATCAAGGAGCATTGTTCGAATACCTTCTCCAATTGACCTATTATTTTTTTCAGCTACCCCATTTTGTTCGAGATAGTAGGGAACAATGAGCTCCCTCTTAATTCCTACTTCTTTACAATATGCAGTTAATTCTTTAGAAGTGTATTCCCCACCATTTTCAGACCTCTTTCAGTTAGGGTTTCCACTTCAGATCTAAATTCCTTGAATTTCTCAAATACTCATCCTTCTTTTTGAGAAGGTGGAGCCATGTCTCTCTAGAATGATCATCTATGAATGTTACATAGTAAATATGCTCTCCAAGTGCTTTGTCAAACATGGGCCCACACACATCAGAATGGATCAAGTCTAATATTTCTTTAGACCTTGTTTCACTATTTCGAAATGGTTTTCTTGTATGTTTACCCAAATAGCATCCCTTGCAGACTCTTTCACAAACTTCTTTGATATTGGGGATGCCATGAACTAGTTGATTAAGAGTAGGAATGACCTTGTAATGTAGATGACCATATCTCCTATGCCATAGCTCAATGGGATTGATTTCCATATGAACCAAAGCTTGAGGAGGTGGTGTAATGACTCTATATAGGCTTCCTTCACGAACTCCAATAACTTTAGCTTTATCGATACTTGATTCTTTCCCCAAACCAAAATTTTTCCATCAACAAATGCAACTCTATCCCCTTTATCTTCCAAACAAGAAATAGAAAGCAAATTCTTTTTCAAACCTGGAACATATAATATGTTGTTGATGTGAAAATTTCTGAGCACAGAAATTCTACTGCTAAATATTGATTTACTTCTCCTACCTATGTCTTTTTTTGTTTTATTATACATAAGTTATTTAACTGAAAAATTTAGAAAAAAATCGAAGTAAACACAACTAGCAGCCTACACAAATACAGATCATTTATTGAACATCACGCACATATGACAAAGGACATACCGATTTTTCAAACAAATGTCCCGGAAAGACCTAATGCGGGAAAACCGAAGCAGCAGATCTGAGGGTTTATTATTATTAAGCAGCGGTATTTTGAGTACATCTAGGGTGCCATAACCAGCTCACCCAACAGAGAAAACCTCGGCTACAGAGAAAAATGTGAGATATACCTCACTCTCGCAAGTCCCAGCTGATCTGGATGAGCAACTGATGAAACCCCGTGAGCCCTGCGTGGGCCTGCGTCACCCTTTCTAGGGACTGCATCACACCTTCTGATGGTTGTGTTGCCTCCACTGTGTCTCTGTTGCCCTTGCTCTGCATTGTACTCTTGGTCCTCCTGACCAATCACTGCATCTGCCCCTCACTGCTTCTCTGAATCACTCAAATCTGATCTTCGTCCGAGCACTGCTCCATCAGAAGAATTTGATCTCTTAGATTCACCATGTGTTTCCTCCAACTGACCCCCAGCCCTTCCTTTATACTTTTCTCGTTGACACATCAACGGTCGTGATCTAATCTCTAATCAACGGCTAAGATTAGAAGTAGCTTGATCCACGTCACTTAGAATGTTCTCATCACATGTGTAAATTAATTCACTTTAATTTTTTAATTTCCTTAAATTAGACTTAGGGTCCCCATTAAAAAATTTACACCAAATGGAATTTCTCCAAACGCTTTCTAAATCTTAGAGATCTCATGTGTTTTAGCCCCTCCACAAAGTTTCGGAGCTAGAGCACACCCGATGCTACCCAAAATCTCAACACTCCCTCTTAGTGAGGAGTGTGCTCTAGCAATGTTTTCCCATTGAAGCATCACCCTGATCTTTGGCATTGGTCTTCGCGCTGCTGATGCTTGGCCTACTGCCCCGCATCCACTGCATTGTTGCTCTCTCTGTACTGCTGCCCATGTCACTGCCACTGACACTGCCACATCTGTACTATAGCTCCCTCTCAAATTGTTGCATCATGTTGCCTATAGCACTGCTACTGCTAACTGCTACACTGCAACTCAGTTGCTACAAAGTAAGCAACTGAAGGACCACCACCCAATCACTAACAGATAAGTCAGTCGGGCTACATCTCATCACTGAAGCACCCTATGTTGTTGTGTTGTGTTGTCTCTCTAAAGCCTCTGCGTTGTTACTACTCTGCACTGTGTAAGCACTGCCCCTCTGCGTTGTTGAAGTCCCATCAGCCTCTGCGTTGCTGCTGCTCTACACTGCGTAAGCACTGCCCCTCTGCGTTGTTGAAGCCCATTCAGCCTCTGCACTGCACTACTCTACTCTCCAGCATCACAGCACTGCCTCTGCTTCTCCATGATCTTTTGCACCCATTGCTCCAATCATCCTGCTACTGTCTTAAGGCTCTCGTAGCTCGTATTTGATCCAAGAGTTTGGGCACCTCAAGGATCTTGCCTCACCATCTGTAGTTGCTCTATAGATCTATATCGCCCCACCTCTTCACTCGAGGCACATGAGCACTCATAGCCACATCATCCTCATTACCACTATCCCCTCTAGCTGTTGCTTCCTTGGAATCTGAAGCTTCCTTGTCCTTCCTCTTAGGACAAGTGTTGGTGAAGTGTCCAAGTTCACCAAATTTGAAGCACCGGACCTTGGATAGGTCCTTCTTCTTCTTCCCTTGCTACTGATGTCCCTTTGATGCTAGGGTCGCATCCTCCTCCTCATCCTTCTTCACCTTGACACTTCCGTTGTTGAATTCCTTCTTGGTCATCCTCTGGATCTCCTCTTGTCGAAGGATAGCCCACATGTAACCCAATTTGGGAGTTGTGCTCTGCCCAAGATGCTTTGGATGAAGGTCTCCCATTCATCAGTGATTACATTCAGGGCAGTCCTTACCAAGAGCCCTTCATCCGGAGTTTCCCCCATGGCAATCAGCTGATCCTGGATAGTCTACAATCTGAAGAGGAAGGGATCGATCTCCTCTCCCATATGCATCTAGAACATCCTCATTTGGTTCTCTAGAAGCATCCTCCGCTGGACGAAGTAGCCTTGATATAGCGTGGTCAAAGTTGTCCACATCTCATGCCCCGCCCTCTTCTCAGAAATGTGTGGGACCACGTGATCCTTCACCCCATCCATGATCAAGCACTTTGCTCGCGCCTAATTTTCATTGAACTTCTTCCAAGCGTCTACATCAGTCGTCACAGCTAGGACATTTTCAGCGTTGTCTCTGATTTCGTACTCCTCCAAGATTGTGAGGATTTTGGCCTCCCAGATCGCAAAGTTGGACACACCATCCAACCTATCCTGATCTCTGAGTTTGTACGGGGCCATCTCTGCTCAACTGTCGAAACAGTTACTCTTCTCCCTTCTACTGTTGTTGCACTCAACAGAAGACCAGATCTGGGTTTCTTGGCGATAGAAACCCTCTAGAGATACTGCTCCCTTTGACAACTGATTTTTCTCCCGGAAATCCTCTGCCAATTCTATTGAATCAGCCCTCTACGACCTCCCTCTTGATCGAATCTCAGAATTCTTGCGAAAGTCTGTTAAGGAACTGTTTCTCATCACTTTGTCACCTTTGTTAGGCATTGTTCTGCACCAACAAAACCGATGCCTCACCAGCAACTTTTGAAGATCAAAAACTGCACTTATGGCCCCGGCAAAACTGCACAGTGTTTCTCCCTCTTGGACTGCATCACCCTCCTAGTGTTGCGTCAGCCTCTGCGTGAGTAGATTGGCTCAGTGTCCCTCTCCTGGTGCTGCGTCAGCCTCTGCGTGAGCAGACTGGCTCTGTGCCACCTTTCTGGAGCTGCGTCAAGCTTCAACCTCTGCGTGAGCAGTCTGACTCTATGTCACCCTTGCAGGGTCTATGTTGTCCCTCTGGTGCTGCGTTGCCTTCTTCTGGATATGTGTTGCTTCAGCTGCCCTTCCTGCAGCAAATATCTTCAGCCCCTTTGCTAATGGTTCAGCTTGATCTGCAATGCTTTGATACTATGTGAAAATTTCTAAGCACAGAAATCCTACTGCTAAATATCGATTTACTTCTCCTACTTGTGTGTGTGTTTTTTTATTACACGAGTTATTTAACTGAAAAAACTGAGAAAAACATCGAAGTAAACACAACTAGCCGCCTACACAAATATAAATCATTTACTGAACATCACGAACATATGACAAAGGACACGGATTTTTCGAACAAATGTCCCCAGAAAAACCCAATGCGAGAAAAACTTATGCAGCAGATCCAAGGGTTTATTATTATTAAGAAAAAGTATTCTGAGTACGTCTAGGGTGCCATAACCGGCTCATCCAATAGAGAAAACCTTGGCTACAAAGAAAATGTGAGATATACCCCACTCCCGCAAGTCCTAGTTGATCCAGATGAGCAACTGGTGAAACCCTAGCTAGCTCTACGCAGTCTCTACGCTGCCACTGCGTAAGGCTGTATGGCCCTAGATGAGGGACTGTGTCACCCTAGCTCTGCGTTGATCAGCTTCTCCCGGAGTCTCGTTTCAGCCCTGCTAGCTCAGGAACCCCAGTCTCCAGCTAAATTTCAGACTTTCTTTGGAGGCTCTGCGTTGCCCCTTTGTGAGCTCTGTGTGGGCCTGCGTCACACCCTGTGATGGTTGCGCTACCTCCACTACGTCTCTGCCGCCCTTGCTTTGTGTTGTACTCTTGGTCCTCCTGACCAATCACTGCATCCGCCCCTCACTGATTCTATGAATCACTCAGATCTTATCTTCGTCCGAGCACTGCTCCGTTAGAAGAATTCGATGTCTTAGATTCAGTGTGTGTTTCCTCCAACTGACCCCAAGCCCTTCCTTTATACTTTTCTCGTTGACACATCAATGGTCGTGATCTAATCTATAATCAATCGCTAAGATTAGAAGTAGCTTGATCCACATCACTTAGAATGTTCTCATCACATGTGTAAATTTATTCAATTTAATTTTTTAATTTCCCTAAGTTAGACTTAGGGTCCCCATTAATTATTTGAATAACTTTTACACCAGATGGTATTTCTCCAAACGCTTTCTAGGTCTTGGAGATCTCATGTGTTCTAGCCCCTCCACAAAGTTTTGAAGCTAGAGCACACCCGATGCTACCCAAAATCTCAGTAGTTGACATGTAGCTTAGCTCTATTTTCCAGCTTCAAAGATGTTGATCCCATGCTTCTAACAGCGTAGCTTTTGTTGTCTCCCAATTCCACTGCATGAGAAGATGGTTCCTTTGATAGAGTATGAAGTTGTTTGCTTTCCCCTGTCATGTGTCTTGATGCTCCACTATTAATGATCCATGCATTATCATCACTCAGAGAACCTGTAAATGGCAGCCAAGAACCCTTGATCCTTGACCTTGTTGAATAAGTCGTGGAAGAAATTCTTGATCCAGCTTCCTGCAATATTGAATCCCATTCTTATATAGCTTGTCACAGAGGGAGTAGACATTTCCTTTGAGCCAACAGAGTGATCTTCAATCTTTCTTGACCTTAGCTCTGAAACTATGTTGAGAAAACAATATATTAGTAGATTAGGGTTTGATTTCTCCTTTCTTGATAATTACTTGTGAAATATGTTGCCTTCTTTTACTTCTTTATTATATTATCTTTCATCAAGCAATTACCAAATTATGTGTGTATGAAGATCACAAAAACACAAGACACAAGATGTAGGCACTCTGTCAGGGAAAAACCCCTCTCTAAGGGAAAACCCAGTCAAAATTATCTTCCTTCAATATGTTGAGTGGGAAATATTAAACGAGAAAGAAATAGAATTTATAGCTGAATGAAAAACTCAAGGAATAAATTCACATAAAGAAATACACAGAATTTACGTGGTAAAACCTTGACAGGGTGTTAAGGAAACCTCCACGAGGCAAGGGATTGGAAACTCTATTAATCAAAATGATTCTCCGTAAATACAAGCCTCTCAGGCCATCCAATTTAACTTGACCCTATTTCGTTATTCTAACTTCATTTTGTTACTCAACCAATTAACAGTCAATAAGTAATTTGCCCAAAATTACATTATTTACAGTTTGTTGTCATATTTTTAACAAACTCCACCTTGACAACAATTTTCCTAATCCCTTGCCCATGCCCATTCATCATCTTTTCTGCAAGCTGAGAGAAGCGAGACACCATCTCAGCTTCTCTACTGTAACTGGCTTCGTGAATATATCTGCATGATTTTCCTGTGTGCGGACCTTCTTGAGAACTACTTTGCCGCCTTCGATTACATGTCTCACAAAGTGATACCTTACATCGATGTGCTTGGTATTGCTGTGATAGGCTGGATTTGTAGCCAAATGAATAGCGCTCTGACTATCACAAAACACATTCACTTTCTCCTGCGTCCTTCCAATTTCATCAAGCAAACCTTTTAACCAGATTGCCTCTTTACAGGCATCTAAAGCAGCTATATCCTCTACTTCAATAGTGGACAAAGCAACTGTCTCTTGAAGCTTTGACATCCAGCTGATTACTCCACCGGCAAGAGTAAAAACATAACCTGTAGTAGACCTCCTTTTGTCCAAATCACCTGCATAATCAGCATCCACATATCCGCATACTGAACCTTCACAACCATCAAAGCTGATGCAACGGTCACTTGTGCCTCTCAAATATCGAAGCACCCATTTCACTGCTCTATAATGTTCTTCTCCTGGATTTGCCATGAACCTGCTGACAACTCCAACTGCATGTGAAATGTCAGGTCTTGTAGATACCATTGCATACATTAAGATGCCTACCGCATTTGCATATGGTACACGAGACATATACTTCTTTTCTTCATTAGTTCTAGGACTTAAACCCGAAGAAAGCTTAAAATGGGAAGCTAATGGAACATTAACAGGTTTCACATTGTTCATATCGAACTTTTCAAGTACTTTCTCCACATACTTCTGTTGTGATAACCAAAGCTTATCATTCTTCCTGTCTCTGTGTATCTCCATGCCCAAGATATGTTTTGCCACTCCAAGATCCTTCATTTCAAACATCCTAGAGTGTTGAGCCTTTAATCTGTTGATTTCTTCCATGCTTTTGCTTGCAATAAGCATATCATCAACATATAACACCAAGATAATGAATATGCCATTGAAACTTTTGAAGTATACACAATGATCATACTCACTTCTGATAAAATTTTGGCTCACCATGAAGGAATCAAACTTCTTGTACCATTGCCTAGGCGACTGCCTTAGGCCATACAATGATTTCCTGAGCTTGCAAACTAATCTTTTGTTGCGACCTTGTACAAAACCTACTGGCTGATCCATATATATCTCTTCATCCAAATCACCATGACGAAAGGTTGTTTTAACATCTAACTGTTCTAACTCAAGGTCAAGTAAAGCAGTTAAGCGAACACAGTACGAATAGAAACCAGTTTAACTACTGGTGAAAAAATCTAATGAAAATCAATACCTTCAACCTGAGAATAACCTTTTGCAACCAGTCTCGCTTTATAACTCTCAATACTTCCATCAACTTTTCTCTTCAACTTGACGACCCATTTGCACCCAACAACACTTCTCCCTTCAGGAAGTTCTACAAGATCCCAGGTATTGTTCTTCGCTAAGGAGTCCATTTCTTCTTCCATAGCCTTTTTCCATATCTTGCTATCTGCATCATCTACTGCTTCCTGATAACAAGAAGGTTCCCCATCTTCAATAATCAATGCAAACGATGAAGTAGAATCTTCATACCTTTTAGGTGTTTTTCTTTCCCTTGTAGACCTTCGTAGAGTGACTGGTTGCTGAATTGGTTCTGGAATTTCTCCAGTTTCCTTTGCTTCTTCACCCTTTTCATCAGAAGTCTCTCCTTCCTTTTGACTTTCTAAAAAAGGTTTAGTCTCCAATTGAATCTGTTGATTTGGCGATACTTGCTCCTGTTCAACTTTTTCAACATTTGATTTTAGAAGAGAAGATTCATCAAATGTTACATCTCTACTAATGACTATCTTTCGTGAAGAAGGATCCCACAACCTATATCCCTTCACTGCATAATCATATCCAACAAAGACACAACATTTCGACTTTGGATCTAACTTTGAACGTGATTTCTAGGAATAAGAGCATAGGCATCACAACCAAAAATCTTCAAATGTGAATAATCACAAGACTGACCTGACCAAACTTCTTCAGGAATTTTACAGTTTATTGCAACTAAAGGTGATTTGTTAACTAAATAACAAGCACTAGATACCAATGTGGAAAAAGTCGAAGTCGAGATTAAATCAGCAAGGGTAAAAAAGTTGAAAAACTCGGCAAAGTCGGGGGTTTTTTGAAAAAGTCGGAAAAATTAAAAAAAAATACAAAATTATTCAAATTTTTTCAATTTTTTTAGCATCTAAAGTATCCACAACATCAAATAAATGCATTTCCACATAAACATGTAAAGAAAGCTAATATATAATATGTATATCAAGTCTAGTGCTACATCACATATCAAAATAGTGAATCGAGTCCTGAATCTTGAGTCTCAGTCTCAAGAGTCAAAATATCAACAAAAAATATAATAATGTATATCATGAGTCATCTCCATGTCATAAAGTAATTACTAATTAGTCACTAAGATGAAGATCCCCTACCCCTTTTACGGGAATAGGGAATGGCTTTGCCTTTTCCTCTAAAGGAAGAAGGCCCTACCCCTCGGGATACAAATGGACCCAATCGTCCTCTAGAAGCAAAAAAAAGAGGTGGCCTCTGTCCTCTGCCGCTGACGCTGCCACTACTACTGCCCATCCTAGATGGTGTCACCTCCTCCTCCACATCCTCCTCCTACTCTGCCTCCTGACTCTGCTCCTCCTCCTCTACCACTGGCTCCTCCTGCTGTACAACTGCTTCCTCCTCTGGCACTAGTGCCTCTGGATCCACATCTAACCAATCAGGGGTCGATTCCATGGCTGGCCTCTCAGTCTCGACCCTCCATGCAGCAGTGGTATCAATATTGTCCAATGAAATGGCATCCATATCAGGAGTTTTCTAAATTTGTCTCATCCACAATCGAAGATTGTAGTAGACATACACCATGTCATTAAGGCGTTGGGATTCCAATCTGTAAAAGGGTCATAGATTATAAATTAGTAATTAGAAAATTTATATAGTAAAAATAATCAAATTATTTCAAAATTTTAATTTGAAATTTTTTTACCTGTTGCGTTTTTTGCTATGTACTTTGTCAAAGACACTCCAATTGCGCTCACACCCAGAGGAACTGCATGTCTGGCTAAGCACTCGAATGGCAAGCTTTTGGAGATGGGGTACTCTACCACCATAGCTTGTCCACCAAGCATCTACAAGTTAAAATAAAAATGAGAAGCAAAAATTATGAAGAGACGATGAATTATTAAATTTGAAAGTTGAAACTTGAAACTTGAAACAAACTGAAGCTTACCTGGCATTTTGGTCGTCCTACTCTTAATAGCCATGGTAAAACCAAATGTGCCACCTGCCATCCTATATATTTCCATTTCTTAGGAAATATCTTCACGTTCTTGCTCAGATACCACCATCCTCTCAACACATCTGAAGAATCCATCCATCACCTCGGCATCAAATCTGAAACCACAGGAGTAAGCAAATGCGGGGTTGAAGTAGATACCTGCAACATGAATGGGGCGATGGAGGGTATTGTTCCATCGGTCATCAATCACTCTCCATATGACTTGTTGTTTCTCTAACCCCTCATCTCCCTTATCTTCATAATAAGCACGAATGGCTTCTTTGGCCCTATCCATGGCCTCATACAAGTAGCCCATTGCGGGTTTCTCTCCATCAACCAACCGAAGAACCCTTACCAAAGGTTCTGAAATGGCACACACCTCCTCTACTCCTGCCCAAAAGTTCTGATCATATGAAACAAGTCTGCATATGCCCTCTCCCTCTGGTTTGCGGCTAATAAATAACTCACACCAATCCTGTGAAAGAAACATGCTCTTCACGTCCCACATAGAATTCAACAGAGACTGAAGAGATATGAAAGTAGTGGCAAAGCGTGTTATCGCAGGACGCACCAACTCTTTGTTGTTGGTGAATCTTCTCATCAAGCTAAGCATAGATGCATGATTGTAAATAAATTTTGTTATGCTCTTGGATGATTCAACAATATGCCTCACCATAGGAATCTTACCTATATCCTCCAACATCAAGTCAATACAATGAGCAGCACAAGGTGTCCAAAACAGGGTAGGATACCTCTCCATAAGCAACCTGCCAGCTGCAACATAATTTGCAGCGTTGTCCGTTATGACTTGGACAACATTCTGTGGCCCTATCTCCTGAATGAAGATGTCCAACAACTCACATAATAAACGCGCATCTTTAATGTGTGCAGATGCGTCAACAGATTTCATAAACATTGTCCCCTTGGGACAACTAACCAAGAAGTTAAGAAGGGTCCTACCCTTCTGGTTAGTCCAATCATCTGACATGACTGTGCATCCAGTGTGTTCCCAAGATGCCCTAAACTCCTCCAGTCTAGCAGTGCAATCATTCTTTTCCTCTTGAAGAAGAGGCCCTCTCAACTGTGCAAAGGTAGGGGCTTTGTACCCCGGGCCAACGACAACAACAGCATCAAACATAGGTTGGTAGAATGGGTTTGTCTTGGCAATGTTGAAAGGAACATCACTCCATAGAAGACATCTACTCACCAACCTGTCAGCTTCTGCCTTTTCCTTTTTTTTAATTGCTGATTTGATGCCAGGTTGTGCACCGGGTGTGGTTCTAGGGACAAAAAAGGATGAAAAAGCTGAGGGGTTGAGAGTGGAAGGTGATGCTGAAGCAGAAGAAGCACTCTCACTTACCCCTAGTCTTGAGCTCCCTACAAGTTGCCTTTTCATTACTGCCCTAGTGTCTTTGCCATCCTCTTTATCCATCAACGATTTAATGGCTTGTCAGATAATTTTTGGAGATGGATCTGGGCAAAGTTCTATATTTTGCCCTGGAATTTGCCCTATATGGAATTTTAATCTGTTGACACCCCCTAACATATGCTTGCCACACAACTTGCAAGTCAAATACATTCTATTGACACCTCCAGTTTCGGGTACAGGATCAGGTTCACCATACTGCCACATAGGATCCAAATTCCTTAGCATTTTGTTTGAAATTTCTTGATGTTTGAACCTAGGCACAAAACAAAAATTTAAAAAAAAATTTAAAAATTGCCCATCACAACAAAAACCATTGTTACCAAAGTTAATAAAATCTAGGATCAATAAATTTTAATAATTTGTCGTTGCAGTTACTGTTGGATACTCTTAAATTTTAATTCAAAAAATCATAGAATGCTGAAGCCTGAAAGGAGTTACAGCGTTACATAGATGGAAGTTGGAAGTTGGAACACTTGGTAAATTACTAAATTCAAGTAGAGAAACACCTTGATGAAATTAATAAATTATAGGTATAAAAGTTGTAAACTAAAGTCTATTGTCTAACACAAAAATTGCAGCTTAACATGTGTCATGAACACAGGTGATAGAATGTCCTCAGACCTCAACAAATTTATAGGCATAAATATTAAATATTTATTATTAAAAACCAACACAGAATCTTATTGCCAATGATATAATATGCATGTTAAAACTTAAGAATAAGAACACAGATTAAAATCCCATTTGCGTTAAGGTAGTATTAAAATTTAAGTTATTAACTATTAAATAACCATAGCATATTTGAGAGTCAGCAGCAGCAGCATTTGTATTTGCGTTAAGGTATTTGCCATTTGGAAATAAGTTAAAACTTAAAACTCACCTGGCCACAGCAGCAAACCCCAGCAGCCGGCACCTCCCAATCTGCAAGCTCGAGCAGTGGTCCGTGGAGAATGGCAAATGACAAACCTCCAATCTACAAGCTCGAGCGGTGGTCCATGGAGAATTAAATGAAAATATTCAACGCACAATCCAAATCGGAAACTCTGAACCCTCTCCTCGACTCTCACAGTGCTAAACACAACAAACCGACAAAAATGAACCGATAAAAATCTATTTCCGGGCTTTTTATTTACCGCGCAGATTGGCCTCACGACTTTTTCGTTCGACTCGGCAAAAAGTCGAGAGTATTACGATTAAATCCCGACTTTTTCGATTTTGAAAAAAATCGTGAAAAAGTCCGCCGATTTTATCGGCTCCAGCAAAAACTCCCGATTTTTTCAAAAAATCGCGATTTTTTCGCGACTTTTTCCACACTGGTAGATACTGCTTCTACCTACAACTCCTTTTGCAGGTTAGCATTACTGATCATGCTTTTGGCTCTTTCCATAAGAGTCTGATTCATCCGTTCAGCAATGCCATTTTGCTGAGTATAAACAACAGTTTTATGTCTAGCAATCCCTTCATATTTACAAAATTGTTCAAATTCTAAAGAAGAAAATTCAACGTCGTTGCCAGTTCTTAAACATTTAATTGATTTGCTTGTTTTCTTTTCCACCATTGTTTTAAATTGTTTAAAAACATTAAATACATCTGCTTTCTTTTTCAACATATAGACCCAAACTTTTCAGGAGATATCATCAATAAATGTTAAGAAATATAATGCACCTCCATAAGACACAATAGGAGATGGTCCCCACAGATCAGAATGAATGTAGTCTAAAGTCTGTTTACTATTATGATTTCCAGTCTTGAACCTTTGTTTACATTGTTTACCAAACACGCAATATTTACAAAAATCCAACTTCGAGAATTTCAAATTAGGAACCAACATGCGGTTCATTAGTACTTGAAGAGCTTTCTCGCTCATGCGACCCAACCGCTGATGCCATAGACGAGAACCTTCTTATGCTTTTTCTGATACGATCGCTGCTTCACTAACTTGAGTGCTTCCTTTGAGTCTATATAGATTTCCAACCTTTTCAGCCTTCATAACAACCAAGGCTCCTTTTGAGACTTTTAGCACTCCATTCCGACCTTTAAATTTAGACCCATTCGAATCCAAAACTCCCAAGGAAATCAAGTTTTTCTTTAGTTCAGGGACATGCCTAACATCAGATAATGTTTTAACTATATCATCATACATTTTAATTTTTACATTACCAATCCCAATAGTCTGACAAGATGCATTATTTCCCATGAATACAGAACTACCATTTACAGTTTCATATGAAGTAAACCAACTTTGGTGCGGACTCATATGATGAGAAGCACCAAAGTCTAATAGCCAATTTTCAGCATCTTGAGAGATATTACAAACAGGGAGAGCTTCAGCAATTAAAACCTCATCAACCATACCTAAATCAACCTGATTTGCTTCCTTGTTATGGTTTTCCGACTTCTTTCGTTTCCAACAATCTTTCTTGAGGTGTCCAAGTTTATTGCAGTACCAACACTTGGCTTTACACTTCTTGCCGCCCTTTGACTTCGATCTGGAAGAACCCCTTGCTTTCTCCCCTCTTTCCTTTGATCGACCTCTGGCTACCATGGCTTCTAGTGCAGAAGTCTCAATACTAGATTTCCTTCGTACTTCTTCAGATAAGAGAGCACCCACAACAGAGCCAAATTTTAATGAATCGGCAGTGCTCAAACTGATTGAAGTTACGAAGTGATCCCATGACTCGGGCAGAGAACACAACAAGATCATTGCCTTGTCTTCTTCCTGCATTTTTACTTCCATATCTGACAACTGGCAAATAAGCGTATTAAAAACATTTAAATGTTTTGCAATTTTTGTACCCTCCTTCATCCGAAGACTCTACAATTGTCTTTTTAAATAGATTCTATTTGTCAAAGATTTTTTCATATACAAGGTTTCCAATTTTCCCCGCAACCCTTCAGCGGTACTCTCTCCAACTATATCAAAGAGAACTTCATCTGCCAAACATAACCGAATGGTATTGAGGGCTCGAGCATCCAAGTCCTCCCAATCTGAATCTGTCATGTTTGCCGGTTTTTTCTTTACCCGTCTAATGCTTTGTGCAACCCTTGTTGCACCAGCAAATCCCTAACCTTCAATTTCCACAGTGCAAAATTTCTCTTCCCGATGAATTTATCCACCTCGAACTTCGCATTCGTCATTTTTGCCATTTCTTTCTATTAATCTTTCTATTCTTGATTCCTGGTTTTCCCTTCTCTCTTAAATTTCCAACTAGGGTTTCAAACAAATTTTATTGTTTCCCCCTTTTTTGAGCTAGGGTTTATTTCTGGTTTTCAAATCTTCAGAATTCCTTTCTTGTTTTTAAATTTCCAGAATCTGATTTTCTGCTAGGGTTAAAAAAAAATTCTATTTTTCTCCCTCTTCCACTAAATCAATTTTTCAGAAATCTGAGCCAAAAATTTCTCCCACGTAAAAATGACGAATGAAATAAAATTTCTTCTATCAATCTATTCCTTCTATCAAACTACCAAAAATATTGTTAACCTTAACTTATCTCTAAAGGCAACATGGTACTTTTCATCAAAAAAATACCTCTGAAGCAGATGCAGGGTTTCAGTCCTTCTCCAACGTTATTCAAGCAGGCATATGTAGGTTTTCAGTGCTTCTCCAGCGTTGAATCCAGCGTTATTCAAGCTACAGCCCCTTTTTTTTCTTCTCGAACTCCCTTTTTTTTCTTCTCGAACTCGAGTAAACCCTCTACGTCCTCCTCGAGTTCCTTCGACGACAGCGGCTCTTCCCTTTGCAGTGTGCAGGCTCTTCTGCAATGTGCAGAGAATCTGCGTCCTCCTCGAGTTCCTTCAACGGCAGCGGCTCTTCCCTTTGCAGTGTGCAGGCTCTTCTCCAATGTGCAGAGAAGTTCAATCTTTCTCGGGTCTTTTCTTCTCAGACTCGAGTAAACCCTCCATTTCAATGAGCGGGTGCAAGTGCAAGCAGGTTTTTTTTTCGATGAACAAGAGCAGACTTCTCTTCTCCCTTTCTTGACAGCAGTTAGTCAACCGAAAACAAAAAATATTTCCATCTACCTGGCCCTCAATCAAAAACAAAAAATATTTTCATCTACCTGGCCTCCTCCCCTCGACGGCCTCCCTCTCTCGCAGTGGTTACAAATGCTCCAGGAATTTCAACTTTGTTTTAGGCTCTGATACCACTTGTTGAGTGGGAAATATTAAACGAGAAAGAAATAGAATTTATAACTGAATGACAAACTGAAGGAATAAATTCACATAAACAAATACACTGAATTTACGTGGTAAAACCTTGACAGGGTGTCAAGGAAACCTCCACAGGGCAAGGGATTGGAAACTCTATTAATCAAAATGATTCTTCGTACATACAAGCCTCTCGGGCCATCCAATTTAACTTGAGCCTATTTCGTTATTCTAACTTCATTTCGTTACTCAACCAATTAACGGTCAATAAGTAATTTGCCCAAAATTACATTATTTACAATTTGTTGTCATATTTTTAACACAATAGTTTTCCTTGACACTCTTCAACCTAGACATAGACCAGACTGTAATATTCCTAATGGAAAATTAACAATGATAACAAAAAAAATGCAATTACAGCAAAACAGAAATTTACACAAATAAACCAGAAATTGCACCAACTCCATAAACTGGCCAAGATTTTATTAAATGATAAGTTTGTGGTACAATAAGTTGGAGAAAATGCACTCGGGCTTGCAGAAGGCAAGCTACAAGCACTAGGTGATGAGTACAAGAAAGCCCAACAACTATCCAACCTAATTCCTCCAAAAAACTGCGTTGTTGCTCCAAGACTGCACTGCTCCCTGACTTTGACCTTTGATTTAACCCCCTATAAACTGCCCAGAAAATTCTAGGAATTTGGGAATGTGATCCTTGCCCAAAACCCAAAAAAACCCAAAAAGGGTTTCCCTTGGTTCCAACCTTCAAAAACTGACACTTCCTTTTGAATAAACAAATATTTTCCTTGACCAAATTTGATGATCTTTAGATCGATTTTAGTCCTCTCAAAAAGAGGAATTCAATAGGATTATCTCCATCAACTAAACAAACCAAAGTCGAATTTGGCCCTAGTTGCCAATTTTAACACTTCTATTATATTGGATGAGTTATGAGGTGGTATCATACATTATGAAGACAAGGTGTCCATAATTCATTGACAATTGATTGACTTGTAGGGGGTGATATTTAACTAAGTTGTCTACTTGGCTCGCCATTATTGTTGGTAGACATAACTTGGGAAGCCAACTTGGCTACTGATTTCTGCATCAATCTGTACTAAATTAAGGTCCAGTGAGGTTAGCACTTAGTATTCTCTACTTCATGTTGTTGTGTAAAATGTTTTGCAAGCTTAGTTAACAACTTTATTTTGTTAGAAACTAATCTCTACTACTTCAGTTTTAATTTCATTGAGCCTGGCCACAAGTTTGTGGTCTTCTCTTTGTAAATTGACCCAATCTACCATTGAAGCACCATCGATTTCACTTGTACTTTTTTGCAATGTGAATGGGTGCATTCTTGATTGAAGTCGACACCCTTCATTTGATTAGCTTAAATTATTCGAAAAAAAAGATCAAAATCAATGAGTTATTAGAGTTACTAAATACTCTAATACACTATTGTTGACAAAATAGTAAAAATTGACAACGCCATTCTTACAGATATCCAAACCTGTCAAGATTCACAGTAGAAGATTGAGTTTCTTCAGCTTGAATCACAACTACAGCAAGATGAATTAAAATAAAGGAACCAACATTTTAAACTAGTTTTTATTGAAAACAATTGTATATTTGAGAATGATTCCCAATAGCAACCAACACATGATCAGATCATCAACACCACTTCAGGAGCAAATTCAAATATGTTAATTTTGGGCAACTAGGTCCAAACTCCATGTTGCACTGCTCATATGACGATGGTCATATTTTTGTTGGATTCCTCTTTCGGAAAGGAGCAAGATTGATCTAAAGTTCATCTTGATCGAATGAGCAGAACATTGATTTTGAATTATTTTCCACATGTGCAAGGTCAGCCAGATGTATCCCACATGCCTAAGAGATGTGTCACACACCCTCTTTGATGGATATAAATTGGAGAGACTTGGAGGTCATTTTCTCATCATCTCAACACACATTCTCTCTTTGTGATCTGGTTGGTTCAATAGCCTTTGGAGGCTTTTTTCTTCTCACACGTGTGGAGCAAAGCTGCTATTTTTGCGTTGATATGTTTAGGGCTTGCTGTTGTTTTCTGCACTGATTTGTTTAGGGCTTGCTGTTGTTTTCTACGTTGATCTGTTTCGGGCTTTTCTGCTGCAGCGTTGACCAGCATTGATTGTGGTCAACCCTTGGTCGTTTGACCTCAATCTTCTGCAAAAATTTCAATTTTAGGAGGTCATACAATTGGGCACTAAAATCGAGGAATTTTGGGTCGTTTGACCGGAGCCCTAGTTTGTTGCATTGACTTTTCTAAAGCTGCCTGCATTGACTTTTCTGCGCTATCCCTGGTTTGACTTGCGTTGACTTGTGATGAACTGTCTTTGAGGGTTGTGGGTGTGACACATGAAAGTGTTGGCTAACCGAGAAAGACTTTGCTGGTTGAAGCATCCTGTTGTCTGCCATAACGCAACAATATCTCATATCTAAGATGGGCATAAGGAATTGTAAATCTGATCTATATTTGGCTTGTCTTCTATTGATCTATTATTGTGTTCTATCATCATTTTGCTTTCAATTTTATGTGATTTCTATCTTGTATTGGGCCTATGAAAGATTGAAGTAAATGTGCATCAAGCATAGAACACCATTGTCATCTAAATTTAACACGGTTTCAGAGCTGAGGTGAAGACAAAGTCCAAGAGTCCAAGCTGGTATTAGAAGCTATCTCTGAAGGAAGAAATCCTATCAAGAACAAATGGCCTCCTCAACCTACAAGGGTTTCAAGGCTAATGATAAATTGACTGAAAAGTCTGATTATCATGCATGGAAGATGTCCTTGGACTTGGCGCTAGAAGATCAAGATGTCATGGACTATGTATAGGGGAATATTCAAGAGCCTCCATCAAATGCAGTTGTTGCCACGAAGACGAAGTATAGAAAAGGGGAAATCAAAGCAAAGATTATCCGAGATTCTATTCATAAGCACTTGGTTGCTTACATTTCTGAGCTGACGACATCTAAGGAGATGTATGATAAGTTGGTGACCATGTTCGGGGCTAGCAATGCTAACCAAATCCTCTTCTTCAAGAATCAATTGAAGAATATCAAGAAGGGTAAGGATGAATCTATTCAATCCTATTTTATGAAGCTCACTGAAATCAAGAATAAGCTCCTAGCTATTGGGAAAGCAATATCTAATCGAGAGATGGTTCTTATTGCACTTGGAGGTCTCCCCCGTGATTGGCATGTATTCAATACCACTATTCTCAATAATAATCTGGTTCCTGATTTTGATGAAATATTGACAAGATGCACTCAAGAGGAAACAGAATGATGGAGTATACCTCTAATGGTAATGGAAGTGACCCTACTGCCTTCGCCGCTCATGCAAAGAAGAAGAACCATGGTGGCCTGAGAAATCAAAACCATGGTAAAGTGAGGCCCAAAGGAAGGAAGGGAAGATGTTACACTTGTAACAAGACTGGTCACTATGCAAGAGAGTGCCCTAATAGAAGGGACTCTCCCAGGGATGATGACAACAATAACACGAGAAGAAATGGCAGGAACAATAGGTTCCAAGGAAAAAGGAAGGCTCCCTCTGATCGTAGTGAAAATGGGCAATCTTTCAAGAGGTCAAGAAATTCTAGGTACGATAAGTTTAATGTTGTTGATAATAAGAGAAATGATTTTATTCTTGTATCTTCCCTCTCTCTTGCATCTCCACCCGACACCCTGGATGTCTGGTTAATTGATAGTGGTGCTTCAAGGCACCTCACTGGTTATAAAGAAGCCCTTCCTGATTCGGTTGAGACGGATACTAATCTGGAAATTATCCTTGGAGATAATGCCACCTATCCCGTGAAAGGGACAGGGACTATGACCCTCCATTTATCTCAAGGTCAAGTCATCCGATTACAAGATGTGTTGTATGTACCTGATTTGAAGAAGAACCTTGTGTCCATTTTGGCAATGGAAGACAAAGGGTTCAAGGTGGCATTCGTTGATGGAAAGGTACTTATCTAAAAGAAGAACTTCAAGGAAGCTCTTTCTATTGGTTTTAGAGTTGATGCACTCTACCAGGTTGGAGGAAGTCCATTGGGGGCTATGACATGTGATACAACTCTTCGAACAGAGTTATGGCACCGAAGGTTTCCACACCTTCATTAAAAAGCCCTTCCCGAAGCAAGGAAGGTGGTGACAGGGATGCCCGAATTTAGAGATGATCATGAAGGTATATGTCAGGGTTGTGCCTAAGGGAAGCATACAAGGGGACCATTCCCCTCAAGTGTCACAAAAACAACTGATATCTTGGAGTTGATACATTCTGACTTATCTGGTATGCTGCCTGTGACATCCTTAGGAGGATGTTCCTAACTTCCTATTACATGACTTTTACAGATGACTTCTCCCGCAAGACCTGATATATTTTTTGAAGAAGAAGGACGAAGCATTCAAATGGTTCCGTACCTTCAAGGCCTTGGTGGAAAATCAAACCGAGAAGAAAATCAAAGTTTTGAGGACCGACAATGGGATTGAGTATGAGTCAAATGAGTTTAATGACTTTTGTCGAGAAGCTGGCATTGAGAGGGAGGCCACAATAGCGTACACTCCTAAGCAAATTGGTGTTGCTGAAAGAAAGAACAGGACCATTGTGGAAGCTGCCCGCGCCATGCTATGTGACCTAGGTCTTCCGAAGTTTCTATGAAGAGAAGTTGTGCACACTATTGTGTATGTTCAAAATGTTAAAATTTGGGTACAAGAGGACAAGTGGTTCCCTAAGGCTTTGATCTTTGGCCTAGGGAAAAGTGTCCACTTTATTTGTACTTCTTTTCCTAAAGTGACTTTATTAAAGTCAATGAAAAATTAGAAAGTGAAAAAGTGACTATGGAAATAAAAGGCTAAGTGTGTCTTTATTTAAGTGGGTGAGTTAAAAAATAGAAAGTGAGAATTAAATGCACTTTTATTCTCATCCCTAGATCTAAATGAATCTCGGCCATTAGATCTTAGGATTACCCAAAAGGTTATTTAGGGTAAAAGGAGAGGAGAAGAAGAAAAAGATCAATTCAGTCTTTCATGAGCTATTGAGAGAAAAGAGAAGAGGGAGTAAGGAGAAAATTTCTGAGCAGGGAGGAGGTGAAGGAGAGCAGCAAATCCGTACAACAACTTGGCACACATCCCAAGGCAGCATTTATTTAGCACGCATACCAAGGCAGAATCCGTACAACAGCGTTTTGCACGCATTTTCAGGAAGGTACATGATGCAGGAGCATCCGAACAATTGCCAGCAATGTGATTATGTGTTCACATGTTGTGGCCAAACAAGAAGTGGAAAAAGTTGATCATTAATAGTTTAGTTAGATTTAAATGTGTGAAGTTAGTTGGTTTTAATGTCCTAGATTAAATAGGAATAAAAGTAGCATTTAGTTCTCCCTGCGAGGAGATTTAGAAAATAGATTAGGATTGAGAGGATAAGATAGAGTTGGTTTAAAAGCTAATAAATGACAAACCGCTTTTAGTTAGATGGAAGCGTAGATAAGTGTGTGAAGTGTGATAGGGTAGATAGGGTGAAGTGTGAAAAGTGTGTGTGTTGCGTGATAGAGGAGAGACAGAGAGGAGAAGTCATTTGAATGTAAATTCCAGCCATTGAAGGGCTCGACTCTATATAATTACCTTTCTGATAATTCCAAAGTGTTGTGTGTTGAAATTTCCCTGACTGTGTTAAATTTCACTCTTTAATTCATTGTTGAGTTGAGTATTGTGTTATCGCACAGCGTATGCAAAGAAGTCGATTTGTGAGGCGAACAAACAAAGACTCGACGGAGTTCTGTGTGAAAAGACTTATGCGAAGTGGGCCAGTGAATGCACAGTAGAGACCGTTAGATCTGACAGAAGACCAACGGTGGAGATTAAATCACTTCAAAAGCGATTTCGCAAGTCGTAGATTTTAGAATTTTGCATTAAGGCCTTAACTCATAAGTTAAGTGAAGTGCGATGCGAAGCAGAGGAGTAAACGAGAGCGAGGACCGTTAGATTGGGTGTAGATCAACGGTGGATGGCAAATCGCAAGTTCGCACATCGCAAATTTTAGCGGGTATCATTAAGACTTCACAAGTTAAGTTGTTTTATCTGCGATGTGGTGAAGAGGAGCCACGTGTCGGCACAGCGCTCCAGCGCATATCGCATATCGCAGATTTTTGTGGTTATAGTTAAGAGTTCACACAGTAAGTTATTTTTGGTGCGATGCAATGCGTCGCATATCGCATATCGCATGAGATAAGAAATAAGGTTATCGCTAAACTCTAAAAGTTGCGAAGTGCAATATCCATTTCGCTGCGAACAGCGAAATCGCAAAATCGCGGAATTGCAAAAGGTATTAAGTGTTGAAATCTGCAGGAAGGTAAGTTTAAGAAGTTGTGAAGTGGAAAGTTATAATAATTGCGAAGTTGCGCTTAGCGCTGATTGGTCCGTTCTGTGTGGGCCATAAAAGTTTAAGTTCCACGTGCATATACTCTATTAACGGGTATTTATTTGGGAAAGGCAAAATATATTTAAGTTTTCTGCATATTGTGGGTAAAAGCGGCCTTCTCGCTGCATCATTTGGTATCGGAGCAGAAGGTTGAGATTTGTTCTCAAGTATTATAGTAAATATGCCACCCAGGAGAGGAGTTGGCAAAGGTCGAGGGAGACTTACAGCAAATGCAGCTTTGCTCGAAGAGATTCGACACCTTCGTACAATGATAGCAACAATGGACACTGCTCAGAAGAGAACACCTGAAGAAGAAGATGTCAGCGCAATAGAAGAATCTTCTGAAGAAGAAAGCGAGGAAGCTAAAGTTTTCAAGATATTGGCAAAGGTTAGTGGAAAACCAAGAATGGAGATTCCTTTCTATGAAGGGAACCTTAATGTGGTTGAGCTAATAGATTGGATTAGTTCAGTGGATAAGTATTTCGACTTAGAAGAGGTCGAAGATA
This sequence comes from Pinus albicaulis, assembly GCA_034641835.2. NCBI lineage: Eukaryota > Viridiplantae > Streptophyta > Pinopsida > Pinales > Pinaceae > Pinus > Pinus albicaulis. Next base: position 1,106,428,695 of record CM076581.1, read on the forward strand.
AGAAGAAGGTAAAGTTCGCAGCTACCAAGTTGAAGGGCCATGCATCTATTTGGTGGGATGAACTACAGACATCCAGGATTACAAAGGGAAAGCCTAAGATCAAGCAGTGGGATAAAATGGTAAGTAAATTGAAGAAAAAGTTTATGCCAAAAGATTATCAATTGAATCTTTTTAAACAGTTGCAGAATTTGAGACAGAAAGGAATGACTGTCAAGGAGTATACAGAGGAGTTTTACAAGCTATGCATTAGAGAAGGACATGTTGAAGATGATATGGAGAAAGTAGCTAGATACATCAATGGTTTAAGGTATGATATAGAAGATGAAATCAGTTTGTTGAGTCTGAAGACAATTGAGGATGCCTATCAAGCAGCTTTGAAGGCAGAGGAGAAAATGTTGAGGAAACAAAGTTAGAAGAATAGAGGTAAAAATCCAGTAAGAGGAAAGGGAACTTTCAAACCAAGATTTCAACACTCTCAGAATGAAGCAGGAGGTTCAAGTAGCAGACCACTGCAAAGAGAAGACTTTGGCAGAGGAAGATTTGCACCCAGAGGTAGGGGTCGAAGAAGAGAAATTCGGTGTTACACATGTGGAAAATGGGAACACAGATCATGGGATATTCCTCATAACAAACCAACAAATCAGCGAAATGTGAATGTAGCTATGGCAAAGGAAGAAAAACCTCAGGTCACGGAAAAAGAAGAACCACTTGAGGTAGGAGAGTCTTTATTGCTCAAAAGAATATTGCTTGAAGCAGAGAAGGAAGTAAATGAACCAGCTCAAAGGAAGAGCTTATTCGGGACTGTATGCAAGTCTAAAAATAAGTGTTGCAAAGTTGTGATTGACAGTGGAAACACTGATAATCTTGTTTCCGCAGAGATGGTTAAGAAATTAGGGTTGAAAACGATAGTACACCCTACTCCCTACAAAGTGTCGTGGCTACAGAAGGGACATCAGATTTTGGTGACAGAACAGTGCAAAGAAAAGATACAGATTGGTACATATAAAGATGTTATATTGTATGATGTGATGCCAATGGACGTGTGCCATGTATTGTTGGGAAGACCTTGGCAATTTGACAGAAAAGCCATTCATGATGCCAAAAGGAATACCTATACCATAGAAGCACACATTACTACCTTTGAAGGATAACGTAGACAAAGGAGCAGTTGGGAATAGTGTTATGTTGACTAGTGGAAAATAATCGCTGCAAAAAGTCAAGAAGGAAAAAGAAATGCATTTTGCTATTGTGGGTAAACCGAAGGTAATTCTGACTTCTACAAATTTAGACAATCTGTCTGTAGAAATTAAAAATATGTTAGATGATTATGCTGATATAGTTGTTGATGAATTACCAAGTAAATTGCCACCAGTCAGAAGTATAAGTCATCACATAGATTTAATACCTAGTGCAAGTTTACCAAATAAAGCAGCGTATAGAATGACACCTCAGGAAAATGAAGAAGTTGGAAGACAGGTACAGGAGTTGTTAGATAAAGGACTGATCAAAGAAAGCCTTAGTCCATGTGCAGTACCAGTCGTACTTAGTCCAAAGAAAGGAGGAGAGTGGTGCATGTGTACTGATTCCAGAGCTATAAACAAGATCACTATCAGGGATAGATTTCCATTACCACACATAGATGATTTGATGGATTGTTTAAGTGGGTCAAAGTATTTTACTAAGATATATTTGAAGAGTTGATACCATCAAATAAGGATTAGAGAAGGAGATGAATGGAAGATTGCATTTAAGACTAACATTGGGTTGTATGAGTGGTTAGTGATGCCTTTTGGGCTCACTAATGCACGAAGCACATTTATGAGACTAATGAATGAGGTCTTGAAAGAGTATGCAGGAAAATTTGTGATAATCTATCTTGATGACACTCTAATTTTTAGTCAGAGTAAGGAAGAGCATTTGGAGCATGTCAAGCTGGTGTTAAATACTTTGCAAAAAGAGAAACTGCGTATAAATTTGAAGGGTAGTTTCATGAAGAAAGAGCTCATTTATTTGGGATTTATAGTCTCAAAAGAAGGCTTGAAGATGGACCCAGAAAAGATCCAGGTAATACTGGATTGGCCAACTCCGAGAAGTGTATTTGAGATAAGGAGTTTTCATGGTCTTGCAAGTTTTTACAAAAAGTTTATAAGAGGTTTTAGTCAGATCTTTGCAGCAATAATCGAAACAATAAAGGAGAGCAACTAGCCATTTAAGTGGACAGAAGCAGCAAATCAAAAATTCAAGTTGTTGAAAAGGAAGATCACTGAAAGACCTGTTTTGGCCTTGCCAAATTTTGATAAAATATTCCAAGTTGAGATTGATGCTAGTGGGATAGCAATTGAAGCTGTCTTGAGACAAGAGCAGAGACCGATAGTTTATTTCAGTGAAAAGTTAAATAAGGCCAAGAATAAGTATTCATCCTATGATAAGGAGTTCTATGCTATTGTGCAAGCTTTGAAGAAATGGAGGCAATACTTGTTGCCCAAAGAATTTGTGTTATGTTCAGATAACCATGCACTGCCGTTCATAAATAATCAGCCGAAGTTGAACCAAAAGCATGCTAAGTGGGTGGAGTTTTTGCAGAGTTTTACCTTTGTAATCAAACACACAAGTGGTAAGTCAAGCAAAGTTGATGCTTTGAGTAGAGTAAATTTGATTATGCAGGAATTGAAGATTGGCATTTTGGGGTTTGAAGAAATGATTGATATGTATGAGGAGGACACAGATTTCAAAGAAATATATGCAGCTGTTAAAAATCTTGTGATTCATAACAGAAGCCAGTGGATGGACTACCTGATTCAAGGAGGATTGTTGTTCAAGAATAATAAATTGTGTATACCTAAGTGTTCCATGAGGGAAAATTTGGTTAAGGAGAAACACAGTGGAGGAATGTTTGGACACTTTGGACTGGATAAAACATTTTCTCAAGTGCGTGCTTTTTATTATTGGCCAAAAATGTAAAGTGATATTAAGAAGTTTGTTGAGAAGTGCAAGATTTGTCAACATGCCAAAGGAAGAAGTCAAAACAATGGTTTATATCAACCATTGCCAATACCCAATAGACCTTGGGATGCTGTCAGCATGGATTTTGTTTTAGGATTGCCGAAGACTCAAAGAGGACATGATTCTATCTATGTTGTTGTAGATAGATTTTCTAAAATGGCACATTTTATTGCTTGTAAGAAAAATAGTGATGCAACTCACATTGCTAATTTGCTAATTTTTCTTTCTCTGAAGTTATAAGATTGCATGGATTGCCTATGAGTATTGTTTCAGACAGAGATACAAAGTTTGTAGGACATTTCTGGAGGACTCTATGGAAGAAGCTAGGTACAAACTTTAGTTTCAGTTCAGCTTATCATCCTCAAACGGATGGACAAACTGAAGTAGTGAATAGGAGGTTGGCAAACATATTGAGTTTGGTTTACAAAAATCCAAAGCAATGGAATTTAGCACTTGCTCAAGCTGAATTTGCATATAATGATAGTCCTAACTGGAGTACTGGGATGATTCCGTTTCAGATTGTTTTCGGAATGCATCCAAGAGTTGTGTATGAACTTAGAGATTTGAGTAAACAAGAGACAAGGAGTGCAAAAGATGAAGAATTTGCAGAACAGATGCAGAAGTTGCAAGAAGATGTCAAGCAGAGCTTACAGAAAAACACTCAAAAGTATAAACAAAGAGTTGATATGAAGAGGACTGAAAGAGAATTTCAAGAAGATGATTTAGTCATGGTTTATCTAAGGAAGGAAAGGTTTTCAGTAGGGACCTATAACAAGCTGAAAATGAAAAAGATACGGCAATGTAGAATTTTGAAGTTCTCCTCAAATGCATATGAGATTGAGTTACCAGAAGGAATTGGGATATCACCCATCTTTAATGTTGCAGATTTGTATCCATACAAAGAAACAGAGAAAGAACTACAAGAAGAATCTACAGAAGAGGAGGATCAGACTTTGAATTGGAAGGAACAGATGCCAAAGACAATAAAGAAAGAAGTGGAAGCCATTCTGGAGAAAAGAGCAACAAAGAAGACCAGGGGACAGACCTATTACCAGTATCTAGTCAAATGGAAAGAACAACCAGTGGAAAATGCTAGTTGGATGACAGCAACAGAGTTACAGAAGTTTAATGTAGATCTCAAAACATTGATGGCTCAATCTTTTCTTCCCCAGGAGTCTGATGCAAGAGCATCCGAACAATTGCCAGCAATGTGATTATGTGTTCACATGTTGTGGCCAAACAAGAAGTGGGAAAAGTTGATCATTAATAGTTTAGTTAGACTTAAATGTGTGAAGTTAGTTGGTTTTAATGTCCTAGATTAAATAGGAATAAAAGTAGCATTTGGTTCTCCCTGCGAGGAGATTTAGCAAATAGATTAGGATTGAAAGGATAAGATAGAGTAGGTTTAAAAACTAATAAATGACAAACCGCTTTCAGTTAGATGGAAGCGTAGATAAGTGTGTGAAGTGTGATATGGTAGATAGGGTGAAGTGTGAGAAGTGTGCATGTTGTGTGATAGAGGAGAGACAGAGAGGAGAAGTCATTTGAATGTAAATTCTAGCCATTGAAGGGCTTGGCTCTATGTAATTACCTTTCTGATAATTCCAAAGTGTTGTGTGTTGAAATTCTCCTGTCTGTGTTAAATTTCACTCTTTAATTCGTTGTTGAGTTGACTATTGTGTTATCGCACAGCGTATGCAAAGAATTCGATTTGTTAGGCGAACAAACAAAGACTCGGCGAAGTTCTATGTGAAAAGACTTATGCGAAGTGGGCCAGTGAATGCACAGTAGAGACCATTAGATCTGACAGAAGACCAACAGTGGAGATTAAATCACTTCAAAAGCCATTTCACAAGTCGTAGATTTTAGAATTTTGCATTAAGGCCTTAACTCATAAGTTAAGTGAAGTGCGATGCGAAGCGGAGGAGTAAAGGAGAGTGAGGACAGTTAGATTGGGTGTAGATCAACGGTGAACGGCAAATCGCAAGTTCACACATCGCAAAATTTAGTGGGTATCGTTAAGACTTCACAAGTTAAGTTGTTTTATTTGCGATGCGGTGAAGGGGAGCTACGTGTCGGCGTAGCACTCCAGCGCATATCGCAAATCTCTGTGGTTATAGTTAAGAGTTCGCACAGTAAGTTATCTTTGGTGCAATGCGATGCGTCGCATATCGCATATCGCACGGGATAAGAAATAAGGTTATCGCTAAACTCTAAAAGTTGCGAAGTGCGATAACCATTTCACTGCGAACTGCAAAATCGCAAAATCGTGGAATTGCAAAAGGTGTTAAGTGTTGAAATTTGCGAGAAGGTAAGTTTAAGAAGTTGCAAAGTGAAAAGTTATAAGAATTGCAAAGTTGCGCTTGGTGTTGATTGGTCCGTTCTATGTGGGCCATAAAAGTTTAAGTTTCGCGCGCATATACTCTGTTAACAAGTATTTATTTGGGAAAGGCAGAATATATTAAAGTTTTCTGTGTATTGTGGGTAAAAGTAGCGTTCCAGCTGCATCAGTACGGCACAGTTTTTTAGAAGAAACAGCAGTCAAAGGCACTATTTTCAAGGAAGATTTTGGGGCACGAATTTCGAGGATTGTTGTACCGTTTCCGTACAGTCTGTACAGTTTCATACAGCCTATTCTGTGCACGTTTTTTGAGGCAGTCATACAGCATTAAATGTTGTAATTTTCTGTTTGTTGTTGGCACAAATTTCAAGGTGGAAGTTTGGCACGTAAATCGAGATAAGTTGGTTTTTGTGATTGTTGTAATTTTTCCTGTGTAATTCATTCTATGTAAAATATTTCCAGAAATAAATAAGAGCTCTCAGACTAGTTTTCCCCAACAGTTGTAGGGGGTTTTTCCAGGGTCACATTGACCAAAAATCACTGTCATTTTCTATGTGTGGCTGTTATATTTTATTGTGTTTTATTTCTGCATTTTCCAGCAGTGGTGAAATCTCCAAATTTGTGTTTTCAAAAAATATTGTCATTTCCAGATTTTAGTATTTTTATCATGCTTGGATTTAATACTAAATGCATGGGGTGTTAAGGAAAACTAATAACCGGAGTGGGGACTGAAATTTTACATGGTATCAGAGCTTAGTTGACTGAAAATTGCAGTTTAGGACAGAGAAGTGAAAATTACAGCAAGCTGATTTTTAAACAGAAAACAAAAACCTTTACCCAGATTTGAAAATTTCAGTTTGTTAGGATAGTGAAACATGTCTTTGGATTTGAGGGTTGAAGACAGGTTGGATGGGCAGAGCAACTACAATGCAATGACAGAGAGAATCCAAAGTATCTTTGAGGAAGCAGAAGTCTGGGGCATTATGGTACATACCACACAGCACCCAATAGCAGTACTTGTTGACCCTATACAATTAGCAGAGTTCAACAAAAAGAATGCTAAGGCCAAAAGACTAATTTTGGATGGAGTCAAAGAACATCTCATTCCTCATGTGAGAAGAAAGACTTATGCACATGAAATGTGGACAGCCTTGACTGGTCTTTACCAGAGCTCAAATGAAAACAGAAAGATGGTCCTAAAGGAGAAACTGAAAGCCATAAAAATGGCTAAGACTGACAGTGCTACAGCATACCTCACAAAGATCACTTCAGTGAGAGATGAGTTGGCAACCGTAGGTGAGACCATTTCACCCACTGAGATGCTGAGGATTGCTTTGAATGGTCTTCCCAAGACTTGGGAGAGTTTTGTGGATGGCATTGTTGCACGTGAGAACCTTCCCAGATGGGAAAGGTTGTGGGATAATTGCATTCAGAATGAAATCAGAAATAACCATCTTAGGGCAGCCAAACTGGAGGAGGAGGATGGAAATGTGGCATTGTTGGAAAAAGGCAAGAAAGGAAAAGCAAAGAAGCAAGCTTCCGGCAGTGGAGGCAAAGGCAAAGGTAAAGGAAAGCACCAAAACAAAGAGAAGGGCTATTCCAAACTCAAATGTTGGAATTGTCAAAAGTTGGGACACTATGTTGTTGTGTGTCCGGAGAAGAAGAACAAGAAGGGGAAAGAGAAAACCATGGCAGCTTCTACAGAGATAGAGGGCTTCTCGGAGAGCTTTGATCGAGAGTTTGGGTTCATAGCTTGTGAGTTCTCCAATGCAGTATCACCTGCCATACATGTTCAGAAGGAGTGTTCACTCTCCTCTACTAGCAGAGCATCTTCTAGCATTTAGTATGTTGACAATGGCGCTTCACGCCATATGACAGGAGTCAGAGAGTACTTCTCAAAGCTTTCAGAGAGTGATACATATATGGAGGTAGTACTTGGTGATGACAGCGTTGTTAGAGCAATCGTTGTGGAAACATTGAAATTTGATAGGTAACCCAAACCTCCCTTGAAAGTGTCAGATGTTCTATATGTGCCTGGAATGAAGAAGAACCTGATATCCGTCTCAGCACTTGAGGACAGAGGGTATGAGGTGTTGTTTAGGAGAGGACAGGTGCTTATATATCCTAAGGGAACTCCAACTACTTTAGCTAGAGTGATTGGTGTCTACCATGCTAAGGTGTACAAGTTCTCATTCCAGCCCCTGATGGCATTGAGTAGCAGCACCAGAAACAAGACCGACAGCAGATCTAGCAGTTCAGAGTTGTCTGAGATTTGGCATCGCAGGATGGGTCACATGTATCATGGGGCCTTGAGGACATTGCGGGAGATCACCACTGGTGTGCCAGATTTCAGTTTTGATCACCTTGATGTATGCAAAGGATGTGCTATGGGGAAGTTTGCAAAATCTCCTTTTCCCAGCAACGAAAGTAGAGCGACAGGGATCCTTGACTTGATTCATTCCAATGTGAGTGGTCGAATGTCTCATGTATCCTTGAGTGGCTATGAGTATTATGTTTTATTCATTGATGACCACTCCAGGAAGACCTGGATTTATTTCTTGAAGACCAAGAGTGAGGTCTTCAAGCAGTTTCAAGAGATCAAAACTCTTGTGGAGACCGAGACAGGTAGGAAGATCAAGGTCCTCAGGTTGGACAATGGAGGGGAGTATACCCTTTGTGAGTTTGTGGATTTTTTTGTTGAGGCAGGCATTAGGAGGGAGTTCACGATTCCTTACAACCCCCAGCAGAACGAGGTGGCAGAGAGGAAGAACAGATCCATTGTAGGGGCTACCAAAGCCATGCTTCACGATCAGGGGTTACCTTTATTTTTGTGGGCAGAGGCCTGCAACATTGTTGTTTACTTGCAGAACAGAAGTCCACATCGTGCCTTGGGGAATGTGACTCCTCTGGAGGCATCTTCTGGGAAGAAGCCTGATGTTGGGCACTTTCGTATCTTTGGGTGCATTACATATTCCAATGTCCCCAAGGAGAAGAGAACCAAGCTAGAACCTACTGCAGACAAGGGTATTTTTGTGGGTTATAGCGAGACCTTGAAAGCTTATCAAATTTATATTCCTACGAAGAGGAAAGTGGTTGTCAAGCGGGATGTGAAGTTCAAGGAGGAGAGAGCTTTCAAGAGGTCACGGGAGTTAGAGTATCTAGAGACACCAAACCCTCAGGAGCAGCTGAGTCAGTCACAGGGATCCAGTGCACAGGGTGCAGGAAGTCAAGGATCAAGAGGTACATCGATTACAATTTCAGGTCCATTAGTGAGCAGTGGCTCTCAGAGTCAGGTGGGTGGTTCTTCAGGTAGCATGCATGGCAGGTCGCAGAGCAGTTCACGGGGTAGTCCACTGATGGACAGCTCACATGGTACTTTAGCTTCTACAGGCACAGGTACAGTTTTGGGTCAATTGGAAGGCCTTTAGGAGTTCAGGCTTCTGATGATGATGAGGATTCTTTCACCCCGGTGGAGGAAGTAGGCTCAGGGAAGAGGAAGCCCAAGTGGCTTCAAGATACCTTCCGCGAGGCCACATCAGTTGCTGGGCCAAAGAGACACGTCAAAGAGAGTAAACCACCTGAGCCGTTCTGTAGTTACATGGCAATGGTAACAAGCAATGTTGACTCTGAGCCTTCTAGTTATGAGGAGGCAGCTAGCCAGCAGGTCTGGAGAGAGGCCATGATGGAGGAATATTCTTCTATTATGAAGAACAATATTTAGGAGGTAGTGTCGAGGCCTGAAGGTAAATCAGTTGTTACTTCCAAATGGCTCTACAAGATAAAGCATGTCGCAGATGGCAGCATAGAGAAGTTCAAGGCTCAGTTTGTGGCGAGAGGGTTCTCACAGGTAGAAGGAGTTGACTATGAGGAGACCTTCGCTCCCGTGGCTTGGTATACATCTATTCGCTCCATTTTATCAATTGCAGCAAAGATGGGTTGGAAGATCCACCAGATGGATGTGAAGACCGCCTTTCTCAATGGCTTCATTCAAGAGGAAGTTTATATTGAGTAGCCACAGGGCTTTGAGGTGCATGGGAAGGAGACCCATGTATGCAAATTGAAAAAGGCACTCTATGGCCTGAAGCAAGCTCCTAGAGCTTGGTACTCGAGGATTGATACATACTTGCAGCATTTGGGTTTCACCAAGAGTGAGGTTGATCCGAACCTATACTTCATTGTGGTAGGTGAAGAGCCTCTAATTCTGGTGTTATATGTTGATGACTTGGTCATCACTGATGCAGAGAAACTCATTGAGGGCTGCAAGAGAGATCTTGCTTCAAAGTTTGAGATGAAGGATATCGACATGATGCATTATTTTCTGGGATTGGAGGTGTGGCAGGAGGAGGGGTATTTCTTGTTGGGACAGGGGATGTACATTGCGGATATTCTTAGCAGATTTCACATGGAGGACTGCAAACCCATGTCTACACCTATGATCACTAACTGGAAGAAGCTTCATGCTTCTGATTCCGAATTGGTGTATCCTACTCTATACAGACAACTGATTGGGTCATTGATGTATTTGTTCAACACTCGACCAGATATACGTTTTGCAGTTAACACTATGAGTCAGTTCATGTGTGAGCCCAGGAGAGTGCACTGGGTGGTTGCAAAACACATTCTTCGTTACTTGCAGGGTACTGTGGAGTATGGTCTGGATTATAGAGTATGGTCTGGATTATAGACAGGTGATGGGAGTGAGACTGGTAGGGTACACTGATTCAGATTGGGCGGGTTGTGCTTCAAATAGGAACAGTACTTCAGGGTGTTGTTTTGGGTTGGGTTTGGAAATTGTGTCGTGGTTCAACCGGAAACAACAGTCAGTTGCATTGAGCTCAACTAAGGTAGAGTATACGGCTGCTAGTTTGGTTAGTTGTGAGGCCATATGGCTTCGCAAGATGTTGTTTGGTCTATTTGGTCAGGCATTGAGACCTTCAGTGATTTACTGTGATAATTAGAGTTGCATAAAACTCACGGAGAATCTAGTTTTCCATGACAAGTCAAAGCATATCGAGATCAAGTATCACTTCATTCAAGACTATGTCCAAAAGGGAGCAGTCAAGCTTGAGTATATTTCCACAGATGAGCAAGTAGCAGACATTTTCACCGAAGCCTTACCACGGGGCAAACATGTCTAGTTCAGAGACAAGATGGGAGTGGTGAGGAACACTTTCCTCGGTAAGAGGGAGTGTTAAAATTTGGGTACCAGAGGACAAGTGGTTACCTAAGGCTTTGATCTTTGGCCTCGGGAAAAGTGTCCACTTTATGTGTACTTCTTTTCCTAAAGTGACTTTATAAGTGGTAAAGTCAGAATAATTTAAAAGTGACTTTATAAATGATAAAGTTACATTCTAATTCTAAAGTGACTTTATTAAAGTCAATGAAAAATTAGAAAGTGAAAAAGTGACTATGGAAATAAAAGGCTAAGTGGGTCTTTATTTAAGTGGGTGAGTTAAAAAATAGAAAGTGAGAATTAAATGCACATTTATTCTTATCCCTAGATCTAAATGAATCTCAGCCATTAGATATTAGGGTTACCCATTAGGAGAGAAGAAGAAGAAAAAGATCAATTTAGTCTTTCATGAGCTATTGAGAGAAAAGAGAAGAGAGCAAGGAGAAATTTTTTAAGCAAGGAGGAGGTGAAGGAGAGCAGCAAATCTGTACAGCAGCTTGGCACACATCGCAAGGCAGCACTTCCGTACAACAGCATTTATTTGGCACGCATACCAAGGCAGAATCCGTACAGCAGCGTTTTGCACGCATTGAAGAAGGTACAGCACAGTTTTTCTGGAGAAACAACAGTCAAAGGCACGATTTTCAAGGCAGATTTTCGGGCACAAATTTCGAGGACTATTGTACCATTTTCGTACAATTTGTACAGTTTCGTACAGTTTGTTTTGGGCACATTTTTCGAGGCAGCCATATAGCATTAAATGTTGCAATTTTTTGTTTGTTGTTGGCACAAATTTCAAAGTGGAAGTTTGGCAAGGAAATCGAGATAAGTTGGTTTTTGTGATTGATGTAATTTTTCCTGTGTAATTCATTTTCTCTGTAAAAGATTTCCAGAAATAAAGAAGAGCTCTCAAACGGGTTTTCCCCAAGAGTTGTAGGTGGTTTTTCCAAGGTCACATTGACCAAAAATCACTGTCATTTTTTGTGTGTGGCTGTTATATTTTATTGTGTTTTATTTCTGCATTTTCCAGCAGTGGTGAAATCTCCAAATTTGTGTTTTCAGAAAATCGTCATTTCCAGATTTTAGTATTTTTATCATGCTTGGATTTAAAACTAAATGCATGGAGTGATAAGGAAAACTGATAACCGAAGTGGGGACCGAAAGTTTACACGAAATAGATGCCCGCATTCCTCTCTGGACTCCAACACTCCCGAAGAAGTCTTATGTGGTAAGAAACATGATGTTTCTCATTTTAGAGTCTTTGGTTGTCCTGTTTACTTTCATGTGTCGAAAGAAAAAAGAAGCAAGTTGGATGCTTCTGGAAAGAAGGGAATGTTTGTGGGCTACAGTGAAACTTCGAAGGCATATAGAATCTATGTGCCTAGTCAAAGAGAAGTGGAGATATGCCACGATGTCGCCTTCGATGTAGATGTTGCCCTCAAGAAAGTAAGAAATCTTCCTAGCTCCAAGGAAGACAAAGAAGATGAAGAAGAAGGGAAGCTGGAAGAGTCGAAGGATGACCTGATGTTGAAGGACCTATGGATCCCATTGATCCACCTCCTTCAAATAAGAGAAGACCCTTATGCTTAGGGATACTCTCGAAGATGCAAAGAGACATATTGCCCCAAAGGGGACATTCCGTGAAAGCAAGAAGTCGAAGAGATACCAAGGGTATCTAGCAGCCATGAGTACGATAGTACAATTTGAGCCTAGAACATTTGAAGAAACCGTAAAGCATCAAGTTGGAAGGATGTTATGCATGAGGAGTATGAGTCTATTATGAAAAATGATGTCTGGGAAGTAGTCCCCAGACCAGAGGACAAATCTGTTGTCACCTCGAAATGGCTCTATAAGATCAAGCATGGATCTGATGGAAGTGCTGAAAAGTAAAAGGCAAGATTTTTTGCTCGAGGCTTCTCTCAAAAAGAAGGCATAGATTATGATGATATATTTGCACCTGTGGCCCACTATACCACCATCCAATCTATTATTGCCCTTGTTGCAATGCAAGAATGGCGTCTACATCAGTTGGATGTGAAGACCGCTTTTCTGCATGGATCTATAAAGGAAGCGGTGTATGTGGAGCCACCTCTGGGGTTTGAAGTCCAAGATAGAGACACCCATGTATGCAGGTTGAAGAAAGCCCTCTATGGGTTGAAGCAAGCCCCCAGGGCTTGGTACGAGAGGATAGATAGCTACTTGATGAAGTTGGGCTTCACTCGAAGTAATGTTGATCCGAACCTTTATTTTAAGGTTGATGGAGAAAGGCCTCTCATTTTGGTTCTCTATGTGGACAATCTCTTCCTGACAAGTGCTAACCCTCTCATTCATCTGTGTAAGAGGGAGCTAGCTTCCGAGTTTGAGATGAATGACCTAGGACTGATGCACTACTTCTTAGGCTTGGAGGTCTGGCAGAGGCCAGGCGAGATTTTCCTTTCTCAAGGAAAATATGTCGTGAAGCTGTTGGAAAGATTTGGAATGGTGGACTGTAAGTTTGTGTCGACACCGATGGAACTCAACTTTAAGAAGTTGAGTGGAAGTGTTGTTGTACCTGAGTTGGGAAATCAAGTATGATGAGGTTTTATCCTCTAAACTGACTTCGGATCAGTAAACTAACTTCGGGTTAGCAGGAGACTCTTTTTGAGTCTGAGAGAGGTTTTTACCTCTAAGATGCCTTCGGGTCAACTGTGTGTGATGTCTTTGTGACTCACCTTTTGTTCTGAAATAAAGAGCCAGCAAAGCAAGTTACGGTGGGATGATGCACGATGTTTGGTTTGGTACATGATGGATGGCACTCGTGGACAGATGGAGTTCTCCCTAGTTGAGGAGTGTTATTTTGGGCAACTAGGTCCAAACTCCATGTTGCACTGCTCATATGACGATGGTCATATTTTTGTTGGATTCCTCTTTCAGAGAGGTGCATTATTGATCTAAAGATCATCTTGACCGAATGAGCAGAACATTGATTTTGAATTTATTTTCCACATGTGCAAGGTTAGCCAGATTTATCCCACATGCCTAAGAGATGTGTCACACACCCTCATTGATGGATATAAATTGGAGAGACCTAGAGGTCATTTTCTCATCATCTCATCACACATTCTCTCTTTGTGATCTGATTGGTTCGATAGCCTTTGGAGGCCTTTTTCTTCTCACACATGTGGAGCGAAGCTGCTGTTTTTTGCGCTGATATGTTTAGGGCTTTGCCGTCAAGTTCAAGGATCTGTTTAGGACTTTTTGTTGGTAACGCACTGAAGATTGACCGTGGTCAACCCTTGGTCGTTTGACCTCAATCTTCTGCAGAAATTCCGATTTTAGGAGGTCGTACAGCTAAGCACTAAAATCAAGGAATTTCAGGTTGTTTGACTGAAGCCCTAGTTTGTTGCGTTGACTTTTATGAAGCTGCTTGCGTTGACTTTCTGCGTGGTCCCTGGTTTGACTTGTGATGAGTTGTCTTTGAGGGTTGTGGGTGTGACACATGAAAGTGTTGGCTGACCGAGAAAGACTTTGTTGGTTGAAGCATCCTGCTGACCGCCATAACGCAACAATATCTCATAACTTTGCTGGACATAAGGAATTGTAAATCTGATCTATATTTGGCTTGTCTTTTGTTGATCTATTATTGTGTTCTATCAACATTTTACTTTCAATTTTATGTGATTGCTATCTTGTATTGGGCCTATGAAAGATTGAAGTAAAAGTGCATCAAGCATAAAACACCATTATTATCTAAATTTAACAAAATAAATATGCAGAAGTTTCATTTGCACATCCCAAGCCCATCACCAAACCTGCGAAAGAAGTCATCAACAAAAAGCACAAAATCGATCTTGAATACCAAAAGGAACTGACCTTTCACATTCCAGACTACTCCAAAACAATCCAATTTCAGAGTCTTGGGTTTCTTCAGGATACTTCCTCTTCACCTGCTCCACCTCCACACTAGATTCTCAAATACCAACATTGTGATTGAGTTGGCCAAATGAAAGATCAATGTTTTGATCTTCACCCTTACGACAATCTAGAAAACATACTCATCATTCAAATACATGTTCTAGACACAAGACTCCTACAAGAGGAAAGATTCACCTTGGATGGATCGCTTCTTGGCAATGGTCTTCAATCGCTGAGAAAATCTATTGGTCATACTGCGAAGTTCATTCTCGAGTATTGACATGTCTTGCAGTAGAGAGATCTTCATCTTCTTGTAGAAATTTCTGAATCTTAACACTTATGCAGAAATTATTATTGTTAATCCGGCTAAGCTCCTCCTACTTATATAAGTTATCAACTGAATAAATTCAAGTTAACATCAAAGCAAAACACATAACAGATCTCTACCAATTCAGATCTAGAATAAGCACATGCACACATTGACAAAGTGACACAGTTATTTCTGGACAAACTGTCCGCAGAAAAACCCAATGTGGGAAAACCGGTCTCTGGCTGCAGGAGGGTTCTATTATTAAGAATATTTTTAAATACACAACTCTGGGTTCCAGATCTGGAAAACCCTATAGAGAAAACTCTAGATCTATAGCTCCTGGTTGATCTAGGGCCAAAAAAACTAACTGATCCACACCCTCAAACGAGACTTACAGAACTCAGCCAGATCTAGGCCTAGAAGCCCCAGCGCTGCCCTTTGAAGGCTCTGTGTCAGCCTCTAAAGCCCCTAAAAGCCTCTGCGTCAGCCTTGGGTGGCCTTAAAACCCTCAGCGCTGCCTCTCGAAGGGACTACGTTACCCCAGAATGGGTGACGCAGTCACTGCGCTGCCCCTAAGGGTCTCTGCGCAACCCTTGAAGGGTTTCCTGAAAATTGCGCTATCCCTATTGCTGCTACTGCTGTTGCCTTCCTCTGCGCTGTCCTTGAGTTGATCTCTTCTCTGTCTCTTTGTGTATTCTAGACCCTGGGATCAGATCATCCCCTTGGTCTAAATTGCCCTCTCTACAACTGAAACACTTCTGAGAATTTTTAGCAACCCTGCCCTAGAATCTCAGCTTAGCTTCAGTGCTCTGCCTCTGTGTGTCTTTACAGATGACCCCAAGTCTTTCCTTTATACTTTTCTTGTTGACAAATCAACAGCCATGATCAAATCTTGAATCAATGGCTAAGATTAAAAGAAAGCTTGATCTGTGTGACTTAAGACAATTTCATCACATGTTTAATTAAATTCACTTTAATTATTTTATTTTCCTAAATTTTAACCAGAAATATATTAAAATAATTAATTAATTTAATATCTCCTAAACCAGATGAAATTTCCCAAATCCATTTCTGGGTCTTGTAGATCAAGTGTACTCTAGTCCCTCCACAAAATTTGGGAGCTAGAGCACAACTGATGCTCCCCAAATACACAAAATCTCAACACTCCCTCTTAGCATCAAGGGTGTGCTCTAGCAATACATCACACTATGCATTACATGACTTTGAGTATTGGTTCTATGCTTGCTGAAGCTTGGTCTCCTGCCACTCAACCCTGCACTGTTGCTGCCATTCTGTACTGTTGCCCATGACTCTGCCATTGCCACTGCAACCACTGTACTGTAGCTCCCTCTCAATATGTTGCATCTGTGTTGCTCATAGCACTGCCACTGCTGATCTTCTACACTGCAACTTCAGTTGTTAAGAGTAACAACTGAATCTCCTGCCCAATCTTTGACAAACAAGTCAAATGGGCTGCATCCTCATCACTGAAGCTCCATAGGCTACAGATCTGTGCTAGCATCTAAAGAACGATGCACAACTACAGCTCTGCCTGCATAATCAGACTCCCTTCGCACTACTGAAGTCACATCAACTCCTTGTGTTGAAATCTATCACGCTACTGCTGCACTGCGCTATCCCTCTGAAGCTTTCTGCGTTGCTACAGTGCTACACTGCTTAAGCAACACTGCTCTACGCTGCTTAAGTCACATCAACCTCTGCGCTACTACTACTTCTACGCTGCTGCTACTTTGCTCTACGCTACTCCTCCCAGTCTTCAGATCTGCCTCTGCCTCTCCTTCATCTGTGATCTATGCACCCACTACTCCACTTGTCCCGCTACTGTCTTAAGGTTGTCATAGCTCGCATGTGATCCAAGAGATGAGCTGCTCAAGGATCCCGCCTTACTTCCATGTAGCTCCTCTACATGTCCATGTCACCCCACCTCCGTGGTTCATGAGCACTCATGGCTGCAACATCTCCTGACCCATCATCTACCACCGCTGCTTTGGAAGAGATGCTTCCTTGTCCTTCTTCTTTTCTGGACAATGTCTGGCAAAATGTCCCATTTCGCCACACTGGAAGCACTTGACTTTGAAAGAACCTTCTTCTTCTTCGGCTGCTTCTTTGATGCCAAGGCTGCATCTTCCTTACTTTTCTCAACCTAGGGATGTGCTGCTTCTTGGTGAATCTGCATAGTTCTTCTTGCCGTAGGACTGACCACAAGCTGTCCCAATCTGGGAGGTTCGCTCTGCCCAAGATACTTTGGACAAAGGTTTCCCACTCATCCGTGACTGCATTGAGGGCAGTCCTGACTATCACTGCATCATCTACAGTTGCACCCATTGCAGTCAGCTGATCCCTGATTGACTGCAATCTGAAGAGGAAATGCTCGATGTCTTCTCCCTTGGTCATCATGAATGGCCTCATTTGGGCCTCCAACGGCATCTTTCTTTGGACTGATTTTCCCTCATATAGGGAAGTCAAGGCCTTCCACATCTCATTAGTTGTCCTCTTCTCAGCTATGTGTGGTACAATATGGTCCTTGATACTGTCCATTATCAACCGCTTGGCATGCCCAGCAGCTTCCTTATGCTTCCGTAGGAGATCCGCATCTGTCGATGTGGCCAGAGTCTGCTCTGCATGGTCTCTTAGATCGTATGCCTCAAGGACAATCAGGGTCCTTGCTTTCCACACCAAAAAGTTTGAGAGGCCCTCTATGCTATCCTGATCACATAGTCCATGAGGAGCCATCTGCTCAGAATGTGTCGGAGCTCCTCCTCTCTATACTAGAAATCTGGAGCTAGGGTCCTTTACGAACTGGGCACCCTCTGCTCCCTCTGACACTTGATTTCCCTCCTTGGAAATCTACCAAATCAACTATGATTCAGCTTCTTCTTTGATCCTTTGATCAAACTGCAAGTTTCCTTTGGCAAGAAACTCTTTGAGAAGTTGATCTCCTCCCAATCTTTGTCACTTGTGCTAAGGCTAAAAACCTAAAAACTTCAGAAATTTAACCCCGCCAACTCTTCTAAATTTCTAACTTTTTTGCAGACTTTTCTGAATCCAACAGATTCAGATCTGAATCACACTTGTTGGCTTCAAACCCAACCAGCGTTGTTTTTGAGCTGCCTCTACGCAGTAATTGTGTGGGCTTGCTAGGACACAGCGTTGGACAGCGTCACCCTTTCCTGTGCATGAATCTACTCCTGAAAACTGCGTTGTCTCTTCAAATCTGCTTCTCTGCTGCCTTTCCAGCTACTTTCTGCAGCGAGATCCTTCAGATTCTTCAATGGTGACCCTACTAGATCTGCAATTGCTCTGATACCATGTAGATATTTATGAATTCTAACACTTATGCAGAAATTATTATTGTTAATCCAGTTAAGCTCCTCCTACTTATATAATTTATCAACTGAATAAATTCAAATTAACATCGAAGCAAAACACATAACAGATCTCTACCAATTCAAATCTAGAATAAGCACATGCACACATTGACAAAGTGACACAATTATTTCTAGACAAACTGTCCCCGGAAAAACCCAATGTGGGAAAACCAGTCTCTGGTTGCTGGAGGGTTCTATTATTAAGAATATTTCTGAATACACAACTCTAGGTTCCAGATCTGGAAAACCCTACAAAGAAAACTCTAGATCTACAGCTCCTCGCTGATCTAGGGCCAAAAGTACTAACTGATCCACACCCTCAAATGGGATTTACAGAACTCAGCCAGATCTAGGCCTAGAAGCCCCAGCACTGCCCCTGGAAGGCTCTGTGTCAGCCTCTGAAGCCCCTAAAAGCCTCTGCGTTAGCCTTGGATGGCCTTCAAACCCTCAGTGCTGCCTCTCGAAGGAACTGTGTTACCACAGAATGGGTGACACAATCACTGCGCTGCCCCTAAGGGTCTCTGCACAACCCCTAAAGGGTTTCCTGAAAATTGCACTGTTACCTTCCTCTGCGCTGTCCTTGAGCTGATCTCTTCTCTGTCTCTTTGTGTATTCTAGACCCTGGGATCAGATCAACCCCTTGGTCTAAATTCCCCTCTCTGCAACTGAAACACTTCTGAGTATTCTTAGCAACCTCGCCCTAGAATCTCAACTTAGCTTCAGTGCTCTGCCTCTGTGTGTCTTTACAAATGACCCCAAGCCTTTCCTTTATACTTGTAGACAAATCAACGGCCATAATCAAATCTTGAATCAATGACTAAGATTGAAAGAAAGCTTGATCCGCGTGACTTAAGATAATTTCATCGCATGTTTAATTAAATTCACTTTAATTATTTTATTTTCCTAAGTTTTAACTTAGGAAATACATTAAAATAATTAATTAATTTAATATCTCCTAAACCAGATGAAGTTTCCCAAATCCATTTCTAAGTCTTGTAGATCAAGTGTACTTTAGTCCCTCCACAAAATTTGGGAGCTAGAGCACAACTAATGCTACCCCAAATACACAAAATCTCAACACTTCTCACCTTCCATCTAACAAGAGGAGAATTGGTAATCAGCCACTAGCTTCAAAGTCATAAGACGAGCCTAAGCCACCTCCAAAACTAGAGCCTGCAGCCAAAAAGCCTAAAACTAGGTTTAGCTAGTGCCAGAGTCAAAGTTATAGCCAACAATAGAGTCATGCTCCATGAGCATGATTTGGTTGGTGGCTAGCCTGAAACCACCATTGGTAGAAGACTTTGACATCATTTTATCAATTTATGGGCATCTTTAAAACATCGTTAGGGAGCACTTCCATTTCGCAAAAAAATCAGCTTCTAGCCAGATTCAAAATTGTTCCAGGAACTGCTTCGAGCCAAGTTCCAGAGTTGGTGCCCAACTTTAGACCACCACTAGTAGAAGACTTCGACTTCTACTACCTCATTTTGTTTGTGGTCTTCCTTAGACTACGATTTCAAAGAGCACATCCAGCCATTGGCTACTATCCACCTTTGTATCTTAGTTCTCTTCTTGGACTCACATACAGGCCTTTGGATTAAAGGGGAGAACATTAGTAATATAATTGTTTTGGGTTATGTAATTTTGGCTTATTCACTTGAGAGTGAACACCAATAATCATGAGAAGTCCAAGAGACCTCTGGGAATATGAAAGCAAGCGTAGAAAATTTTGTTTTTATATGTATATCTTGTGAATAATAAGCATCACATGATTATCTCAATCTGCTGTCTACTTGTGTATATTCAACATCCTTGAAGTGCTCTATTGCCAGACTGATGATCAAGTTGCAAACATCTTCACAAAGATCCTTGTAGAAGCAAAGTATTCCATCCTTTGATTTATGTTTGGAGTCAATGGGAATAGGCTCTAATGCCTCATTCTTTCTCCTATTGTGTCACCTTTGTAAGTCCTTCAATGCTATCCCAAGTTGTTCTTAAGGGGCACGTTAAGATATCTAAACACTTAAGAATTAGTTAAGATCAAATTTGGTCTAATCAGTCTTTAGGAGAAGAGTGTTTCTTTAATGTGATTTTGGAACTAATTAATCCAACATTTATGATTTATTCTAGACAAAGTTATATGACATTTCATCTTCTCCTTGATACTAGAAGCACTTGATCCATGGCTTAACCCCTGATTGGTCGTGATCTCTATTTAAATAGCATGTAAGGTCATTTGCTGATAATCCATTGTTGAGAAATGTTCATGTAATCTATTTTCCTTTTGCATTGATTTATTGCCTCAAGTGGCTGTGTTGTCTGAGGCCATGGACTGTCTCTCTTTGGTTTGAACCATGTCAACAAAGGTGTTCTGATTTTTTATCTGTGTGTGTGAGAGATTGCCTTAAGGTGTTCAACCAGTGTGGATATACCCTGTTTTTCAAACACTTCTGTGGGTTTTAATGTGCCATCTACCTCTCAAATCCATGAGACTACTGGTTAAGATATATGGTGATGTTGAACTTGCAAAGGCATATTTTGATCACTGATGTAAATACTTTTTGAACGCTAATATATCAAGACAAAGTTTGGTTGTGTACTTATTGTCTCCAATGTTCTCAATTCCACTGTGTTTGAATAGTTTTACCAACATATTTTGATTCTTTGCAAAATAGGTTAAAGTTTTAGAACTTTCCTATTTCTGTATTTTCTGTGTATACGTATATAGTATATACACACACCCATTTACAAAAATCTTGTCTTTTCTGCAACCAAAACCATTTCCAAGTTTCAGGTGATATAGATACAAGCTTTAGGATCAAAGCTAAATCAAGATATCACTTTCAATATTGAAAAGGAGAAACTTATGCAAATTTAGAAATTTAAAGCCTTACAGAGTGTATAATTATAAATTTCAGTATGAAATAAGAAATTTAACAGAAGAAAATAACAAAAATGTGGAGTCATTAGCACTTAATTTACACCTGAACATGTTTGGAAAATAATATGTAGCAAATACCTGAGTCCAAAATGGTCAATGCCATAGACGTACTCCCGTTTCCATGCTCCTGTTCCACTCGGTTATCAGAATTCTTCAATTCCTACAAGTTATATCCCTCAAATTTATTACAGGTCTGTAAAGGCAAAGATATCATGTAGTAACAATGACAATGTCAACATAAGAATAAGAAAATAAGACATGAATTCCATATTACTAGGAAGTGCTAGGAGGTGTGTGTGCTACCAGCGACCTAAAGGAGAACAAAGTTGAGCATAATAGCATATGCCTTACTCGAAAACAATATTTAGATTTCAATTCTTACACTGGAAGTGCCATCAATGAAGTCTGGGATATTATTTCCAGGAAGAGCCTCACCACCATCTAGATCTCCCTTTTGAACAGAATTTCTCTCAACAGCATCCAAGTTTCTGCTATCTTTCAGTAAGCCATCTGTATGACCATGCTGATGTTCAGTTGACAACTCTCCTCTTCGCATCAAACCACTATTTACTGATATCTGTCCACGCATTAAACCTCCCGATGAACCTACTCCATTGTTCTGTATACTTTTCTGCAAACATTAATAGATATTAGCCATTAGGGAACTAACAATTAGCCAAAAAATTGATTTCCCTATTCTTAATTAGTGGAGTGCTTCTCCATAGTTTGGAAATAAAATCTATGAAAAAGTGTGGGCCACTGGGTTTTCATCACTGAAAATCCAAGTTTTAATAAGACTATTTACAATTAAGAAATCTTAATTAAAAAAAACATCTCAATTGTATGTAGACTCCACTCTAAAATGTATTTCTTAGGGTCCAAAAGACCAAATCTGGCCAGACATTAACCATCATCATCATCATAAAATCCTTTCAGCTATCCAAGAAAAAGTTGTAAATTAAAGTTTAAACAATGCCCAAACTTAGCAAAGCTGCTTTGTTTACCTGTTTCTCCCTTTTCTTCAATATCTTAGCATGACACTTCTGAATGTAATGGATTAAATGATATCGTGAATGCTTAGACTCCAAATCCTCCCTCACATCGGTATTCTGGGTCAACCACTCTCCTATTGTCTTTGTTCTCACAATTTCTTGGGCATCCAGTGACTCTAACCATGAATAAATTGGTTTCCACTTGTCACTCCGCTTAAAGCGAGCTGTTGGAGGCTCCAGCCACTCTGCAGTCTCTGTCTGCTATACAAACCACTTACTGTGATCAATATATAATGGCAAAGAACATTAAGGTACAAGAAATTATACTCAAAATGAATGCTTCAGTTCGCAGTAGTAATGATATTTTAGGGTTTTTCCAGAGTGACGTACTGAGCAAGATTTCAAGGAAATAAATAAAATCATGATAAATGAAAACTCCATTTAGTGGTTGATGAAACAATTGTAAGACAATCAAGGACATGGTTCCCAGTGATAAATCATCTACGGATATTAAACAAGACAAAAAGAAACAATGGAATCCTTCTGTCACATAGAACGTACAAAATGTCCATTCCAATATTTATAGAAAAATATCACATTTCTTTAATTTGTAACTCCATAGTAGTTCCAGCAATTCTTCCACATTATATGGCTAAACTCTAATATTGTTCTGATTAGAATCATTCCTCTTCCCTGTTTAAGAGCATTCTCACTACGGAATCCTCAGATAAGTTTATTAATGTCCGACAAATGATCACAAAAGGAGGGAAAAGGACTAAAAGAGAACATTGAGTGTAAGTACATATTGGGGACGTGACAGCAACTCCTAGATAATACTATGTATAAAAAAACAGAGCCAAGAGTCTAGCTAAAAAATAATTCTCTAGATAAGAGAAGATATAAAATAAGGTGCAAAGACAAGAAAGCTGCCAGACACTTGAACCATCGGAATGCTGAGAAGAGAGTTGACAAGGCATGCTAGAGCTGGAGCTGGCTGCCAAAGACCTGTCTGTGATATGGGCTCCACATCAGAGTCATCAATAACTGTGAAAGGGCCAATGCACTGGTGGATGGTATCCTCCAAAGGGTAGACGGGGCTAAGAAAATCTTAATTAGGATTGCTCCTGCTGCAGTAATCCTGCTCTGAAGCGGAAATGGATAGATAATCATTTTCAATTACAATATCCCCCTTTTCTTACTGGAAGCTTGACTGGTTGGTCAAGTGGGGGTGATGATATGCCCCTGACCAAGGTTCAATTCCATCCAAATAGTATGACATGATTAGCCACTCCACAAAGAGAAGCACCATCATGACCAGAATAAGCAGATTTAATGTGATGATAGACAAGGCTCCTAACCTCTTGAGCCATGAGCACTCCACCTCGATGTTGATTGAGCAGCAGTAGTAACCAAAGGAAGCATTTAATAGTTCCCTAGAGTCTTCCATTTGCATTCTTAATGCCCATGGACTCCTATGCCATCTTCTACATGTGACGTTAAACTGCCTGTCTGGGATTAACTTGAACCTGGATCAACCAACAGTGATTTGAGCATGCTCAAAATGGATCCTATTATCCTCACTTTGACAAAGAGAAAGAAAGAGACAAAGAGAAAGAAAGATAATTGCTTTGTATTCAAAATTTAGCAATGCTGGTGTTAGCCACCTATAAAAAATTTGCCATATCAAATGGTGGCTAAATCTTTTGAGCCTTCAAGAAACAATTTCCTGACCAAATTGTGAGTTCATGAAGTCTTATGATGATGATTATCCTTTGAGATAATCTTCACTGCTGTTTCACTTTTAATCCTAAAGAACCTGCTGTTAACTAAGGGAAAAAACTGCTTCTGAGAACTCCATTTTCCATCATTTTCCTCTTCCTTTCATTCATAAACCATTCCATTTTCACCCTTTTTCCCTTCATAAATTCCTTCTAAAAACCCTTCACTTACCTTCTAAATCATCAAAATCCCCCTTTTAAAACCTTTTATTCCTCCTTATTTGGTTTTAAAAACTCTTATTTCTCCTACCGGAACCCTTATTTGGCCTCAAAAATCTCTGTTTTTGGCCTAAAATTCACTTTTTTACACTATATGGTTCTTAAGCCCCTGAGGGCTTATTTCCTTCAGCACCCATCCTTCATATGCCCGAAGCTCCGCAATCGGGCGCTTAAAGGCTTAAAACCCTTTCCCAAACCCGACTTTCCTTTGTTTTTCATTATCCTGCCATATAATGGTGAAACAAAATGTAGACCATTGATCTTTGCAGATCACCAGCCCTGGGCCACCCGATCTCCGCCTTACCCTCTGCATTCATCTATCCACTTCATCTTTAAATCCTAACCGTCCATTCAAGAGATCGGACGATCAGGACTAAACCCGATAACCCAATAACCCGCCTGCTCCACGACAAAGCGCTGACATCATCATGGACCCCACTACTTCTTCCACCAGTGCAGCTCTTCACCCATCGCGTGCAATCCGCGTCTTTGGATCTGCTGCCCCTCATCCAACGGTTGCCGATGCGTTTTGCGTAATTTTTGCGCTCGAAAGTTAACATTTTAAAATCATGTGATATAGGCAGTTTTTAAAGGACGTGTGTCAGCAGGTGTATGGAATCGCGTTTTTTTTTACAATACTGCTTACCCCTCAAACGCAACGCGAAAACCGCTGCCGGTTTTCTGCTTTACCGCCGCCCTCGCCACTTTGCTTTTCATCTTTTAATCCTGGCCGTCGATCTCTGAGATCAGATGGTCCCGTTTTAATCTCGCCCTCATTTCACTTTCCACCCTGATTTGCTCCCAAAACATTTCACCAAGCGATCTCGACCGTTGATTATTCTAATCCAACAGCTCCTGTTCAACCTCGCGCCCAAACCTCCAAAGTAGCTGTTAAACCTATTTTCGCAGGATTTTCATAATTTTTGTTTTTTTTTTTGTAGGTTATATGGGTTCTTTCCACAGTTTTAAAAATGAAACGAAGGTCAGGGATGATGATCCCCAGGCCATTATTCACATAGAAAAGGAATCTACAGGGTTTAAAACTATGATTCTACCTGTGCTTCATGAGCATTGGTGATATCATGAAACCCTCTGTGTACCTGCAAACATGCAAACACAATCAGAGTCCATTAATTGAAAAGTATCAGCGTTAAAAACACAGGATGAAAGCATAAAGTGAAGAATTAAAGATTTTGATCAGAGTTTAAAGGGATTAAGGCACAAATTTGGGAATCAAAGGCCTAATCCACAGTCAGCAAGGATTAAAAGACCCGAAGATGAAGATCAAGGCTAATTAAGCCTAAACACAGACCAAGAAACAGATTAGAAGTGGTTTTAAGATAAAACAGAGAAATATATCAGTAAAAGGCATCCACTGCCACATCAGAGGCCAAAATATCCTCTTCAGCTACCAAAGTGCCACTTGCAGCCTCAATAAATCAAAAGAAGGCAGAGTTATTGCCTAGTCAGTGATATTTTTGCCTAAAGACAGCCAGAGTTATTGCCCACCTGCCTAAAGAGTTTTTAAAGTCAACAAAAACTACCAAGTAGCTAAAATACTTAATGAAAACCAATTAATACAGATAAATATCATAAAACTTCTCTATTGAACCCCTCAAAGAGAGAGAAACATTAAAACTTGTATTAATTGAACTAGAGATCTTATCCCACCTCCTCTTTCTTCTATAAATACTTCTGAAGAAGATGAGATATTGTTGGTTGTTGGATTGTTGATGTAATACTTTGTAAATTTTTGTAGATGTTCTATGCTTGATGCAACTTTACTTTTATAACAGCAATCACATAAACAGTTAAGTAAAAATGTTGATAGAACATACCAGTGGATCTATAGAAGACAAACCAGAAACAGGAGAATGTGTTGGTGCGTTACGGCGGTCAGCAGGATGCTTCAACCAGCAAAGTCTTCTTGGTCGGCCAACCTAGAATGTGTCACAACAGTCCTCAAATCAATCATCTAGTCAACCCAAAGTCAACCCCAGAAAAGTCAATGCAGTCCAGAAAAAGTCAATGCAGGGCAACAACAATAAAGTCAACGTAGCTCCAACTTCGGTCAACCTTTTGACCTTGATTTTTGTGCCAATGAGTATGGCCTTCAAAAATCGAACTCTCCACAAAATTTCAGCTCAAACGGACCATGCGTTGACCAAAGTCAATGCTGGTCAAACTTGCCTAGAAACCCCAATTGCAGAAAATTTCGTCCAAAAACTCCCAATAGCAGAAATTTCTGTCATTTTTCCAACCGCAATTACTTCGTCCTTTTCCCATGTGAGAACCGCTTCTTAGATGCTTCGTATCCAATGAGAAGTATGCTCCAACGTTAATCGTATTTATATCCATCATTGAGGTGTGTGACACATCTCGTTGGCATGTGGGATAAATATACGTACTCGCACTTAAATTTATTATAAATAATACCTTTAAAGAAATGTTCGCTTCATCACTTAAAATCAAATTTATATCGATTTTACACCTCTCCGAAAGAGGAATCCAATACAAATATTGGAATCTTCATTCCGCTATCACAAGATGGGAGTTTGGACCTAGTTGTCCAATTTTAACACTCCCTCTCAACTAGGGAGAACTTCGTCCACTAGTGCAATCCAAACATCGTGCGTCATCCCGCCGTAACTTGCTTTGCTGGCCTCTTTATTTCAGAACAGAAGTGGGTCAGTCACAAAGACATCATCCCGGCTGACAGATTCAGCCTAGAGGTCTGAAACCTCTATAGGACTCATAAAGAGTCTCCAACCAACCCAAGGTTGGTTCATCTGAACTGAAGTCAGTTGGAGGTCTGAAACCTCACTATAATTGATCCCAAATCAAGTGGTTGGACACGTGCCATCCTAGATAGAGAGTACGTCAATCTATGATGTGTCCATCAGTATTTTCTACTAGTCTCTAGCTTTTCCCACCTCATTGGCCAAATGAGAGGTACTTCCCATGAGTTCAGAACTCAAATGGGTAGGATACATATGGGGCACAAATCATGAGAGGTGAACCAACTCAATCATCGCGGTGGGGCCCAAGCACACCAACAAGGTTCGGCAGGCCTAGCCCTGTGGTTGCTTATAGCTTCGAGAAGCTATCCCTAAAGTCCCCTAGAGCTCCCAGAGCTCATCGTCCAACAGGACCCTCATAATAGGGTCATTCCACGATTCCAAGATTCTCACGGAAGGTTAGGAACATGAACTTCCCTAAGGGCATAATGAGAATATCCACGACCTGCTCATTAGTTCCTATGATCGAGCCTTACGACACCTCGTTGTACCATATCTCGGATAAAGTGGTACCAGCCATCAAAATGCTTGGATCTATCGTGGAACATAGGATTCTATGTCAAACGAATCTCCCTCAGGTTATCACAAAGGATAACGGTGGCATCTAGCACATGCTTGAATAACTCACTGAAGAGCTTTTGCAACCAAGTGACTTCACAATAGGCATACTAGCTGCAATGTATTCAGCCTCTGTGGCGCTCAAAACCACTGACTTCTGCTTCTTTCTCATACATGAAATCGAAGCAGAACCAATATTGAAGCAGCATCTCGATGTGCTCTTACGATCCACCACACTGCTAGCCCAATCAGCATCAGTATATCCAAGGAGTGTCATGCTCCCGGTAGTGTATCTCAGTCAATGGTTTATCGTGCCCCGAAGGTATCTTAGAATATTCCTGGCACCAACCCAATGAAAGTGATGAGGTTCAACCATCTTTTGACTCAAAGTGTTCACTGCAAAATATATATATCTCAACGGGTTTTCACTAAGAACATCAGGGCCCCTACGAGTTGACAATACTCAGTAGGATTTGATAATACAGGCCCAACAACACTGCCACTCAACTTCTTGAAGTTGAGTTCCATTGGTGTTGACATGGACTTGCAGTCCACCATACCAAATCTTTCTAGAAGCTTCACAATGTATTTTCCTTGAGAAAGGAAAATCTCGCCAGGTCTCTGCCAGACCTCCAGGCCTAGGAAGTAGTGCATCACCCAGGGTCCTTCATTCCGAACTCAAATAGCCGCAGCTACCTCTTGCATTGATGAATGAGAGGGTCAGCACCTGTCAGAAAGAGGTCGTCCACATACAACTCCAGAATGAGAGGCTTCCCCTAGACAACCTTGAAGTAAAGGTTCGGATCAACATTAATTCGAGTGAAGCCCAGCTTTATCAAGTAGCTATCTATCCTCTCGTAACAAGCTCTGGGTGCTTGCTTCAACCCATAGAGGGCTTTCTTCAATCTACAGACATGAGTGTCCCAATCCTGGACTTCAAACCCTAGAGGTTGTTCTACATACACCTCTTCTTTTATTGCACCATGTAGAAAAGCGGTCTTGACATCCATCTGATGAAGACTCCATCATTGCGTAGCAGCAAGGGCTATGATAGATCGAATGGTGGTATATCGTGCCACAGGTGCGAATATGTTATCATAGTCGATATATTCCTTTTGAGAGAAGCCACGGGCAACGAATCTTGCCTTGAACTTTTTAGCACTTCCATTAGATCCATACTTGATCTTGTAGAGCCATTTCGAGGTGACAACTGCTTTGTCCTTTGGTCTTGGAACTACATCCCGGACATAATTCTTCATTATGGACTCGTACTCTTGGTGCATAGCATCCTTCCAGACTTGATGCTTTATGGCTTCCTCAAAAGATCCAGGCTCGGAGTGTACAATAGTACTCATGGCAGCCAGATACCCTTGGTATCTACACAACTTCTTGCTTTCTCGAAAGGTCCCCCTCGGGGAAACATGTCCCCCAGCATCTTCAAGAGTGTCCCTAAGCCATGATGGTCTTTTTCTCAGTGAAGGAGCTGGATCGATTGGGTCCATTGGTCCTTCAGCATTAGACATTGTCTCATCCTGCGGTTCTTCTTGATTTCCAGGCCTTGCTTTATGATTTTCCTCAGATCTCAGAAGATCTACTACTTTCTTCAAGGAAGACTCTTCATCAAAAGTGACATCATGGAATATCTCTACTTCCCTTTGACCAGGTACATAGACTCTATAGGCCTTAGAAGTTTTGTTGTAGCCCACAAACATTCCTTTCTTCCTAGAAGCATCTAGCTTACTTCATTTTTTTTTTTGGCACATGAAAATAAACAGGACATCCAAAAATTCTAAAATGTGAGACATCAGGTTTCTTACCAGTGAAAACCTCTTCGAGAGTTTTGGAGTCCAGCATAATGACGGCAGTGATTTTTAATGTATACAACAGTATTCACAGCTTCTCCCCATAGATTCTTCGGTAGACCCTAGTCACATAGCATGTCACAGGCAGCTTCTACAATGGTCTTTTTCTTTCGTTCAAAAACACCATTCTTCTCAGGAGTATAGGCAGTAGTGGTCTCCCTCTTAATGCCAGCTTCTCTGCAAAAGTCCTTGAAATCATTTGACTCATATTCAGTGCCATTGTCGGTCCTCAAAATCTTGATCTTCTTCCGTGTCATATTTTCCACAAAGGCTTTGAAGGTACGGAACCACATGAAAGCCTCCTCCTTCTTCTTCAAGAATTATATCCAGGTTTTGTGGGAGAAGTCATAAGTGAATGTCATATAGTAAGAACATCCTCCCAGGGATGTCATGGGTAGCATACCAGATAGATCATAATGGACCAGTTGCAAAATATCAGATGTCTTTGTGACACTTGAGGGGAAAGGTCCCTTTGTATGTTTTCCTTCGGCACAACCCTTACATACACCTTCATGATTATTTCCAAAATCGGGCATCCCTGTCACCACCTTCATTGCTTCGGGAAGGGCCTTGTAATGAAGGTGTCCAAACCTCTGGTGCCATAGTTCAGTTTGTCGGATAGTATCACATGTCATAGCTCCTAGTGGACTTCCTTCAACTCCGGTAGAGTGTTCCAACTCTAAACCAATCACTATAGCTTCCTGAGATTCTTCTTCCATAGGCGCACCTTTCCATCAGCACCTTTCCATCGTTGAATGCCACATTGAAACCTTTGTCTTCCATGGCCGATATAGACACAAGGTTCTTCTTCAAATTAGGTACATAGATTACATCCTGCAAGCGGAGGACTTGACCTTGACACAAGTGGAGGGTCACAACCCCTGTCACTTTCATGGGATATGTGGCATTATCTCCAAGGATAATTTCCAGATTAGTATCCTTCTCAAACATATCAAAAAGTGCTTTCTTGAACCCAGTGATGTGCCTTGAGGCATCACTATCTATGAACCAGACATCCATAGTGTCGGGTGGAGATGCAGCAGAGAGGGCAGATACAAGAATGAATTCATTTCTTTTATCAACAACATTTGAGTCCTCATACTTGGAATTTCTAGACCTTTTGAAAGGTTGATTGTTTCTGCCAGAGGGAGCCTTCCTCTTTCCTTTGGACTAGTCGTTTCTTTGATTTCCATTTCTCCGGTTGTTGTTGTTGTCATCACTATTAGGAGACTCCTTCTTGAAAGGGCATTCTCTAGCATAGTGACCAGGCCTATGACAAGTGAAACACTTGCCCTTCTTTCCTTGGGCCCTTTCTCTTCCTTTGTTCTTAGGACCACCAGAGTTCTTCTTTCTAGAATGAGCAGCGTAGGCAGCATTTCCTCTCGTCTTTTTTCGTATTCCCTTCATTCTTGTCTTTTCAGACATCTTGGACAAAGAGGCTCGTCAAAGTTGGGAATTGCATTATTATTGAGAATGGTAGTGTTGAACACATGCCATTCGGATGGGAGCCCTCCAAGTGTGGTGAGTACCATCTCTTGATCAGCGATTGTCTCCCCAATAGCCAGCAAATTGTTCCTGATCTCGGTCAGCTTCAGAAAGTATGATTAGACAGACTCATCCCTGCCTTTCTTCAGATTTTTCAATTGATTCTTGAAGAATAGTACTTGATTCGCATTGTTGGCCTTGAATATGAGAATCAATTTATCATACATCTCTTTGGATGTGCCCAACTCAGATATGTAGGCAACCAGACTTTTATGTATGGATTCCCTGATCATTAGCTTTTCTTTGATCTCCCCCTTCTTATACTTGGTTTTAGTAGCAGCAGTAGCAGTGGATGGAGGTTCTTGTATCTTACCCAGTACATAGTCCATGAGATCATGGTCTTCTAATTTGAGATCTAATATCGTCTTCCAAGTATGGAAGTCATCCCTTCTAGTTAGCTTGTCATCCTCCTTGAAGCCATAACTTGTGGAACTCATTTTTCTCAGTTGGTGATTGCCATAAGTTAGGGCTTGTCTTCACCTCGGCTCTGATACCATTTTTGTAGATGTTCTATGCTTGATGCAACTTTACTTTTATAACAACAATCACATAAACAGTTAAGTAAAAATGTTGATAGAACATACCAGTGAATCTATAGAAGACAAACCAGAAACAGTTGAATGTGTTGGTGCGTTACGGCGGTCAGCAGGATGCTTCAACCAGCAAAGTCTTCTTGGTTGGCCAACCCAAATGTGTCACAACAGTCCTCAAATCAATTATCCAGTCAGCTCAAAGTCAACCCCAGAAAAGTCAACGCAGGGCAGCAACAATAAAGTCAATGCAGCTCCAACTTCGGTCAACCTTTTGACCTCGATTTTTGTGCCAATGAGTACGACCTTCAAAAATCAAACTCTCCACAAAATTTCAGCTCAAACGGACCATGCGTTGACCAAAGTCAATGCTGGTCAAACTTGCCCAGAAACCCTAATTGCAGAAAATTTCGTCCAAAAACCCTAACTGCAGAAATTTCGTCATTTTTCCAGCTGCAGCTACTTCGTCCTTTTCCCATGTGAGAACTGCTTCTTAGATGCTCGTATCCAATGAGAAGTGTGAGGATGAGATGAGTGAAAAGCTCTCCAACGTTGACTGTATTTATATCCATCATTGAGGTGTGTGACACATCTGTTGGGGGTGTAAAACCTTAAGGCCGACCTGCACTTAAATTTATTATAAATAATAAATTCAAAATAAATGTTCTTCTCATTAGATTAAAATCAAATTTATATCGATTTTACACCTCTCCGAAAGAGGAATCCAATACAAATATTGGAATCTTCATCTGAGCATCACAAGATGGAGTTTGGACCTAGTTGTCCAAATTTAACATACTTGCTGCTCGAAACTTTCTGCATGTAAATAGTTCACAGAGGTTGTTGAAGCTCTGTTTGTAATCAAAGAAGTTAGGCTGAGAAGAGAAGTTGTTTCTGTACTGAAACATCGGACTTGAAGTGTGTAACTGGATTGACATCAATATACAAGCTGATTCATGGGATCCTGGTCTATACCATTGGTGATGTGCCTCTCATTGTACTTGTTTTCCTTCTTATGTTTTCCATAAAATTATCCACTTTTCTCTGATAAAGAACAGCAAATATAGAGCTAGGATTTACTGTTAAAGGTACCCTACTCTCACTGATAAGCTTTATCTTTATGTTTTCCTCCTTTGTGTATTTAAGAATGATTTAATACAATCTAAAATAGTCAAGGAATGTTGGTGTGCTCATGTCTTACTGTCTAAACTTTAAACATTGTTCTTGAATGATGGTTTCATTACATGCTAAGTAGAGTTGGACTAGGAAAGTTTATGGTTTGCCCTGTCTTCTAGTTCTTTCTCCAAAGGTTGTTTGAAAGTTTCCCCAAGTGTATGCTGAAAGCAGGCCTAGATTTAAATGATATCTTACTTGATCTTAAGCTACACTTTGTTTTTTATAAGTTTTCATCCTTTCTGAAAGTAGTCATGTGGATTACTGGATTGTTTGTCTAATAAGTTAGCTTTAATACAAGCTTGTCCAAAGAAGTCTATGGTTAGCCCTGTCCTTTGGCTGGTTTCAAACAATTGCTTAAAAAGGTTTTTCTTGTTTGGAAAGTTGATAAATCCTTGTTGAAATTATTGGCTTTTTCCACCTTCACAACACTCTTAATGTTCCATTCCATCATTTAATCTAAGAGATCTTTTGTTATAGATGACTTGTCCCATGGACCACTCTTGAAATTGTTGCACAATTAAAACCTTTTGTGACTCCATAGCCCAATGGATTAAGTGTTGTTTCATGCCTATCCTATCAGCTGAACCTTGTTTTGATTGTAAGCACCTTCACCCCTTTGAAACCCTTTCATTTTCAAGACTTTCTACTCAATTAAAGATCATACCCAACCAAACAAACAAAACCCTTGTTCTTAATAACTAGCCTAATATCATACCAAGGCCTTAAAAATAAATCAATCTTTGCACTTATAGAGAGATCCCTCTCTAGACTCAGGAGGGCTAGATCCTAGAATCCCAAAGTGGTTTTTGATGTAGTCTCTGTAGCGTTTAGTCTTGTCACTCTGCTAAATTACATAGACCTAACATTTTCGGCGACCATATTGGGGAGTTCTGAGTAAAATCCTTAAAAGAAAACACTCAGCATTCAGTGCAGTATAAGTAGCTTTCTTCAAGCACTATCAAGCATGTTGGTAATCATGATAGGACTTATTTGAATCAGTGACAAACTAAGTAACCCTTAGGATTCTCATATAGCCTTATCAAACCTTGAAGAATCAGTTAGCTAAGCCATAAGAGTAAACTCTCTTTGTCTCATCGTCGTAGCTAAGTGTTGAAACATATTTAGGACACTCTCATAACCCATAAGACTGAAAGAACTCAGAAAACCCAAAAATATTTCAAATTGGTATTCAAATCAATAAATGGTGGTGGACCATAAAACATTTTACCTCTAAAAAGCTAAAAATTTCCACCTGGTGACTCCACAATCTTAAATAGACCTAAAGACTCCACTGGGAAACCCTTTATCATAACATCATACAAACTCAGTTAAGAAAACTTTGAGGATTAAAATTTCCTTGCTAAAGATCACTTAGCCTACTAAAGATTGTCATATTTGGTTAAACTTTTCTTATTATTGGGTCTGAAAACATAGCATAGTGGCTTCTAGAAGAATCCATACTAGAGCCCATCCTCAGCCAAATCCTCCTGAGATAGTTGATAATCCTGACAAAATCCTTAGGAAATCTCCTAAGGCCAAAACTTCATCTATTGTTAGGTCATTCCATAGAGCTAATTCTATTCCTGAAAACCTTGCAGCTCTACAAGATTCACAAGTTGACTTAAGAAACCCATTCAAAACTAGGTCACTTGAGGATATAGATCAGATAGATTTTGAGCCTTCACCTTCAGCCCAAGATAGAAGTGAACATCCTGGTAGCAGAGAAACTACTCCACCTGATTTGCATTTCCTTCATAATTTTGTTTTCCCTCATCCTAGATCTGCTCAACAGTCTCTTGTTGGTCCATCCACTTCTATTACCCATACACCCACTGTTCAAACCACACCATTTCACCAACCACCTCTCTTCTTACATCCTCCACCTGTAAACCCCGCATTTTTTCCACAACCTCCTATCATGGCAACATGGTATGCCCCTCTAGTCCTTCCTTTAACTTTAGTCAATCTTTCACAGGACTATCAGTCCAAGATACCATTGTATGATGCCAGTGGTGCTACTACAGCTTCACAACATGTGGACAAGATGAATGACTACTTTGATAGAAATGAAATTGATGATGAAACTGTCAAACTCAGATTGTTTGCTCAAAGTTTAGGGGGAGAAGCAAAAAAATGGTTCAAAGGCTTAACCCCTAATAGTATTAATGACCTCCAAGCCTTCCATCAGTTATTCTTAAACAAGTGGGAAGTTAGGAAAAACCTCTCCAAATACTTTCAGATTACAATAACCTCAAAAGAAACATTGGGGAAAGTGTTCAAAATTATTGCACTAGATTCAATAGTGTGTATAATGCCCTACCCCCAGAATTGAAACCTCCACAAGGATCAGCCTTGAACAAGTTTCCCGAAGGATTTGATCCTGAAATGGCCTATCAGCTAAAAGAAAGAGACCCTTTGACTCTAGAAGACATGTAAAAGGGAGCTATTGCTGTGGAAGTGAATTTGATGGAGAAAAAAGCAAGGATGAGGAATAAAAAGAAAGTATCATTTAGGGAGGAATCTGCACCCTCCACATCTAGCTCTAAAATGGAAAGAATGATGGAGGAAATGATGAAGAAGATGAGCATACTTGAGAGAGCACAAGCTAGAGAAAAACAATCAGCTCCCCAAAACAGAAATCAATCTCAAAATCAAAATCAGAATTTCAGGAGAAATCAACCTCAAAACAGACCAAGAGACCCTGATCAGGAGATTATACCTCCTTTTCATCAAAACTATGTAAGTGAGGTTGAAGAAACAATTGAACAAACAGAGGAAGATGATATAAACATGCTGGAAGTAGACAATGATTCTTTTAATGTTCCTCACAACAGGAAAAAAAGTTTATATACACCCTATGATGATGGAAAAATGGAAGTTGAAAGTTATTATCAAGAGCTGGAAAATGTCATCATAGAGACTCCAAAAGAATATGACCTTAGGAATAAAAAGAATCAGGAAGCTCTCAAGAACAAAACCTCTGAAAATTCTGCAAAAAACAGCCCTGTGAATAAACCCAAAGTTACAAAACAAAAAGATAAAACAGTGGCTGTAAATTCTGATCAAAACAAAGAGAAAGACACTCAAATGAATGAAAAACAGAGTGCAGACCTTAGCAGCATTAGCACTTCAGCTAGTGCTCCTGTTAAAACAATTTTGACCAATGTAAATAGAGGAAATCAACAAGCTGATTTTGCTGATAGAATGGTGATTAATAAGGCTGAAACAAACATTGTAAAAAATCAGATGCCTTTTAGTTTGGAACAGGAAATTGCCAAGATCAAAATCTCTGTTCCCTTCACTGAATTAGTCACCCAAGATGTATATAGATCACAAATTTTGAAAGCTTTCAACATAGAAGAAAATAATGACATTGTCAACCTCAGTGATGACCAACCAGAGCTCTTATTTGGTCCTAAGATTGAAGGAAGATACCAAGAAGAGCCAGTTCCTCCTTTTCATATTAGTTTGAAGATTCATGACAAGATTTTACACAATGCCATGCATGACTCAGGGGCCTCTCATAACTTAATGCCCAAAGCAGTAATGAAGAGTCTAGGCCTTGAAACACCAGACCATACAAAAATATTTACTTCTTTGACTCCAGTAGAGTGAAATGTTTAGGTTTGATCAAAGAGCTTTGTGTAAACTTAGCTCAAATTCCAACCAAATGTGTAGTGATGGATATTGTAGTGGCTGATGTACCCCCCAAGTATGGTATGATGTTATCAAGATCATGGGGAGCTAAGCTACAAGGAACAATGCAAATGGATATGACATATGCTACCATCTCTGTTTTTAATCAAACCAGAAGACTTTATAGGGAATCTCACATGCAATACATGGTTAGTAGCCAAGAGAGACCAGAAAACTCTCCTCTTTATTCTGTGCATACAAGCCTTGGCTAATTTATTCTCTTCAATCATGAAACATTTAATGAGCAGGAAACTTTAACTGACTTAGTGGCCACTTCTCACTGTAACATAGTGGTAGACAAAGAAAAAGAGGAAGACAAGACAAAAGTATCAAAACAGTTTGCCAAAACAGAAAACCACAGCAAACTAATCACGGGTCTAGAGCTACAAAACAGTCATCCATTGGTTGTAAACTTTGAGAGTCAAGAGAAGAGTCCTCAACATAATGAAGAACATGAGGAACTAAATCAATTTCAACATAGTGCTGACTTACAAGAACAATCCAAAGGCACACAAGATAAAGAGGATACTAATCAAACTAGTAATTCTGAAAACGGTCCTCTCTGGAAAATGAATTTTGATGGGTCTTGCACAAAGAATAATGCCGGAGCAAGCATATGGATACACAACACTGAAAACAATCATGCTGAAGGGCATTCCTACAGGTTAAGTTTTCAATGTACAAATAACATAGCTGAGTACGAAGCCCTCCTTTTAGGCATGCACTTATTGAAGACATTAGAGGCCAAAAGGATAAAAGTTCATGGGGATTCCGAGTTGATTATTAGGCAAGTGAATGGGGAATATAGTGCCAAACACCCCAGACTTAGAGCCTATAGAAATGATGTCATGGATTTATTGAAAACATTTGATGAATTCCAACTTGTCTTTGTCCCAAGAAACCAAAATGTCCTTGCCAATGGTTTAGCCTTTGCTACTAGAACTTGTCTAACACCTTATGAAACCAAACAATGCACCACCCAAGTCAAATTTAGCCCAGTTGTCCCAGACAATGAAAAATATTAGCAAGTTTTTGATGGAGATAAACAAATAGAAGACTTCCTACAGTCCAGAAATGAATTTGAGCCACCAAGTTCAGATTCAGAGTATGACCAAGACTATCTTACTGAAGAAAATATGCTTGATGAAGAAGTAAAGTCTCCAGAAATTGCTGAGATAAATCTGTTAGCTAATAAACTTGAACATACAACAGAAATTAGTGCAAATTTAGAAAAAGAAGATTTAGAAATGCTGCAATCTAACACTCAAAGCTTGCCAAAAGGACTGGTCCCATTAGAAGAATTGTTTGATTTCAATGATGTTGCCAAAAAACCAAAACTGGAGCCTGTTGAAATTGAAGTTGAAGAATGTAACATAGGCAGTGAACAAAAACCAAGAATGATCAAACTGTCTAAAACTTTGCCAGCGCACATTAAACTAAAATATATTGAGCTGTTTAAGGAATTTTCTGATGTATTTGCATGGAGTTATGAGGATCTAAAATCCTATGACACAGAGATAATTCAACATAAGATACCCCTCAAGGAAAACCAGAAGCCCTCTAACAAAAATTGCGCAGAATAAACCCTGTTCAACTACCCCTGGTTGAGAAAGAAATTAAGAAAATGTATGATACTGGAATTATAGTCCCTGTTAGATATTCAGATTGGGTGTCTAATCTTGTGTCGGTCAGGAAAAAGACAGGAGAAATAAGGCTGTGTATTGATTTTAGGAACTTAAATAGAGCCTCATTAAAGGACAACTACCCTTTACCCAAGATGGATCACATTTTACAAAAGGTAGTTGGTTCTAAAAGGATTTCTTTGTTAGATGGCTTCTCAGGTTACAACCAAATTCTGGTACATCTTGATGATCAACTCAAAACAGTCTTTACTACACCTTGAGGTACTTTCATGTATGTGAAAATGCCCTTTGGTTTAATAAATGCTGGTGCCACATTTCAGAAAGCCATGGATATTGCATTCTCAGAAGAATTAGGCTTCTTCATCGTTATTTACCTTGATGATATCACTATTTTTTCCAAAACAGATGAAGAACACCTAGAACACTTGAGAAAAGTCCTTGAGAAATGCAGAAAATATGGGTTATCTTTAAATCCAAAGAAAACAATGTTTGGTCTCCAAGAAGGAAAACTGCTTGGACACATCATATCAGAAGAGGGGATAAAGATAGACCCAAAGAGGATTGATGGTATATTGCAAATCAACCATCCTAAAAACATCAAGGAACTTCAATCTTTCATTGGGAAGATTAATTTCTTGAGAAGGTTCATACCCAATCTAACTGAACTCCTCAGAAACATAACAAACATGCTGAAAAATGAACAAGGAGTTAAATGGACCTTAGAAGCAAAGAAATCATTTGAACTGGTAAAACAAACATTAACCAAAACACCAGTTTTCATTAGTCCTGATTTTACAAAAGATTTTTTCATTTTTTCATTTGCATCAGAACACATAATGGTTGTTGTCCTATTACAGAAAAACTTGAAGGGACAAGAGCAGCCAATTGCATTCTTTAGTAAGGCATTGAGAGATGCACCTCTAAAGTACAATATCATGGAAAAACAAGCCTTTGCCTTAGTCAAAGCCTTAAAAAATATCAGAGTTTACATTTTACATTCCCGCATAATTGCATTTGTGCCAAATTCAGTTGTAAAAGACATTTTAATCCAAGGATCCAGATAGTAAAAGAAGAAAGTGGATTGTTGTAATACTTGAATATGATTTAGAAATCAAGTCCACTAAGCTCATAAAAGGCCAAGGACTAGCAAGATTAATGGCTAAGTTTAATTTTGAAGCTCTTGATATAAACATGTTAGAGGCATTAGATGAACAGGAGGAGTTGCCAACTCCCATTATTGAAAATCATTTTCTGTTTTCATCTTGGTATGCTGACATTTTATATGTTTTGCTCAATTTGAATACACCTCCTGGTTTGTCTAAAACGAAGGCAAGATTTTTAAAGTTGAAAGCTGTTAATTACTGCAATTTGGATAAATGTCTATATTGGAAAAATTCTAGTGGATTATTGCTTAAATGTTTGCCTGAGAATGATGCAGATAAGATCAAGCATGAATTACATGAAAAAGAATGTGGAGGCCACCTCTATTGGAAGACTACTGCCAATAAAATCCTTAAAGCTAGTTACTATTGGCCCACCCTCTTTCAAGATGTTCACAAAATGATTATTGCTTGTCATAAATGCAACTCTTTGAAGGCAAAAGAAAATTGTTTCTCTTACCCTTGCATCCAATCACTGTTGAAGCCCCTTTTCAACAGTAGGGTCTAGACTTCATTGGGGAAATCCATCCAGCCTCATCTGCCCAACATAGATGGATCCTCACTGCAACAGACAACTTTACCAAATGGATAGAAGCCATCCCTTCTAGGCAAGCCACTGATTCTGTCACCGTAAAATTCTTTGAAAATCATATCCTATGTAGATTTGGCTGTCCTAGAAAGATTATCATTGATAATGTTGTTGCATTTGGATCCAAAAGGATGGTTGAATTCTGTCACAAATATCAGATTACATTAGGCCATTCTACTGTTGATTACCCTCAAGGTAATGGGTTGGCAGAATCCTCAAATAAGAGTTTGATAAATATAATCAAAAAGTTGCTAGAAGACAATAAGAAATCATGGCACACAAAGCTAGTACATGCACTATGGGCTGACAGATTAACACTTAAGAAATTAATTGGAATGTCACCCTACCAACTAGTTTATGAAGTAGATGCAATTTTTCCAACCAGTCTAGGAGTGCCAGTCATGAAGCTGATCCAAGAAGTACAGTCTGAGGATAATGATATGACAAGAAGAATTAATCAGACCATACATCAACAAACCAAAGAGGAAGTCTACAACAGAGCACTACATAAGCAAAAAAACATCAAGAAGTTGTTTGATAAGAGAACAAAGGCCAGTGATTTCAACATAGGTGACAAAGTTTTGAAGTGGGATTCCAGGAGAGAAGATAAGGGCAAACATGAGAAATTTGATAACTTATGGATGGGCCCTTATCTCATTCATTCTACTGCAGGTAACAATGCTTATTTCTTGCAGGAAGTGAATGGAATTGAACTCTTTGAAGGTCCCGTCAATGGCAGGATGCTCAAACATTATTTTTCCTAACTGTACCAGTTTGAAGCTTTTTTTATTTTTTCCTCATTGTAAATATCATAGCCATCATTGCATTCAAAGTTAGAAAAAAAAAGAAAAAAAATACAAAAACAATAGAAGATAGAAAAGAGGGCAGAGTGAAAACAAGAAAGGTACAGCCCCATAACAAAAAGAGAAACAAAATCCGAAAGTGTGCAAGCTCAAATGCCACTCCTAAAAACACACTCTAGTTATTCATACAGCCTAATCATGACTAATTAGTTTTTCAATTTGCTGTTGATAGGTTAGTGAATCAGATTTGCCAAACAGCTCAATCTTGGCTTATCAGTAAGGTAGATTAGGATAGAAAAACAGAGATTCAAACAAGCTCAAAATCTGAACCTATCAATCTCAAAAGAAGAATGGCTCTAATTAGATCAAAGCTTGAGCCAAAGGTAGAATGAGAGACAACTCAACACACTCAAAAACAGAGCTGAAAAAATATTGAAGGATGTTGTTGATTTTCAGACCTCAAGCCTTCACTGTTTTGTTTTTAATTTTCTGCAAATTTTAGTCTATGTGCAGTTTGTTTTTATGCCATAGATCAACAGCAAGTTAGACTGCTTAATCTGGGCTTGGCTGTTTTTAAATTTTTGTTTTAGAAATTAGAGAATAAAAGTCTGTCAGACAGCCTAATCCTGACAGATAGCAGTTAGGTAGAGAAGCTTCTGAATTCAACTGTTTAATCTGAGTTCATGGAGAAATAAGGGTAGACTTAGTTAGTTTTATGTTTTCAATAAAAAAATAAAATGATTGATGAAAAGGTTTGCAAGTCCAAATGCATCTGCTGAAGAAAAAATGTTAGGAAGTAGGTTGTGTAGGTAGTTGTTTGGGAAATACTTTGCTGATGTAACAAGTTCTAATCATTTTTGTTAGCAACTGATAAAAAGATTATCAAAGTGCAAGGCACTAATCAGCTTCCAGAGAAGACTTGTCTGAAGTTCTTGACACCTTCAAGAAGATGCCATCCCCTTGTGGAGCCACTGTTAGCCACCTATAAAAATTTTGCCATATCAAATGGTGGCTAAATCTTTTGAGCCTTCAAGAAACAATTTCCTAACCAAATTGTGAGTTCATGAAGTCTTATGATGATAATTATCCTTTGAAATAATCTTCACTACTGTTTCACTTTTAATCCTAAAGAACCTGTTGTTAACTAAGGAAAAAAATGCTTCTGAGAACTCCATTTTCCATCATTTTCCTCTTCCTTTCATTTATAAACCATTCCATTTTCACCCTTTTTCCCTTCATAAATTCCTTCTAAAAAACCTTCACTTACCTTCTAAATCATCAAAATCCCCCTTTTAAAACCTTTTATTCCCCCTTATTTGGTTTTAAAAACTCTTATTTCTCCTACCGAAACCCTTATTTGGCCTCAAAAATCTCTGTTTTTGGCTTAAAATTCACTTTTTTTTACACTATATGGTTCTTGAGCCCCTGAGGGCTTATTTCCTTCAGCACCCATCCTTCATATGCCCGAAGCCTCGCAGTCGGGCGCTTAAAGGCTTAAAACCCTTTCCCAAACCCGACTTTCCTTTGTTTTTCATTATCCCGCCGTATAATGGTGAAAGCAAATGTAGACCATTGATCTTTGCAGATCAACGGCCCTGGGCCACCCGATCTCCACCTTACCCTCTGCCTTACCTTTTCTCTCCATTCATCTATCCGCTTCCTCTTTAAATCCTAACCGTCCATTCGAGAGATCGGACGATTGGGACTAAACCCGATAACCCAATAACCCGCCCGCTCCACAACAAAGCACTGACATCATCATGGACCCCGCTACTTCTTCCCCCAGCGCAGCTCTTCACCCATTGCGTGTGATCCGCGCCGTTGGACCTGCTGCCCCTCATCCGACGGTTGCAGATGCGTTTCACGTAATTTTTGCACTTGAAAGTTAACATTCCAAAATCACGCGATATAGGTGGTTTTTAAAGGACGTGTGTCAGCAGGTGTATGGAATCGTGTTTTTTTGACAATACCGCTTACCCCTCAAACGCAACGCGAAAACCGCTGTCGGTTTTCTGCTTTACTGCCACCCTCGCCACTTTGCTTTTCATCTTTTAATCCTGGCCGTCGATCTCGACCGTTGATTATTGTAATCCAACGGCTCCTGTTCAACCTCGCGCCCAAACATCCAAAGCAACTGTTAAACCTATTTCGCAGGATTTTCATAATTTTTGTTTGTTTTTTTGCAGGTTATATGGGTTCTTTCCACAGTTTTAAAAATGAAACGAAGGCCAGAGATGATGATCCCCGAGCCATTATTCACATAGAAAGGGAATCTACAGGGTTTAAAACTATGATTCTACCCGTGCTTCATGAGCATTAGTGATATCATGAAACCCTCTGTGCACCTGCAAACATGCAAACACAGTCAGAATCCATTAGTTGAAGAGTATCAGCGTTAAAAACACAGGATGAAAGCATAAAGTGAAGAATTAAAGATTTTGATCAGAGTTTAAAGGGATTAAGGCACAAATTTGGGAATCAAAGGCCTAATCCACAGTCAGCAAGGATTAAAAGACCCGAAGATGAAGATCAAGGCTAATTAAGCCTAAACACAAACCAAGAAACAGATCAGAAGTGTTTTTAAGATAAAACAGAGAAAAATATCAATAAAAGGCCTCCACTGCCACATCAGAGGCCAAAATATCCTCTTCAGCTACCAAAGTGCCACCTGCCGCCTCAATAAATCAAAAGAAGGCAGAGTTATTGCCTAGTCAGTGATATTTTTGCCTAAAGACAGCCAGAGTTATTGCCAACCTACCTAAAGAGTTTTTAAAGTCAACAAAAACTGTCAAGTAGCTAAAATGCTTAATGAAAACCAATTAATACAGAGAAATATCATAAAACTTCTCTATTGAACCCCTCAAAGACGGAAATATTAAAACTTATATTAATTGAACTAGAGATCTTATCCCACCTCCTCTTTCTTGTATAAATACTTCTGAAAAAGATGAGATATTGTTGGTTGTTGGATTGTTGATGTAATACTTGCTGCTCGAAACTTTCTGCATGTAAATAGTTCACAGAGGCTGTTGAAGCTCTGTTTGTAATCAAAGAAGTTAGGCTGAGAAGAGAAGT
Source organism: Pinus albicaulis (assembly GCA_034641835.2). Taxonomy (NCBI): domain Eukaryota; kingdom Viridiplantae; phylum Streptophyta; class Pinopsida; order Pinales; family Pinaceae; genus Pinus; species Pinus albicaulis. The sequence continues at coordinate 1,106,472,170 of CM076581.1, forward strand.
TGTTGATGTACTGAAACATTGGACTTGAAGTGTGTAACTAGATTGACATCAATATACAAGTTGATTCATGGGATCCTGGTCTATACCATTGGTGATGTGCCTTCCACTGTACTTGTTTTCCTCCTTATGTTTTCCATAAAATTGTCCACTTTTCTTTGATAAAGAACAGCAAATATAGAGCTAGGATTTACTGTTAAAGGTACCCTACTCTCACTGATAAGCTTTATCTTTATGTTTTCCTCCTTTGTGTATTTAAGAATGATTTAATACAGTCTAAAACAGTCAAGGAATGTTGGTGTGCCCATGTCTTACTGTCTAAACTTTAAACATTGTTCTTGAATGATGGTTTCATTACATGCTAAGTAGAGTTGGACTAGGAAAGTTTATGGTTTGCCCTGTCTTCTAGTTCTTTCTCCAAAGGTTGTTTGAAAGTTTCCCTAAGTGTATGCTGAAAGCAGGCCTAGATTTAAATGATATCTTACTTGATCTTAAGCTGCACTTTGTTTTCTTATATGTTTTCATCCTTTCTGAAAGTAGTCATGTGGATTATTGGATTGTTTGTCTGATAATTTAACTTTAATACAAGCTTGTCCAAAGAAGTCTATGGTTAGCCCTGTCCTTTGGCTGGTTTCAAACAGTTGCTTAAAAAGGCTTTTCTTGTTTGGAAAGTTGATAAATCCTTGTTGAAATTATTGGCTTTTTCCACCTTCACAACACTCTTAATGTTCCATTCCATCATTTAATCTAAGAGATCTTTTGTTATAGATGACTTGCCCCATGGACCACTCTTGAAATTGTTGCACAATTAAAACCTTTTGTGACTCCATAACCCAATGGATTAAGTGTTGTTTCATGCCTATCCTATCAGCGGAACCTTGTTTTGATTGTAAGCACCTTCACCCCTTTGAAACCCTTTCATTTTCAGGACTTTCTACTCAATTAAAGATCATACCCAACCAAACAAACAAACAAAACCCTTGTTCTTAATAACTAGCCTAATATCATACGAAGACCTTAAAAATAAATCAATCTTTGCACTTATAGAGAGATCCCTCTCTGGATTCAGGAGGGCTAGATCCTAGAATCCCAAAGTGGTTTTTGATATAGTCTCTGCAGCGTTTAGTCTTGTCACTCTGCTAAATTACAGAGACCTAACAGCTGGAACTGATAAATAAAATGCATAGAACCAAGCAACCTGAATCTGGCATTTTTCTATAAACAAGTACCATTGGGAAAGCAATAAACTTAACATGAAAAACTGGGACAGGGAGTCTTGCAAAGGACCCAAAAGGAGAACTTACAGTTAAGTTTGCATGGACCTGGGGAAAACCACCCACAATTTTGTAGAAATACACAATTTGTCCAAAGGCTTGGAGCTGGCCTCCATTTTTGGTGTCCTGAACTACACTGTTTTGCAAAGTATTTTATTGCAATTTTGGAGGTAAACAAACCTCCCCTTTTGTGTCAGAGGGAGAATTTTGATCCGGCATCATTCCTTGACGGAAATATAAGTTTAGTATTGGGCCAATTGTAGATAGCTGGACTTCTTTGAAGTTTGTGAATTTTCCCTACAGGAAAGCTGAGGGCATTGTACACTTACTATAAATTAATAAAATCTTGTTTTGGACTCAAAGAAAACTATTCTTAGCCTGAAAAGCACTCAAGCCAAAATCTTTCAAGGTGTAGGTCATGTTAATGCAGTAACACTAGATGTCATGATAATGCAATTGTGCTGTTAAGGTGGTCCCCATGTTAATTTGGTCTTCTGTGCAGATCAGGCCAGGTGCAAATCCTAGGCAACCTTGAAAGAATACGTACTGTTACCCCTCTTTCCAGCAGGGGTGCCTATATTGTTAAATTTCACTTTGATTTAGGGGCAGATTGGAGACAAGACTATTTTTTGGCTATTCTCAGTCTCACAGACCCCAAAGAAGAAGGCTCCTGGGACAAAATTTCAACAAGGGCTCATTTTGTTCAACATCAAGCATATTTGACATGCCACATGTTGATGTTAATAGCTCGGACAAGTGCTTCTGCATAGGCTAGGTGTCAAGCATGCAGAAGATGTCAAACTGCCTCTTTAGGTTCATGCTCATGAGAAGTAAGTGACTTATATAATCTCTTTCCTAAGTTTAACTTGGGAAGGGTGCATTAATTAATTTATTAATTAATGTTGACTATTGAGCTAAGCTTCCAAGGAAAAAAAAAATTAATTATTTAGGTAATCTAAGATCTGATCTCAACCATTGATCTCCAATGAGGCTTACGATTTAATCCTAGCCATCCTTTAGTTAGGAGATCAAGGGTTTGGGATCTAGGCTCAATGAAAAATTATAAAAGAAGACTATGGGAGAGGTGAAGATACATTATTCTTGGGAGACGATTTTCTCAAGCGAGTGAGACTCAAGACTGGAGAGTTGAAAAGTGTCCAGCTACAGGAATTTTGAAGCACAAGTTTGCAGGTTGGGTGCACAATAGGAAGGCCGAGACTTGTTTATAAAAGAGGCCAAGGGTGCACTACGTGGAGGGTGAGGTTGAGACTTGTGAGGCTGAGTTCTACCTGGCAAGTCGTAAGTTTGGTGTTAGAATTCCATGCACCCCAGGTCTGGTCTATGCCTTAGCTAGAAAACACAAACACATTGAAAATGCCTAACTTTAAAACTTTTGCACAACGAAATATACCAGCAATTAGATCAATGCACAAGACACAATGATTTAATTGACAAAATCCAACTTCTTATAATTCGTTTAATAAGAAATCTTAGGGCTCTCGTACTAAGGATAATGGCCCTTCACAATCCCCGTACAATACCAAAAGCAAGGAAAAACACTTGTCCTGAATACCTGGGCTGAAGATGAGCCTTATCAGTCCTCGACTGCCCCAAATTACCACTGCTGTAGGTGTCTCTTTTGTTGGAGAATGTAACTAGTTTAGATCCTCATAATGTAAAATTATCATTAATATATTCATTATATTTATTATATTTTTATGAAAGCATGTTCTTCATGCTTAGAGTCAAAAAGAGTCGAAAGAAAATGTATTTGAGTCATGTCCCATTTGGACAATTTAAAGAAAATAAATTTGAATTTTATTTTTGAGTCATAAGCCCACAAGATGACCCTCCAAGATAGCTATATATAAGAGACAATGTAATATTCGACCCTCCTAGACAGCTATATATAAGAGACAATGTAATATTCCAAATGGAAAATTTACAATGATAACAAAAACATGCAAATATATAAACACAGAAATTTTCAGAAAATTAGACACATGAACCAGAAATTTCTCCAAATCCACAAACTTGCCACAATTTTATTAATAATGATGCTGAGGTACAAGTAAGTTGGAGAAAATGCACCTGGGCTTGCACAAGGCAAGCTACAAACACCAGGTGATGAGTACAAGAAAGCCCAACAGCTGCAAAGGCTAGATACTCCAAAAAATTGCATTGCTGCTCCAAAATTGCACTGCTGCCAGACTTTGCCCTCTGATTTGCCTCCTCTAGACTTCCCAGAAAATTCTAGGAATTTGTGAATGTGATCCTTGCCCCAATCCCAGAAAAACCCAGAAAGGGTTTCCCTTGGTTCCAACCTTCAAAAATTGGCCCTTCACAGCTTGGCCCTCTCCCAAATTCGAATTTTGTCACTGTGGCTGCTGCTATCAATGACTACTCTCCAAACTCCAGTAATCTCCCTCCAATGGCCCTCCAACTGATTTCCCAACACCCCAGCTCCAAACTCCTCTGGCTTGATGCTACTACAAATGGCTTCACTCCAATGACTGCGCAATCATGGAGGTGATAATGCAGTCCCTGCGTGCAATGGATGTAAACTGCATATGGGTTGCTCCTCTCTAGCTGTAGCTGCTCCCACACTCCTGAAAATGACCAAGTATCAAGTATCACTCTGGTCTTTGCCAAAACCCCAACCCCAAGAAGTAATGCACCAAGGCAATGTCCTTCATCTCAAACTCAACTGAGATGTCTGCTTTGCACCATACAGTGAGCTTCACCTGTCAAAAACAAGTCATATGCATACAGCACCAAAATAAGTAGAACAATCCGAACGAATATATAATATGTTAGAATTTGCTTCACATTTGGTGAAGATTGTGCTCTACAAGTATCAATAAATCCTAGAATACCATGCTCTCGATGCCTACTTGAGTCCATGCAAGGCTTTCTTCAACCTACACACAAGGAACTCCTTCCAATTCACCTGAAAGCCCTAAGGTTGCTTTGTGTACACTTCTTCCCCAATGATCCTATCAAGGAAAGTCGTCTTCAATCCATCTAATGTATCCTCCATCCCATAAATGAAACGAAGGACATAACTACTTTAATAAAAGAGTACGCAGTGACTGGAGCAAATGTCTCATCATAGTCCACTCCCTCTCTGTAGAAGAATCCTCTCGCCGCAAGCCTCACTTTGAACTTCTGAATAATGCCATCTCTAACAAGCTTGATCTTGTAGAGCCACCTAGAACTCACAACTGACCTCCCCTTTCATCTTGGCACTATGTCCCAAACATCAATCTTCATGATGGAGGTGCACTCCTTTGCCATGGCATCCCACCATACCTCCTATTCTATTGCCTCCTAAAATATTGAAGGCTTGAAATCTAAAATGTTGCTCATCAATGCCATATAGTCTAGAAATGTCTTTGAAACTCTACTTTCTCTGAAAGTGCTCCTAAGAGTCTCAACATGCAAGCATCCCTCAATGTATGACTGAACTATCAAGGTCCCCTATCAAAAGTAGAAGGGAATCCTTTCTCCCTCCTCTTCACCTAAAGGTTGTTGTACTACCCTAGAAACCACTAGTGACCTCAACTTAATCTTCAAAGCTTCTTTCTCCTCATCCTTTGTCACTAGAATAGGCCCATAGGACTTCCTAGTTGCAAAGTGTTCTTCAAGCTTTACATCCAGACTAACCATTGTCTTCCTTAATATAGAATTTCCTTGAAAATTTTGCATTGCTGTAGTGAACAATTCTGAAACTAAATTGCTACACCAAGACACAGAAATTCTCTACTCTTTTGCAGCGGAATAGAATAGAATTAAAAACACATTCATACAATACAATAACACAGAATTTTCTAGGGAACCCAACTAGGAAAACCCTCTACGTGTTTGAGAATTTTATTGATAGAAATTTGAGCAATAGATTTCTTAAAATACAACTATTTCAATCAGAAAACAATCTTGTTCTCCCTCTTCTTGTCCTAAGCCTGAAAAACCTTGCAAAAACCCCAATCTGCTACCTAAATCCTTTTGCATAGGGAGCTCCTATTATTTAGGAATTAATTCGTAAATCCTAGCACAAATCCCAAGGAATTCTCTTCTATCAATCTGCGCACAAGCTTCTCCTTAGTACGTCCTTCCCACACACAAGCTCTTCCACACAAACTAGTGCTCTCTATTCTCTTATCTCATCAAATCGTTCTCACAAAACAATGATCAATTATGTGCCTTCATCCTCTTCATAAGCAATTTGCATTAGCTAAATCTAGTAAGTTAATTTTTGGAATTCGAACTTGTGATTCTTGAGTTAACAAAGTCCAACTGACTCATGCAACTCATCGTCTCAATTTAGAACTTGAGACTCAATCACTTGTCTTTTCCAATTCTAACTCGCACTAGAAGACAACAAATTGAGCCTTCCACTCCTGCACATCAGTCAAAATGCTTCATGAACTGTCCTAATTTATAGGAACTCGTCCTAACTTTTAGGAACTTGTGCATGCTAAGGAAAAAGTGTTTGTGGTCTCTTTGACTAAGGTGTTGATTTCTGGGTAGCATCAGATGTGCTCTAGCTCCGAAATTTTGTGGAGGGGCTAGAACACATGAGATCTCCGAGACCCAGAAATCGTTTGGAGAAATTCCACCCAGAGTGAAAGTAATTCAAATAATTTATTATTTTTAATGGAGCCTAAGTTAAAACTTAGGGAATTTATAAAATTAAAGTGAATTAATTTAAACATGTGGGTGACAAGCTTCTAAGTGATGAGGATCAAGTCTAATTTAATATTAGTCGTTGATTAAGGATTAGATCATGGTCGTTGATTTCTCAACAAGAAAAGTATAAAGGAAGGCTTGAGGGTCAGTTGGAGAACTCACACAGTGAATCAAGAGATCGAATTCTTCTAACGGAGCAATGCTCAGACGAAGATAAGATCTAAGTGATTCAATTGCAGCGAGGGGCAAAAGCAATTATTGGTCAGAGGACCAAGAGTACATAACTGAGCAAGGGCGGTAGAGACAGCAAAGCAAGCAATGCAGCCACCAAGGGAGGTGATGCAATCCCCAATGAGGGTGACGCAGGCCCACAGAGGGCTCACGCAGGGGCAGCTCAAAGCATCCGAGAGACAGTCTAGATTTAGCTGAAGATCGGGGTTTCTAAGCTGAGAGGGTTGAAACTCCATTTCCTAAGAGGCGGATCAACGCAGAGAAGGGGTGATGGAGTCCTCAGCCATACCCACGCAAGCCTACACATCTACTGCGCTGAGGCAGCTGGGGTTTCACCAGTTTTTGATCCAGATCAGCCGGGACTAAAACTCACTATTTTATCTGTCTGCCGAGGATTGTTCTCTATTGGGTGAACCGGACTTTGGCACCCTAGTTTTACTCATAATAATGTTGCTTAATAATAAAAACCCTTAGATCTGTTGCACCGATTTTCCCGCATTGGGTTTTTCGGGGACAATTTTCCAAAAATAAGTGTGTCCTTTGTATGGTTGTCTCATTTATTTTTCAATTCTTGGTCTATATATTGGTGTAGGCTGCAGTGTATTTACATTAATATTTTTACTGAAGTATTCAGAAAAATAACTTGTTAATATAAACACAAGTAGATAATGTAAATCAATTTTTCTGCAATAGGATTTCTAGTTTAGATTCAAAATTTTCACATGGCATCACAACGACTGCAGATCAAGGACTGAAGCCATCAGCAAAAGGATAGAGACGAATTTGTTGCAGGAAAGTAGTTGTCCCGAGTGACAGCGTTGAACCAGAAAGGCAGAGGAAGGGTGACGCAGTCACCAAAGGGGCTCACGCAGAGCCTGCATCAACTTGCTAAGGTGACATTGTAGTTGCAAGAGGCAGCGCAGAGGCTATTGAGCCTCAGTTATCCAGTTGTCGTGGCTAGAAGAGCAGTATGATTTCTATCTGGAGTTGCTGGTGGGGCATTGTTTATGTTGCTGCATAATAGTGTCTAGTGGGGCAGAAGCAAAGTAGAGGTAAGCAGTTCCTCAAAAGATTTCTTGCCAAGAAGTCTAGATCTAGTGCTGAGCAACATCAAAGCAAGATCAGAGAGGAGTGTTTCAACATATGTTGGCAGAAGGATTTCCGTGAAGGAAATCTAATCTCATGGGGAACTTGTTCCTTAAAGGGTTTCTAGCGCCAAGAAATCTGGATCCGAGTTTTTAGTGGGGCAACAACGGAAGAGGGGAAGGGGACTTGTTTGACACTTAGTTGAGTAGAGATGGTCATGAATGGACTGAGGGATCAGGACAGGTTAGATGGAGCATCCAACTTTGTCATCTAGGAGGCTAGGATCCTGGTAGTCTTGGATGAACATCGCATCAAGGATCATGCCTTGAACACTATTGTTGTTCCAGTTGATGTTGATCCTCTCAAGAAGTGCGAGGAGGCTTAGGCAAAAGCAAAACGCATGATCAAGGACGGAGTCAAGGATCATGTGATCCCACATATTGCTAAGAAGAACACAACAAGGGAAATGTGGGAGGCCTTGACCACTATGTAGCAGGCATCTTTCGTCCAGTGGATCTGAGATCCCCTTCCTCATTAGATTGCAAGGGATCTGAGATCAGCTAGCTTTCGTAGGGGATACACCAGATGTTGGGCTTATGGTCAGGCCTGCCATGAATGCAGTCACTGAAGACTGGGAGACCTTTGTCCAAGGCATTTTGGGTAGGGCTGCTCTTCCAAGCTGGGAAGAGATGTGGGCAACTCTTCGACAAGAAAAGCTCAGACGATGGAGCAAGGCGGGAAGCAGCAGCAAAGGGATTAAAATCAAGGAGGAAGACGAAGATGTGGTTCTCGCATCTAAGGGACAGCAAGGATAGCAAAGACGGAAAAAGGACCTCTCGAAGGTCAGATGCTTCAAATGTGTGAAACTAGGGCATTTCGCCACACAGTGCCCTCTGAAAGAAGGGCAAGGAAGAATCTGACTCGAACGTTGCTCCAGCTCAGGCTGAGGAGGATGATGATAATGGATGTGCCATGAGAGCTCATGCACCTAAGAAATTGGGCGATATGGAGTTGTAGATCAGCTACATGAAGGGGGGCAATATCCTTGAGGTGCCCAAACTCTTGGATCACATACGACTACAGGAGCCCTTAATGACAGTAGTAGAATGACGGGTGTCAATTGATGCACGAGATGATGGAGCAACAGTGGCAGAGCTGAAGTGCCGAAGTCTGAAGTAGCGCAAAGAAGAGGCAGCAGAAGCAATGCAGTGCACAATGGTGCAGCGCAATGCAGAGCAGCAGTAGCGTAGTGGCATCATAAGGTCAGCGAAGATTAGCAGCAGAGGTAGTTTCAGCATCGAGGAGTATTCAAACTGACCAGTATGTTAGTTTTGGGAGCTTTTTCAGTTGCTTAACTCTCAGCAACTGAGTTGCAGTGCAGCAATTAGCAGTGGTAGTGCTATGGGCAACATGATGTAGCATTCTGAGAGGGAGCTACAGTACAAATGTAGCAATGACAGTGGTAGAGTCATGGGCAGCAGTACATATAGCAGCAGTGCAGTGGATGAGGGGCTACAAGCTGAGCATCATCAGCGCAGAGGACTGATGTCGTGGATCAGGGTGATGCTTCTAGTGAATAAGTATTGCTAGAGCATATTCCTCGCTAAGAGGGAGTGTTGATTTTTGGGTAGCATCGGATGTGCTCTAGCTCCGAAATTTTGTGGAGGGGATAGAACACATGAGATCTCCACAACCCAGAAATAGTTTGGAGAAATTGCACCCGGAGTGAAAGTTATTCAAATAATTAATTATTTTTAATGGAGCCTAAGTTAAAACTTGGGGAATTAAAATAATTGAAGTGAATTAATTTAAACATGTGGGTGAGAAGCTTCTAAGTGACGAGGATCAAGTCTAATTTAATCTTAGCCATTGATTAAGGATTAGATCACGGTCATTGATTTCTCAATAGGAAAAGTATAAAGGAAGGCTTGAGGGTCAGTTGGAGAACACACGGAGTGAATCAAGAGATCGAATTCTTCTGACGGAGCAGTGCTCGAACAAAGATAAGATCTAAGTGATTCAGTTGTAGCGAGGGACAGAAGCAATTATTGGTCGAAGGACCAAGAGTACATAGCAGAGCAAGGGCAGCAAAGGAAGCAGCGCAACCACCAGGAGAGGTGACGCAGTCCCCAAAGAGGGTGACGGAGGCCCACGCAGGGCTCATGCAAGGGCAGCGCAGAGCATCTGAGAGACGGTCAAGACTTAGCTGAAGATCGGAGTTTCTGAGCCAGGAGGGCTGAAAGTCGATTCCCTGAGAGGCAGATCAGCGCAGAGGAGGGGTGACGCAGTCCTCAGCCATACCCACACAGGCATACGTATCTATTGCGCAGAGGCAGCTGGGGTTTCACCAGTTTCTGATCTAGATTAGCCGGGACTTGCAGTGTGAGATAAAACTCACTATTTTATTTGCCTGCCGAGGATTTTTCTATGTTGGGTGAGCCGGATTTTGGCACCCTAGTTGTACCTAGAAAATTGTTGCTTAATAATATAAACCCTCAGATTTGTTGAACCGGTTTTCCCGCATTTGGTTTTTCCGGGGACAATTGTCCAAAAATAAGTGTCCTTTGTATGGTTGTCTCATTTATTTTTCAGTTCTTGATTTGTATATTGGTGTAGGCTGCAGTGCATTTACATTAATATTTTTACTGAAATATTTAGAAAAATAACTTGTTAATATAAACACAAGTAGTTAATGTAAATCAGTTTTTTCTGCAATAGGATTTCTGGTTTAGATTCAGAAATTTTCACATAAGGCACAAGTCAAAAAAGGACCTTTCTCGCTACTATTTTCAACGCTCCCTCTTAGCGAGGAAGGTGCTTCTGGAAGAACCTCATCCACCTAGATTTCTCTCCAACATTACCACGTTATCTGTTGTTGTACCTTCTCCCTCTAAACTAGAAGACTTCCCTGCTTTCTTCTACAGAACTTGATCTGAAGACCTATTCTTTCCCATCATGCTTTGCGAGCCTATCACTTCAATCATAAGTGTCATGTACCCTGTGTACCTTTGTGGCAACTTCCTCTGGCTAAAGGTGATACATGAAGATCCAACTGTCTCCTCATCTCACTTAAGCAAATACTCTACCCACTTGGCTCGAACTCTCCCTATATTGGGAGTCTCTGACTGAGTGGCTACCTCCACTCGCCCGAGGCTATGCTCGTCATCATCCTACTAGTTAGTCCAACTACCAACGAGCTTACACTGAAACTAAGATACTGGCTCAGGCTCCATCTTGAGAGCTCTATCTTGCTCTCGCTCAACCACCACTTCTCTACTCTGAGAACTCCATGTCTTACTGCTCAAGGTTGCACCTGTCTCTACCTGGAACTTGTAGAGATTCTTCATCCTCACACCTATTTGCTTCTTACATCCAAAAGCTAAGTGTTGGAGGTAAGCCTTACCCCTACTAAAGATGACATCATAACCCTTCTCCTCAAGGGTAACTACCAAAACAAGATTTTGCTTTAATCTTGGTGCATAGAGAACATCTCTAAGATAAAGAGCATTATCTTACTCCCTCTAAAAACTGGCAGTACCAACTCCTCTAGTTATATACTGACCATCATCTCCTAGCTCAATATGAAACTGCATGTCCTTCTCCTTCAGTTGGTTGAACTCTTCTTATTCCCGGTCATGTGGAAGGATGCTCTTGAATCAATATACCATGTAGTACTATCTGATGAGCTTACCATGCAAGTAATCAATGAGAAATATTTCTCGAACTGGGCAAAAAATGCATCTACATCCATTGATGCAGCTACATAATCCTTACTAGACTCCTTCCGCTTAGGACACTTAGTGGCATAGTGTCCAAACTCATGGCAATGGAAGCACTTGATCTTGCTTAGATCCTTCTTCTTGCCCTTCTGATTGGACTCGACCTCTCCTTGGCCCTTCTTGCTCTTGGCCTTGCCTTCCAGGGCAAGGTTCTCCTCATCCAATGTCATAACTGATCTCCCTTCTATGGTTCCTCTTCGGATCTCTTCTTGTATACAGTGAGTCCAAAACCTTTCCCAATTTGGAAAATTCTCTCTACCACTAATAGCATCCTGGAACCCTTTCCAAGACTTGTGAAGTCCAAGTAAGGCAAAACTCACAAGGTCATGATCAAATACAACCATGCCCACACCTCCCAATTCATCTCGTACTTGAGTGAACTTTGACAAATATGTGACGATGGGCTCATCCTTGCTCATCCAAATACTCCTCAGCTTCTCCTTAAGAGAAAGCTTCCTAGTATCACCAGTACTTTGATATAATTCTAAAATATTTTTGAACATCTCATAGGTTGTCTTCTTCTCATGGATACAAGGAACTATATGATCTCTAACCCCTTCTAGAATAATCCTCCTTCTAGGTATGGCCTGCTTCACAAATTATCCCACCCCATTATCCTTCCAAAACTATCATGATCCTCCCTTTCCATGGAACGAAATTCGATGCTCCCTCTAAACAGTGATCTACTTCCAATCCTTGGTATGCCATCCTACTTCCCCAGAGAGCTCTCCAACACCTGCCCACTACTGGCCTTGTCATCCTTCACAAGAAGTTGTACTTAGGGCTCAAATAATTATGCCTCTACTATCAGTCTTGTAGTCCTTCACAAGGACTGAACTTAGGGCTAAATAGACACCTTCTAGCATCCCTCCAATCTGCTCTTACGCTGCCACCTACTTTGTCCCAATCCTAGACTCTCACCAATCTAGCATCAACAACATACTTGAAGGAGATTTCACATATGTTCTACACACAACACCCACAAGAATTCTTTGTTCTGCACAAAAGCTTGAATAGGTTCACCCAACAATCTATACAAATTACCTTTTCTAACACCTATTCCCTGAGTTGTATCTATGGCTAGAAACCTTCAACCTGATGAGGGCTTGTTAGTTCTTGAACTCCATTGCAAAGCCCTTATTCTCCATAACCAAAATTGAAAGCAAATTCTTCCTAATACCTGGAACAAACGTGATATTGTCAAAATCTAAAGAATTGCCTAACTCGAGCTAGAAGGGAATAGTACCAACTCTTGCTACTAGATGCTTGGCATCATCACCAAGCTCAACTTGTACTCCTAAGTCATGCTTCTTCATACTAGAAACTAACTGCCAAGATGATGTCATATGTCAAAATGTCTCGCTATCCACATACCACGCATCCCTCAAAATCATGTTGGTAGAAAGGCAAGATATCATCAAGAAATCCTTCTCAAACTTGCCAGCAAATTCATTCATCTCAGTTTCGACAAAGACTATTGCATGCTTCTGTTGTTGCTTCCCTTTACCCTTCTTCTTTGGACGCTGTGATATATAATGATCGTTCTTATGATAAGAAAAGCACTTGATTTTACTCAAGTCCTTTCCTGGTTGTGATGCTGACTCCCCGCTCTTTCTTTTACCCTTCTTGGGTCCTTTACCTCTGCCCTTATTTGAATGACCAAATAGAGCCAAGAATTCATCACCACCCTTCTCGTTAGCCTTTGACACCATCCAAGTTTCTTGGATAAAGTCATTTCAAAGCCTCTCAAAATCAAGAAAGTTTTCTCAAGCGCAAATGTCTTTGACAAATGGTTCCCATGAGGCTGGAAAACCATTGAGCCCCATGTTCACTACCTCTGCATCTACAACCTTCTGCCGAATTGTTGCATGTTGGTCAAGAACCTATGTGATTTTCATAACGTAATTAGTGATTGTGTCTGATCTAGTCATCCCTGTGAAAATTTCATCTATTGCAGCAACTGGAAAATATTCTTCTAACTGTAAATTTAATTATGCAGTTTATTTGCTACGGTAAACAACGAATAAAATCACAATTGCAATTTTCACTATAAAATTACTGCGGAAAATAAAATACTGGAAAATGAGAAATTCTAGCACACACACAAGAATATTAACACAGTTATTTTTGGACAATTGTCCCCAGAAAAATCCAACTTGGGAAAATCAATGCAGTAGATGAGGGTTTTCTTATTAATCTTCAACAGCAAACCTGAGTACAGGAATTTTAGATGTCCTATTGGCAATCTAAACAGAGGAAAATACTAAGAGAAATTTTGTGAGAAATTTCTCACTCCACAACGACTTTCTGCCCTCGAGATGGACCATTGCCTTCATGTTGGAGCCTCTGCGTCACTCTCTGTGCAGTGACTTCACTCTTCCTCACACTGCCTCTTCTAGAATCCAGAAATCTTCCTTCTGGACTTCTACTGCTACCCTCTCTCACCTGCTACTCACCCTCTGGCTCTATCTCCTCTGCTGAATCACAGCCACTGAGAAAATTGAACTGCTTGGGCAACTGAGTAACTGCACTGGTGTGTTCTCCATCTAGCCATCAACTTCTTCTTATAATCTTCTGTTGGAGCACTAACGACCAAGATTAAAACATAATCGATGGCCCATATTAATTCCCTGTCAATCCGTGTGAGTTTCTAAATGATTCTCACCTTATCTCAATTAATATTGATTAATTAACCATATTCCCTAAGTTTAGACTTGGGAAATATTTAAAAATTGGTTAATAATCTAATTGAGATACTTCTAGGTGGAATTTCCATAAAATATTTCTAGGTTTTGGAGAACTCGTGTATTCTAGCCTCTCCACAAAATTTCGTGGCTAGAACACATATGATGCTACAAAAACTAACACTCCCTCTTAGCGAGGAATGTGTTCTAGTGTTGCACCTGCTGCCACAACACCCTGTCTCTGCATCATATCCTATCACGCTATTGATGTCTGGCCACTGCTGCCCACCAACCAGTGCGCAACTCTGATATGAGTTGCATCTGTGTTGTTGCTAACCCTGTTGAACTGCTCCAACACTGCATTTGTACTGCAAATCCCTCTCATCTGTTGTTGTTGAAACTGCAACATCTGCAACTGAGAAACATCCAAAGTACCTTGTCCCTGCTACTGAAACGGGTTCTCCACCATACCCATTTGTTCCTTGAACTAGACGACCTTAGCTCTCCCTAGAGCTTTCGTGAGTATGTCTGCCACCTTCTCTCCTGTGGGAACATACTGTAGCTGGACTGCCCCACGTTGTACACAGTCTCTGATGAAATGGCATCTAATATCTATGTGCTTCAACCTGTCATGAAACACAAGATTCTCAGAGAGCTTTATGCAACTCTGATTATCATAGTAGACGTTGGTTGCTCACATCCTCTGCCTAAACAAGCTCACAAGCAACTTCCTAAGCCATATGGCTTCGCACGTAGTTGTGTTGGCTGCCATATACTCTACTTATGTTGAGCTCAGTGCTACTGACATCTGCTTCCTACTACACCAAGAAACCATCCCTGATCCAACATTGAAGTAGTACCTGGAGGTACTTTTCCTATCCACTGAACTGCCTACCCAATCTGCATCTGTGAACCCACATAGTCTGATGTCATCCTCTCGAGTATACCTCAACCCATACCAACTATGCCACGTACATACCTCAGTATATGCCTCGTTGCTGCCCAATGTACCCTATTCGACTCTACCATAAACTGACTTATGGTATTGACTGCGAAGCAAATGTTTGGCCCAATGTTGACAAGGTACAAGAGACCCAATGTGTTGTCTATACAAGGTGGGGTCAACTTCCTTATCACCTAATGCATCTATCTTCTTCCAATTTGTGATCATGGGCGTAGCCATGGGTCTACAATCCTACATTCTGAACCTCTTCAAAATATTTGTAGTGTATCTTCCTTGTCCAAGGAAGATCTCCCCATTCTTCTACCACACTTCCAATACTAGAAAATAGTGCATCAACCCCAGATCCTTCATGTCGAATTTTGCCACCAGGTTCCTCTTGCAATCTTTTATGAGCCCTGATGATCCTATCAAAAAGAGATCATCCACATATAGAACTGGAATGAGCAGATCGCTTTCTACCATTAAATAGTAAAGGTTGGGATCTGCATCACACTTGACGAATCCCAACTACTACAAGTAACTGTCAATCTGACCATACCAGGCCCTGGGAGCCTGCTTGAGCCTGTATAGAGCTTTCTTCAACCTGCACACATGAGTGTGTCTCTCATGAGTTTCGAAGCCCTCTAGCTGTTCTCTGTACATTTCTTCTATCACCCTGTTCAAGAATGTTGTCTTGACGTCCATCTGGTGAATCTGCCATCCCATCTGAGTTGCTAGGGATATAATCGATCTGATAGATGTGTACCTAGCAACTGGGGCGAAGGTCTCCTCGTAATCTATTCCTTCTTTTGTGCATAACCCTTTGCCACGAACCTAGCCTTGTATTTCTCTACACTACCATATGCAGCATACTTGATCTTGTAGATCCATCTAGAACCTACAACTGACCTGTCTTTCAACCTCGACACTATCTCCCAAACATCATTTGTCATGATAGAACTATACACTTCTATCATGGCATCTACCCACACCTGATGTTGTGAGGCTTCCTGAAAGCTGGTTCTGCAACCTGAGCTACCAAAGCTTGATATCTATCAGGTTGTTTGCGTTGTCTTTTGTCCGTCCTATGAGTTCTGATAAATTCCTCTGCATCTCTCAATGTCTGACAAACTTCTCTGCTAGCTCTTCCACTGGTGGTGGGAGGCTCAACTAGCTCCTCCTCCTATCCCTGCTGCTCTGTTTGCTTAGAACTCCCCAGATCTCCTATCCCTGAGGAAATATTGGTACTAGTCACTGTACTTGATCCTTGTGACTGTCCTCCTGTTGGTCCCACTGGTTGCCCCTGCTACTGGACTAACGAAACTTCTGCTGACTTATTCTAATCTCCTGCAAGCATCTCTCGAGATCTCCTAATATAATGCACTGCGGAAACCCCTCATACTTAGGATCTCCTAAAAGCTCAGTCCTCCATGAACTTAACGTCTCATCTCACTACAATCTTCCTACTATTAGGAATGTAGATCCTATATGCCTTTGAGGTTTCACTATATCCAATGAGGCACCCCTACTTTGCAGCTTGATCCAATTTGCTACATTTTTCATCTGGCACGTGGTAGTACACCACACTCCCAAAAATCCTCAAGTGACTCAATTTAGGTTTCTTTCCTGTGAAGACTCCTTCTGGCATTTTCTTCCCAAATGCTCTATGAGGAGTTATGTTCTGAATATACACTGTCGTGTTACATGCCTCTACCCATAAAAATATGGGCAAATCTTGATCATACAACATGGCCTTGCAGCCCCAACTATAGTTCTGTTTTTCCACTCTGCTACCCTATTCTATTGAAGGTTATATGGAATTGTCCATTCTCTTTTGATGCCTTTCTTCGCAAAAATCTGTGAAGTCTTTATCAATGTATTCTCCACCATTATCTGAGTGAAGTACCTTGATCTTCTTCCCTGTCGCATTCTCTACGAGAGCTTTAAACTCTTTGACCAGTCAAAGACCTCATCTTTGGTTTTAAGAAATAGATCCAGGTCTTTCTGGAATGGTCATCAATAAAGGTGACAAAGTATTCACCACCACTAAGAGCTCTAGTGGACATCGCGCCACAAATATCTGAAAGTATAAGTACTAACACACCATCTGCTCTGTTGTCACTTCTAGGGAATGTTGCCTTTGCATACTCCCCAAGTACGCATCCTCTGCAAACATGTTAATTTCTGCATATGTTCTATGCCATTTCAGATTAGGGCACAATACTGAAGAAGATAGAACATACTAATAGATCGATAGAAGACAAGCCAAAACAGAGATGATGGATGGGGGCGTTACGGCGATCAGCAGGATGCTTCTACCAGCAAAGTCTCCAATAGGTCATTCAGCCAAGCGTGTCACACATAACCCAGAACAACCCAAACAAAGAACAGTCCATATATATCACAGCTCCAATGCTATCCAAAGAGAGAGAATTCTTCTACACCAATGTGTGTCAAATGAACTCTAAGTCTCTCCAATATATAGGAATCTTTGGGGGTGTGTGACACGTCCTTTAAGACATTTAAGTCTATATTTTATTCCAGGCCGACCTAGCACATAAGTGAAACAAATTCAAAGTACATGTTCTGCTCATCCGATCGAGATGATCTTTAGATCAATCTTACACCTCTCCGAAAGAGGAATCCAATAAAAATATTGGGATCGTCATCTGAGCAGCACAACTCGGAGTTTGGACCTAGTTGTCCAATTTTAACAAAACATCATCGTGCTCCATACTAAGATCTGGAACCCCTGTTACAGTTTCTCTAAGCATCTTGAGTGCTTCATGGTGTAGATGTCCCATTCTCCTATTCCATAACTCATTCAGCTCCTTCCCACCGCTATTGTCATTGCCTATTAGTGCCATTGGAGAGTCAAGTTGCAACCTGTATAACCTGTTGCTTCGAGCTCCAATTTGTTTCACCTTCTTCCAGCTTGAGTTTTTGACATACACTTTCTTCCCTATGAAGTGGAAATCAAGTTCATACACAATCCTGGAACATGCAATACATTTGCAGCGCTGGTGTTGGTGCCTGACTCCCTCTAAAAATCTATGGTGCCCTACCTACTGGAGTACATTTTGTTATGTTTCCCATAGTAATCTGGAAGTTCATTTGCTCCTCCTTGTAGCTAGAGAAATATTCTCTAACTCCTGTCATATGAGTTGATGCTCCACTATCTATACCACACATCAGGTGAAGTTGATCCTGATAAGCAAGCAAATTCACTCTCCAACCTGGAAGATAAACCTAAAGCTTCCTGACTGTTAATTTTGTCCATGATTTTGTGTGTTATTTCTCTTTCCTTCGGACGTTGATTCTTCTCTAGCAAATTGTTGCAAAACTACTACGTCCAGCTAGAGATCTGCTCTGCAAAAATACGGCACTGCTCCTTCTGCCTCTGGAGTTATTCTATCTGGAGAAATCAATTTTTTTCGTCACTCTCTCAGAAAAAATGATTATCCTCAAGTAACTCGAGTTTCCTGCAAGGTGACTGCACTGCCCTCTGGGGTTTTGATCTGCTGCTCACACTGAACAACAAAACTCCTTCTATCTTTGTTATTGAGCTCTCCAACTAATCATATCTACTCCGATACCATGTGAAAATTTCATCTATTGCAGCAACTGGAAAATATTCTTCTAATTGTAAATTTAATTATGTAGCTTATTTTCTACGACAAACAACGAATAAAATCACAACTGCAATTTTCACTATAAAATTACTGCAGAAAAAAAAAATACTGGAAATTGAGAAATTCTAGCACACTCACAAGAACATTAACACAATTATTTTTGGACAATTGTCCCCAGAAAAACCCAACTTGGGAAAACCGGTGCAGCAGATGAGGGATTTCTTATTAATCTTCAGCAACAAATATGAGTACAAGAATTTTAGATGTCCTACTGGCAATCTATACAGAGGAGAATACTGAGAGAAATTTCCCACACTCCACAGCAACTTTCTTCCCCCGATATGGGCCCATTGCCTTCACGCTGGAGCCTTTGCGTCACTCTCTGCGCAGAGCTCTTGTGGACTTCGCTCTTCCTCACGCTGCCTCTTCCAGAATCCAGAAACCTTCCTTCTGAACTTTTGTTGCTACCCTCTCTCACCTGCTACTCACCCTCTGGCTCTATCTCCTCTACTGAATCACAGCCACTGAGAAAATCGAACTACCTGGGCAACTGAGTAACTGTACTGGTGTGTTCTTCATCTACCCATCAACTTCTTCTTATAATCTTTTGTTGGAGCACCAACGACCAAGATTAAAACATAATCGATGGCCCAGATTAATTCCATATCGATCTATGTGAGTTTCTAGATGATTCTCACCTTATCTCAATTAGTACTGAATAATTAACCATATTCCCTAAGTTTAGACTTAGGAAATATTTAAAAATTGGTTGATAATCTAACTGAGATACTTCTAGGTGGAATTTCCATAAACGATTTCTGAGTTTTGGAGAACTCATGTATTTTAGCCTCTCCACAAAATTTCGTGGCTAGAACACATCTAATGCTACAAAAACTAACAATCCCTATGAATCTAAGTTTGTTCTACAATATCATCTTCTTGTTTATGTTCTCGCAAAGACTAATCAGGGCATCGAACATCTCCTTTGTCATCTTGTTCTAGATTACATGAGGGATTAGATGGTCCTTTATGACCTTCACGTCCTTTTAGTTAACTACCCAAATCTTGTGGATCTACAAACAGAGTCACAATGCCCTAGACAATATCAAAAAAATCACTCTTTTAGTAAGAGTGTAACCCTCACCTTCCATGCTAAGAAATTCGAGGCACCATCCAATCTGTCCCCACACCAAATGCTTGATGTTGTCACCTCTGAGATCTATTCCAAAAACTCCCAAATCAGAAAATAAAACTTCATAATTCTCTTACTATTTATCGTTCTTCCCTACAATAGATTTATTGAAGCTAATCCTTGAGAATCTCAATCAAATATCAAGTGTTAGATGTCAATTGGCTAAAGCTCAGGTGGTTGGAAAAAAAGTTCCTCTCCTCCCCACAGAGGTTCAATTCCTACATGTGACATGTTGAGCTCATAATGAGTATATCATTATAATAACTTATAGCCTTGTAGTCTGAGTCCCTCGAAGACCAAAGCATGTATTTTCTTCATATGGAATATAAAGATATTAAAAAAAAAACAAGCCTTGGTACCATTTTCAAATTCCAATCCCTGGGTGACTAATGTCCTTGAGAAGATTGTTTAATTTAATTAATGATAAATTATATTTCAAACCATAGCATCAATTACACAATAGCTAGAAATCAAATAATGGAAGTATAAAAATTAATTTCTCGCACAGACAAGTAATTAATCCATCAAATCAGTTTTCATTCTTTCAAAAAAATTACAAGGAAACCTCCACATGCTGCCCAAAAAAACAGCATTGTACACTACTAATACCAAAATCACCCCAAATTTCAGCTTTTACAGACTGCTTTAGATCTACAATTGCTAAAAAAAAACAATCAGTTCTCTACTGTACAGCCATGTTGTACAGCCTCCATACAACTATATGGATCCATATAGTATTGTCGGTATGGAATTGTTCCTTATGCTGTACAGGATTGTGTGTTGCCCAAAAACACCTCTTTCCTGGTTGGCTATGCTGTTTCACTATTTGTCTCTCACTCAACCTGCTCAACTGCTCGTGTGTGAGAAAGCCTTTACACTACCTTACCTTTACACATTTAGCAAAGAATCTAGTTCTAAGATTACTTCTAGTTCAAGTAACACATGAAATACAATTTTAGACTCAACCACTAAATATAAGATTTTCAGTTTTTTTCAAGTAAAGTGAATTACAAAATGGAGAAACTTTTCCGAAAATAAAAGTACTTTTCTAAAATATCTCAAACCACTTCTCACATGTTCACACTAAACATGTGTGAAAGTTCCTGCCTAAGCTATAATTCTCAACATGTCTATGTTAAATTCAAAAGTTCTAATATTGTTTTCTGTATGTAGACATAGAGATTGCTGAAAATTTCTGAAAGAAAATTCTACTACAATATCTGAGTGGGCCTAATGATTAAGAACATGTGTTTCCTCCTAAGATATCAGAGATTCAGATCACAAGGGTGGTAGGGTATGTACACCTCTATAAACTTTAATAGTCAAATTACTATGTAGAAGTGGTCCTTGTTTCATAACATCAATTTGATGTCTATCTCAGTTGTGACCTTAAAATTAAATTATTATTATTTTATTGTAATTATATAAGAATAAGAAAATCCTTTATATGGGATATTGCCACACAGACACATCATATTAATATCCAGCAAATTAAATCTTCATGGAGTCCCCAATTTTTTGAAAATTCATGAGCATTTTGCAGTTGTGATGAATAGTATCTTCTTTTGCAGAATAATTCTATCTTTTCAATCTAAACTCTAAACCTTTTCCCACATCATGACACAACGTCTTCAACAAGCTCATGCCTTTAGTCCACCCCAAACAATTACTCAGCAACCTTACAGAGCTGTGCAACGAATTATAGCGCTGGTAATTACTGCCATTGAGGCTAGTATGTACTATGTAAGCCTACCCACCCAAAAGCGTTGAAGGACATAGAATTTTACTTAGGGTATGACCTTATTACCTACTTCCTGAAAGAACCAACCATTCTAACTAATGAAGGCATGCAAATATTTCATTGCTACCCCTACCTATCCCTATCTATCTTAGTGATATAGGAAGGGAAAAAGTCTCTGGTCTGGTCAGGCTAATAGATAATGTAATTGGGCTAGCTTTTGTAACTTATGGTATATCTTCCCGGATGCGGGTGTCAATCAGGCTTAATGAGCCAGGCAAGTTGATGGAGTTATGGGCCAGCAAGTGGCATAGCCACATGGCTGCCCATAAACTCACACAGCCTGTATTTGTTGCCTCCACCGTCATTCTTTGCAGCGCATTAACGCTGCCTTCCGATCGATGCTCCCCTGTTAATGCCGCTCCTCACCATGGTCACTCCTAGAAATTCCTCATTCACCTCTGTGCCGTTAACCTGCATTTGTCCTCCTAGTGTTGCAGAGCTAAGCTCGCACACGACAACGAGAAGACGATGCCATCTCCTTTGTTGTATTGAACTGGTGTCTGGCCTCCATTTCTCACCTGGACCGCTCTGCAATCTACACTTTGCCTCAAACCCTTGTGCCTCTGTTACCTTGACCCTCTCTGCGTCAGTGTCCAATTCTCATAGAGTCAGCATGCCTCGTCTTCCCCAACGAATGCGATGCCGCAGAGGTAGCAGCCGCGGCAAAATTGTGCGGTCGTCGCCCTCGTCCTACTCTGACTCCTCCTCTCCATCGCTCGACAATTCTCTGGGCCGTCACCCGTCTACTCGTAGTGGTCGCGGTTGCGCCAGGAATGTTGGCCAGTCCAGTGCCCAGGCCGCCCATGCTCTTCCCCTAGCCAACCTCCAAACGCTGCACCATCCGGTTGAATCTTCCCCTTCGCAGCCCACCTTCTATGCCACTCCGGTCATGCCCAGTCAGTTAGCTCAGTTTCATTTCTCGTGTAATATGGACCGCCCTCGTATCATTGCAACCATCACGGTCTCCTTCAAAGAGGAACCACCCAGCACTGAGTTGCAGAAGAATGTTGATGGTCAGGGCGTGCCCCTTTCAAGAAGCTGAAGCAGGGACAAGGACAGCAACAACAGTGACAAACAGGAACGTGGCCACCTCAACACTTCAATGAAAGCTGAGGACGACACTGCGGTAAAGCATGCTGAGGAGGATGATATCGACAAATACAGATGTCTGATTGTCGAAGAACACCCACTTCCCCATGATATTTAGGCAATCAGGTTCTGTTATTTGTTCAATTTCAAGTTCCAAGTGTTGCGTTTTTGCTTTGACTATTGCAAGGCCGGCGTCTAAGTTTCAAGTGCCAATTTCAAGGCCTGCGTCTAAGTTTCTAGGCAGTTGCGTTTTCGCTTTGAATATTGTAAAATATGCACTTTCACTCTATGTTTTGCTGGCTTCCCCTGCGTGGGCAGTGACTAAACTCTTGAACGGACTGGTTTCCCACTTCTGGGCAGTCAATTTTCCTGTTTTTCATGCTGAATTATGCCAAGAACATGGCTAGCACTGCAGAGGCATGAGCCTCCTTGTACTCTTTTGTTACACTAATAGAACTTAGAATTATTTAGAGAAAAAGAAAAAAAACATTATGGTATATCTAACTTGTGGAAAGTTAGATATATTTTTAATTTTGGAATATTGGATATATTTTAAATGTTAACATTATAGTGGTAGTCGGAAGATTTGATCCTAAACCTCATCCAAATTTCTCCAACATGTTACCAATTCACTACTCCCTTGTCAGCCAATTGTCATTAAAGCTCAATTGCATGCATAGTAAAAAAACATACATTTTTCTTATTGGTGCCAGCCTTCCTCCATTTTTTTTGTTGACCATGTCAAAACAACCGAAAAACAGCCAACTCAGTCAATGGTTCCGTTGAACAAAGCAGACTTCAAACTAGGGTTGAATACTGTTGATTTTACCTATGGATTTCGAGATTCTAAGCATTCAAATTTTGCTGTCATAAATACACCTTCCTCATTAGGAATGCTGAAACGGGGAGATTATTATAATTCTTATATTTTATAAATTGTGGAATTTACTTATTGTTTTTCTTCTGTACAGCCTGAGTGGGCTTAATAGTTATAATATTTTCTATCCTCTGCCAATCAATTGTCTTTAGAGGTGCATGCATTGTGCTAAAAACATTCATTTTTTTTCTGCTAGTTTTCCTCTGTTTTCTTCTGTTTGACCATGTTAAAATAATCGAAAAACTGTTTGACCAGGTTAAAATAAACGAAAAATAGCCGAATTAGTCAATGGTTTCATTGACCAAATCAGACTTCAAATTAGGGTTGAATATTGTTGAATTTTTTTCCATATCTTTATCGAGATGCTAAGCATTCAAATTTTGCTGTTATACATATAGCTTTCTCATAATAATAATAATTAACCATATATATATATATATATATAATTAATAATTAAAAAACAAAATTGAAACTATTGGAAATATTATCATAAATTCCTATACTCTTTAAATTGTGAAATTTACTTTTTCTTAAATGTATCTATCAAATTTACTGTTTCTATTCTGTAGTTTACAACCTGAAGGGCCAAACCGTTAAGAACATGCGTACACCTTCATAGACAAGGAAGCACTATAATCACTGTGCGGAGGGGTCTCGTCCCATAAACAAAAATATCACTTACATCAATTTGACCCCTGCCTTGGTAATGACTTAAATTATACTATTATTATAATTATGTAATGGATTGACCATTATTTTTAGTATTGGTTGCCTATTTGTATCGTACAAAAGTTGTAACCATGCTATGATGTTATTATCATAGTTTTATTTTGTTTTATCTTAACTCTAGATCTATTAAATACTGAGAGAAAATCTAAAAAAATATACACAGAGCTTTCAATGTTTAAAATTAAAATATATGGAGTTATATGGATATATGCCAACTTATTTGTTTGTTTGATCAGCACTTTTTTCTTGGTTTATGCATGTACATGATATATGTGATATATCTTATTTGCTTTTTAGATCAGCTCTTTTTCTGGTTTATGCATGCATGTGACATATGCAATAAATCTCTTCCGCCCGACTGTAGAGTGCACCTTATTTCTCTTGATGCAATTATTTTTGTTTCCCAGAAAAAACTCACAGGAAAACCCTAGGCATTTTTCTGCATTTCACAAATGGTACCTAATGTAAAGCCATCAGAATAAATTATAATACCTGACCTGGTAGAGATATCAAGTGAGACATGCTAACAGAAGTAGCTAGACTCCGGATCTACCCCTAGAACTTTTGCAAAAAGCTTAAAGCACTCAACCACTCAAACTAACCCATCTAGCCAAACCACTCAACTCAATACAATTATAAGAACACTATTTCAAAATTGCCTAATAAAGGAATTAATAAATCAGATTAAAAAAATTGCAAAAACTTGCCAATATAGAAACCTGGAAATTGAAAGAGATTTAAGTTACAAAAGGCCAAAAAGAAGACCTCCATGACCACACAAAGAGTAGAAAAAATAATAGAACAGTTGTTGATAAAAACATAATTTACTATTTAGTTCAACTAATTGTGGCCAATTCCCTTGAAAAGCAGCTCAATTTTTTATTTTTTGAACAGTTTTTTATCAAACAGGAGTTGGCTAGTCTAGTAACGGTCTGTCCTGAAGCATGATTTATATTTTTGTACATTTTAATAGAAATTAGCCTAATTTAGAGAAAAAAAAAAAAAAAAAAAAAACAATTATAGCCAATATTGCTGGTAATTCGATTGATAATTTGCTTAGTTCAAAACCCTCTGTGTGTTAGGCCCACTAGTCAACACTTAAAAGTTTATTAGAGATGCCTTCCACACATGTGGGGAAATATCTTTTGGGTTTCGATCTTCTTTGGAAAAGAAACATAAATCTATTATTTGATGTAAAGCCATGATGTAAAGCCAACTAAATGAAAATTCTGAATTACACCACATCCAAATAAATGGAAATTCAAAATTGTACTACACCCATATTAATGAAAAATTCAGAATTAGATTGAGATTAAAGGTATTATTGCATGGTCAGATGGTAAAGGTTTGATTAGGTAAAGGTACAAAGTTCAAATCTCTCTTCGTGTTAAAGTGGGTATTGTCCTGAATTATGAAGTGGGGGTTCATAGCTCCTAGTGAATTAAGCAAAAGCATAGCTCCTTGTGAATTAAGCAAAAGCATACTTATCAAAGTACACAAAAGATACTAGAAAAGTGAGTCAGAGATGGTACCTGTTGCTGGGGCGAATGTGGCTGGTCAGCTCTGCGAATGAGCTTGTGCTGGTTGACAAGGTATCGGTAAAGATGCTGCCGCGGCATTGTGACGATTTCTCTAGAGAGATTGTGCTTGTTGTGGTGAAGCCAATCTTCGATCTCATTGTGCATGACATTCCTCCGCCTGGGCAAAGTCATCAACCATGCACGAGCTGCTTCCCACCCATCATCCTTCTTGATGTTACTATTGATAATTTTGGCTTCTTCCTCAGAAGCAGAAACAGCCACCATGGCCATGCATTCCCCATCTCCATCGTTATTATTATCACCACCACCATCTCCTGGATCTGCAAGAGGGCATGGAGCCTCAATGGCGGACGAGTCCGGGGTCTGTACATCCTTGTTCTCTTCCCCTGGCATCATCATATGTTATAGTGGGACTACAATTTCAAACCCAACAAGTGGAGAAAATCTCTGTGACAATCTCGATCACCTAGATATCAAAAGGCTTGTGAGTGTTGTTTTCTTAAAGACTAGATTTCAAGGCTGGCCATACCCAAATACCCAGATTAATTTAAAAGCAATTAGAAGCTTATTCTCGAACGCCCACATGGATTTCGGATGAAATTGAAACAATGAAGGTAATATAAAAAGCACCCGAATCAATTCTCAGACGATGCCTTTGCTGAGCTATCTACATGATAAGCCCATGTGCAGTTTAAGGACCATGGGAGAAGGCAAGTTCGGACCTTCCTATGTGCAAATTGAACCGTAGGGGCAGGGTTCGTAATCACATTGAAAGCACGGGTATATAAATGGTAATTAAAGCATTTAATTGATAGCACTTGTCATCATGATGATTTAGGTTGAGATTTAATTGGTATATTTTTTATATTTGTATTTATTTTGATTTATAATAATGAATATATATATATAGAAAGAGAGAGTTGTTTTAAGTAAGATTTTTTTGTATTTATTTTGATTTAGAATAATGAAAATATATATATAATAGAGTTGTTTTAAGTAAGAATATTTTTGAAGTTTTTTTTAATGGATTTTTTTGGGTATAATTTCTCTAAAATCTCATAAAAATTTATTGAGATTATAAGTTGGTTGGGTAACCCCTGCATAATCAAAGTGCCTTAGGGTTTTTCAGGGTGCTAAATCTATATATACACTCAAAAAACCATTTTAAATAACACAAATCAAGATTTCACCTCAAATTTTTCGTTCAAGTCTAAAAAGCCACACTAAAAACAACTCCATATAAAATTGGGAGCATTTGTCATCATTATCATTTTGGTTGAGATTTAATTGGCATATTTTTTATATTGGTATTTATTTTGATTTATAATAATGAATATATTTTGTTCTTTAATTATTGTATTCAATATTTTAAGTGAACATTTTTCAAAGACAAAAAGTTTAATTTGATTATGTCTCCTTGAGGTGAAGTCATCGTTTCAATTTCCTACCCCTGGTAATATATTGGACATGATGAAGATGTAGTCCTACCAAGGTTACAAAAAAAAAATGATTATGTCAAGAGTATCAAAAGTACTTGGGAGAAAAAGATAAGTACTACATTGAAGAGTTTAACCCCACTCATAATCATTAGCAAAAAGTGTACATAGGGGCCAATATTTCCTGGAGATCTAAAACTATTATTGCTCAATTAAGGACTAATTCTCATCAACTCCTTTGTGAAACAAGGTGCTGGAAAAGGCCAAAAAAAATGTGGCAAAAAAGAGTATGTATTTTTTGCTCTTCCAGAAAAGCGGAAATAAAAAAACATTTCATTTTATAATGTGAGGCCTTGAAAGAGAGTAGGCAAAATAATGCAGGTATTTTGGCAGCTAGCTCTTGGGATAATATATTCAATGAAGTGTTTGTTGGGAAGTTGGGAGTGTTTATTGTAAAACTCCACAGGAAAAGGTCTGAATACAAGAGCCAGATGGAGAAGCAATATGTCCCATAGGCTATTTTTAGCCTCGTGGACATTAAAAATACTTTCTTTCTTTCTTTCTTTCAAATCAAAATAAATAGGGGTAGAATATGACCTTGAGACTCCAATGGTTTCTGGTGAACACTTCACCCATGTTCAAGGATAGAAAGCTTAATTTGATTATGTTAACAATGTCAAACCAAGAATAAATAGAGATAGAATATGACCATTAGAGATAATATTAGAGATAGGATATAACCATTAGGGATAGTGAAATTGATTTTGAACGTTGATGATATAATAGTTAATTTATTTTATTTATTATTGAAGATTTGGGAAATATAATAGTTTTTAAAAAAATAAAGGAAAATTTTAATTCTAGAAATAATACTTTTTTAATTATGTTTAAATATAACGTTAGAGATAAGATATAGTCATATTACCTTGAGATCTCTATTGTTTCTGGTGAACACTTCTCCCAGAAAGCTTAATTTGATTATGCCAACAATGTCAAACCAAGAATAAATTGAACTAGAATATGAAGATGTAACCAGAGATAGTGAAATTGATTTTGAACGTTGATGATATAATAGTTAATTTATTTTATTTTATTAATTAATGATATAATAGTTAATTTATTTTATTTTATTAATTTATTTATTATTGAAGATTTGGGAAATATAATAAAAGAAAAAATGAATTTAATTTAAGGAAATATCTTATTCTAGAAATAATATTTTTTTTAATTATGGTCAAATATGATAGTTAGAGATAAGATATAACCATTAGAAATAGATTTTTATTTTTATTATGGTCAAATATGACTATTAGAGATAAGATTAGAGATAGGATATAAGTGTTGGGGATAGTGAAATTGATTTTGAACATTGATGATATCTTAGTTAATTTTTTTTATTTATTATTGAAGATACCGAGAATATAATAGAAGAAATAAAATTAATTTATTTTAAGGAAATAAATGAATTTGAGAAATAACAAAATTATTTGTATTTTTATTGTGGTCAAATATGACCCTTAGAGATAGAATATAAGATTAATTTTATTTTTTTCTATTACATTTTTCAAATCTTCAATAATAAATAATAAAACAAATTATTTATTATATTATCAATGTTCAAAATCAATTTCACTATCCTTAAGGGTGATATTCTATCTCTATTTATGTTCTTGCACTCTTGGCATAATCAAATTAAGATTTCTAACTTGGACATTTCAATCAATATAATCTTCTTCTTCATCAATATATATATATATATATAAAAGAAAAGTTCAAAACCACAAGGGGTAGAGTATGTATGTCTTAGTAGACGTAGCATCAAATAGTTGAGCAAAGGTGGGTCCCTTGTCCCACAAACAAGGGGGTCTATTACCAATTTGGTGTCTATCTTGGTTGTGACCTTAAAATTGGATAATAATAATAATATATAGAGAGAGAAGCAACAATCTAATTTATAGAAGAAATGGTATCCACAAACATGGGGGTCTATTCTATCTTGGCTGTGACCTTAAAATTGGATAATATATAGAGAGAGAAGCGTCTAATTTATAGAAGAAATGGTATTTTCATTCACAACGCAATTTCAAAAGAGATTGGATTCAACATCCTGATGAAAAAATTTTATATATATATATATATATATGGAACAATAATTTATAAACGAATTGTTATTTTCAACGGCAATACAATTTTAAGAAAGATTGGATTCACTCGAACTCTACAAATTAAACAACTTAAACTCAATTTTTTAAATCTTTACAAAGTTTTAATTAAAATTAATGAGAAAAAATAAGCTAAAAAAATATCATTTCATTTATTAATTAGACTAAAAATAATTTTAATATTTAAGTTGAAGTGTCTATTATTTTTTTTAATAAAAAATCTTCCAGAAAATTACATGAACACTAATACCCAAAATTGTGTCATCTATATATAATTAATTTGGATTAGTTCAATTAGTTGAGGTTTTATTGCTAAAGCATTTTGTTATTGAAAAGTTGGGAGGTCATGAGAATTATTCTCCTTAATATTTTTGGGTTAGGCCTAGATTAGTTTGGGCAAGGGTGTGATCCCTTCAAATGGACCTACCTTGATTTTCTACGTGAAAAAAAACATAATAATAATATATATATATACTTTTTTTCAAGGTATTTTTCTTGGTTAATTTTAACTAAAATCTGGCACACATCTACATACTTGGTCTCTTAAATATTTTGACAATATGAATAAGTGTGGAAATCTTCACTCTCAAAATTGACGTTAAGTTGTTTAATTTGTGTTCCAAGTGTTTTTCAAGGTGTTGAATCCATTTATGCATTCAAAAATGTATTTTAAACAACAAAAAATTACAATCTTACATGAATTATATCTAGTGAAAAAGGCCACATAGTTTAAGTTGTTTAATCTATGCCCCAAGTGTTTTTAAGGTTATTGAATCCTTTTATGCATTCAAAAATGTATTTTAAATAACAAAAAATTACAATCTTACATGAAAGTTTAAGTTGTTTAATCTATGCCCCAAGTGTTCTT
Organism: Pinus albicaulis; assembly: GCA_034641835.2. NCBI lineage: Eukaryota > Viridiplantae > Streptophyta > Pinopsida > Pinales > Pinaceae > Pinus > Pinus albicaulis. The sequence goes on from CM076581.1 coordinate 1,106,502,180, forward strand.
AAAGTTATTGAATCCATTTATGGATTCAAAAATGTATTTTAAATAACAAAAAATTACAATCTTACATGAAATTGTATCGCCTAAAAAGTTCAGTTGATCATGCCTTTGTAGTTAGGGGAAAAAATATATTTTGAAAAATTTAATAATTATCTAGTGAAAAATAGTATATAAGTTTTGATATTAATATGATTTTTAAAATGGATTTAAATATAAATTTCAAATGATTTTGATATATCTTAATCCATGTATTTTGTAATCCATATGGCATAAAGATTAAAGTTCAAACCTAATTCAAAAAATGTTCTTGTAGTTAGTCGGATTTAATGCAAAGATAATGTTAATGTTGGTCCTCATACTGTTGTAGTCTTTCTATGTAAGGTTAAGTGGAAAGGTTGGATGACTTGGATGAAATGAACACCCTTTGGTTATAATTTCATAACCAAAAGTCTTCTAGATATAAAACTCAATGCTCGAACCTAATTGAACAAGATTGTTTCTTGAACTTGTGTGGTTAGTCAAGTTCCTCCAAAGTGTGAAGTTGTGTTATTGGGACTATCTCTAGTGCTATGTTATTGTAAATGTGATTTTCTGTAATTATGTCTCCTTATACACAATAATGATGAGCATTCAGGCCTTATAAAGAGGTGGGACATTGCTTACACTAAACAACTATCTAGATTGACTTAATGAGTCATTGGGTTGTTCAAAGGACCCTATGCAAGTAGTGCATCAACCACTTCAGATGAGAATTAATGAAACCCAAGCATTGGGGTTGTAAAATAGTGTTATTATTCAATGACCAAGTTGCTTCTCACTAATTATGAAAATGTGATATTTATGGTAGTCTCCATATTAGTGTAGTCTTTATATATAATGTTTAATTATGAAAATGTGATATTTATGGAAATCTCCATATTAGTGTAGTCTTTATATATAATGTTAAGTGAAATACCTCAATGAATTTAATAAAATAAACACCCGTCAATTATAGTTTCATAAGTAGAGGCCTTTATGGTATAAAGGTCAAGGCCTAATCTAAACTCGATAAGCATGCTCCCTAGTTTTAATGCATTGAGAGAATCAAGGTGCATTCTATGACTTAATATGGCTAAGAAGTGTAACATAACACAACACTAATAAATTAGAATAAAAGAAATTTGGGTTCCATACACTAAAATTTATGTTATTAAAAAAACATAATAATAAACAAAGAATACATTAATAAAATAAGCTAACATGGATTAACCTTAATGTTATATCATTTAAGAATAGAGAGCTTTGTGGCTCAATTTCTTTTTATCACTCTCAATGCTTGATAGACCCATGCAAAAGATGGATCTACATTGGTGTAATTAAGTGAGTCTTTTCAAAATGTGAATTTGTGTTGATGTAATAAACACCATTTACATGATAATCAATAGGTAAAGTTAATGGAAATTCCCATACTATTGTGATATTTGCATATAAGGCACCTGTACAAGTCATATGCGACTATTTTTTGGCAATAAATCTTTATTAGACATTTAATGAAAAATAATGTAGATTGTTTTAATATAAAAAAGGATAGGTCACATAAGCAACAACCATGAGCAAGGGTACAAGGTTTGGGGCACCACAAGGAATATAATTGAAAGCATAAACACTAAACAATAATGTTGCCTATTAGTGGGGGATCATTATAGTCACCCAAGGAATGGCTCTATTTACTGAACATGGGAGGGTCATCAAAGGGTTTCTCCCATCCATCATTTTTACGTTTGGGTGGCTTTGATTCCTTTGAAATCGTGGAGGGAAAGGTTAAAAACTATTTGTCATTTTTGGTTGGGGTGGGAGGCCATAGTTTCCCTCCATCCTCTCTCAACACATGTTTTATTACCCAACGAAAACCATTATAGTCATATTGGGATTGTTGAGGTTGATAGAGGCGAAGTGGTTCCTAGTTCATTGTATAAGGGTCCTCGCCACAAAATTTCGTAAGATGTTGTAAGTGGTCCATTTATATGAGAATATTTAGTACCTACACAATGATCTACAAGGAAAATTTGGAAAACATCAATGTATTATCATACCAAGACAATCTACAATAAGGCTCGCTACCTTTACATTCCACAACATTGTGTCTTCTGGAAATAAAGTAAAGCCTTTTAATATGAAAAAGCATCTAAGTTTAGTGAAATTATATTAACCAAATCAAGTGTTAGTTGGACATAACTTTCCATGAAATGGAGGCCAAAAGGTAATACTTACATAGGATCTTGCATAAGGCCATGTAAACTTATATAGGGGAATATACTAAAACAAGTGATTTAGCTTCTCAGCTCATCCACACTAATGACACCACTAGTTTCAACCTCCCATGAGTCTTATCAATTAGTAAACCCATTGTGGTGAAAAAAAATAAAACAAATAAATAAATAAATGAAAATGAATAAAGCATACAAACATTTCTTAACTCCAAGAGAACCTTCAAACGACTCTTTGGGCTAAATAATCAAGGCTTCTACTTAGACTTCACCCACCAAAGCCTATTTAATCAACCTTTTATCATCGACTTGAAATATATCCATTTATAACAAAGTGTTGACACGCGCTTTGTGAAGGTTGTATCATGCCTCTATTCCAAACTCCCCACCATGCCTAAGGGGTTTGAAGGCCCAATTCAAGCACAAGTTTCTTTGGGATTAGTTTCTACTCTTTCCCAAGGACAAAGAAATTAATGAGATTGTTTTTTTGTTTTATAAGGTCTAATCAAAGGATCCACTCTCTCAACTCATTTTCAACTTGATACTTTTCCATTTATATGCTTGTTTTAAATAGTTTCAAGGCCATAAACCAAGTAGATGCATCCAAGTTCTTTCATTGATGCAACAAAATAAGGGAACACCATATTGTTGAAAGAGAATTAAGTCTAGGAAGAGATACCTTCCAAATACTATGAAGTATGAAGTTTTCAACTATCTTCATCTATATAAAGGTGACCAACCTAGTTTGAAAATAAATACCTCATTGAGATTTCTTCCCCAATGATTTTATGTCTAAGTAATATCCTTCACAGCTCCTTTTTTCTTATGACCCTTGCTACCAACTTAGCATAGGATTCTTATTCTATAAATTTATTTAATAATACCAAAATTTAAGTCTAGGCTCTTAGTGAGTGTATTAAAGATCCTACTAACTCCATGGACTCCTTTACCATTAGCATTGTTATCCCATAACAAGTTTTTGAATTTCTTATTGACGTGTTAATATGCCAAGTGGGAAGGAACCAAACAAGAGGAGTAATATACATGAATTGCATCTATAATTTTGATATAAATATGAAATTTAATCTCATGACCCATTTTTTATTCTTTTATTTTTTTAAACATTTTGCACTATCGCTTCCCATAAGTCTTTACACAAGACCTACAAATTGAAAGGAATACTAAGTATGAATTTGAACACCTTTTGTTTTTATTTTTTAACTCTTTGCACTATCACTTGCTATAATTTTTAAACAAGACCTACAAATTGAAAGGAATACCAAGTATGAATTTGAACACTTCTCCTAGTTGTATTGAGATGCACTCTACAAACTAGTATAGGGTAGATGTGTAGGCGTTAGATGTTAGATGTTAGATGTAAATATTTTTTAAATTCAATTTTTTTTATATTGTAATTTTGTTTTTATTAATAAAATTGCCAACAATTTCTTTAGATAAAAGAAAACCATAGCATACGTACAACATTTAGATATATGATATAAATAATAGTTATAAAATAACATCCATTTTATTGGAGGTTAGTCTCGGACTCAAATGAGTGGTGGAAAAAGGCCTTCACGAGGAAGTATTTCCACAAAAAATTGATTGTTTAGACTTGAAGGCAAATTATGAGAAGGGAAAGGAACCAAAATTTGGAATCTAGGTAAAATGGTGGCCCTGTTTCTGTTGGATCAACTGGGTTGGAAACTGGGCAATGGGAAGCGTATTCTTTTGTGGAAAGATCTCTCTCCCCTCTCAGATCTTTTAGTTGTTGATCAAGGGTTTATGGATTTAGAAAATTGGATGGTGGAGCATGATCTTACTCGTATTACTAAGATATCCAGTTGAGACGAACAAGGAAATTGAAATGGGTGGAGATTAGTGAATTTACCCAGGAACTTGTTGCACCATTGGCAATCCCTATTATGACATCTGAAAGGTTTTGCGCCTATAGCTACCAGTAAACTAGATAAACTAATTTGGCTTGGAGGGAAACTAAAAAATTACACAGTCAAAGAGGGATATGCTCTACTCATTCAGAAAATTTCTTATCCCTCTCTAGCAAGAATATGGGAAAAGATTTGGAATAAGGATGGACTTCCAAAGGTTAACATATTCTACTGGGAGCTAGTCCACATGAAAATCTTCTAGCAATCTCAATATACTTTTCCTAAGCAATCAAGCTCCCTTTTTATGTGATGTTGGATGGTTGTTCCCAAATATCTTTATTGGTCGATTTGGCTTTGTCAAAATCAAGCGATCTTCCAAGACAAACGATGCTCTCCGGAATATGTTGCCATCGAAGGAATGCACCTTCTTTTTTAGGTGATCTCCTCTAGGGGATGTGAAGAATCAAAATTGAATGATCTAACTATAAATGAAAAATATTGGCTTAGAGTTTCCATCAATTCAAGGAATGTCTCTAAGAAAAAAAATAAAGTTCCTCCATATTGTATTAGACTAGCTGGGGAAATTTTTGAAGAATGGCAAAAATATATGACAATTTCAGCTCTTTTTCAACGGTGCTTTGAAAGGTAACCCCAGGGAGGCGTGAGTGGGAGGGGTTATTTATAACCTCGAAGAAAAATATAAAAAAAAGTACGCTTGGGGACTTGGGAAAGCCTCGAATAACCAATCCGAAGTGCTCTCTCTTTGGCAAGGCCTGAAGATAAGCATATCCAAAGGCATTAAAAGTTTGATTATTGTCGATGCTCAATGGTGGTGATCCAAAAATTCATAAGGCTCTCCAGAAGCGAGCATCCTTTTTACTCTGAACCTTCTTCATTGATAACAAGGATTGTTATTTTGCTCAGAAAGCTAGATGAATTCAAATATTGTCATGTAAAAAGGGGAAAAAACCAATTGGCTGACCTTCAAGCAAATGTTGGAGTGACATTAAACCAATGGGTTTTACATATTGATCATATTTTTTTGACATTCCACGTCCCATAATGAACAGATTAATTAATCACCTAACGAAGTATAGATGGAACATCAGGTTAATCGTTGTTAAGAGGAATATCTCCTTAATTAACTCCTCAGGGATGGTTAAGGGACTGTTGAAAGTTGTCAAGGGTAGCAACGTAATAAATTACAGATGGAGGCGGTAGAGTTTAGTAGCCATGATGCAGGACACGTGGAATTTTTCAAGTCAGTTATTCAATGGGAATGCAAGTGATTTTATTCTCAGTACCTTCGCGTTCCAATCCAGATGCATTTTGATGGTGCTTCGAATGGAGGAGTGTACCATAATGGAGTTGTAGGTAGGGAATTCATTTAATTGTGTGTCTCATCTCAAACGGATCACTCGGTTATATATAAAAGTTGGGTCATGCAACTTAGGAACAAAAATTTTTTGGTGTAGACATGGATTGCAAGAAATATGGCATCAACGAACACCGAAAACAGAAATGGAGATGAGGATCTAGAGAGCAGTGGAATTGTGATGGAGATTATTGACAAATCATCCAGGCCAGTTGTGAAATAGATTCAAGATCAAATGATTGTGGTGTTGTCTCATTTGGCTTGTTTAAGGAAAGATATGGATTTGTTCCATAAGGCCATGGAAACTCGGAATATTGAGATGATTAACTTGAATTTCAAAGCGGATAACATAGAGGTAAAGGTTGAAATGACCATTGTTGGTGTGTTGAATGAGGTTTTTGGTCTGCAAGATGCACCCATTCCAATGGTGGAGGGAGCCATGGAAGCTGCGAACGACACTCAAGAGCCTGATGCTAAGGAAATCATGAATCTGAATCAAACTCTGGAATTTTCTTAGGAAGCCAAGGAATGTGATGGTTGCTCATAGTCTGCCTTTCAAATTTTATGCTATGTCGAATAGTTAAGCTCCACAGGTTTTTTTGGAGAATATATAGTATAAGTGATGTAATGTTAGGCTATAGAAATATAGAAGGTAGCAGTTTGGTCTCATTGAAAATTTCTCTGCATATCTTTGAAAGTGTGCTTCTCATGAATGTAAGGGACATGTCTTGTTTCCAACTTTTATTATAAAATTGCTACCCGTTTCTTTAAAACAGATAATAATGACATCCATTTTACCGTATAAATTAAAATAATGACTACATAATCATATTTAAATTTAATTAATAAGCACATAAAATTTCAATATTTACAATATAACAAGATTCTTAACCATGAATATTCACCCCATTTTACCATGGATATTATTAACTTCTAAATAGGCTTTATTATAATACCGTGGGTCAATATTATGGCTTATTAATACCACATACCCAAAAACCACAACTCATTTCAAAATAAAAATAAATATTTAGAAATATTTTATTTTTAATTTAATTTTATAACATTTTTAAATTAAGACTTAATATATACAATAAACATACAATATAACAAGATTCTTAACCATGGATATTCACTCTCATTTTACAATGCATATTATTAACTTGTAAATATGCTTGGTTAGAATACCTTGGGCCAATACCATGATTTATCATTATCAATGGCCCAAAAACTATAATTCATTTCAAAATCAAAATATTTTATAACATTTTTTTAAATTAAATCTAAAAGCAAAAATCTATGGGGAAGATGTTGTAGTAGTGTAAATGTTTACAAACATTTACATATGGGCTCAATTAAAAATAATAAAAGGTTAAAAGTGATTGCCTAATGTCATGTAAACATTTTGACTCGGTCAAAATAAAATAAAATAAAAAAAAAAAATAGTTACGCCGTAAGGCGTTATTATTTGAAAACAACTTTCCTAGCTGCCATGGTGTCTCTGTTTGCACCATTGGATCAAATGTTAGATGATTGAAATGATTTAGGCCATTAGATCCTCTGCCTCCATTTACCTAACTACCTAACTAACTCACCAAAACCTATTAGATCCTCGGCCTCCATTTAGTTGATCTCATCTCTTGGCTATGCAAGAACTGGTTTTTACTAATACTTATTAGATCCTCAGCCTCCATTTAGTTGATCTCGTCTCCTGGCTATGTAAGAACTGGTTTTTACTCATACTTAGTGTCTCCTTGCTATTACTCATACTTAGTGTCTCCTGGCTATGCAAGAACTGGTTTTACTCATACTTAGTGTGTTACAGATACTAAAGAGTTTCAGAAACCCTGAAAGCCTAGAGTTTGAAAAAACTGGTGATCTCTGTCTCCAAAACTGTCAGCCGAAACGACAATGCCAGCAAAAATTAAGATTATTTGATGTGATTTAGATTTCAGGTTCTCAAGCATGGGGAAGAAATAAAGCTGCAGTGGAATGCCAGCGACTTAGAGTCCACATATTCAAAATCTTCACATGGAATTTCGGTAATGGCAATTTATATTACCTTATTATCATTTTTTTATTTGACTATCTGTTATTCTTCAAAGGCCCCAGACATCCTATGGGATGAAGCAAAGAGTGCATGGATAAACTAATAAAATCAAAATCGCTCTGCTGTTTGAATTGAGGGATTCGATGCAAACTCGCACATTGATTATTTTGTTATGATTATTTGATGTGATTCAAATTTCAGGTTCTCAAGAATGAGGAAGAAGTAAAGCTGCAGCGGAATGTGCTTAGTGTAATTGAAGCTCCAACTTGCCATGAAGAAGAAGGCGAAAACGATTGTGAAACATATTTAGGTGGGTATAAAAATTTATTAAATTTGGCCCCAGAACGAGCCAGTGTTGTTGACTATTTGGATATCTAAGATACCCGATTTTATTGTAAAATAAAAAATAATCGCTTCCATAAAACATCCAAAAGTGATTCGATGATGGAAGCTATCAATGAAAATATGTTTTCGTTTTAATTATAAAGAAATTTTTTATATAAAAATAGAAATTAAGTTAGGGGACAAATATTGAAAATTTTGTTCGCTTTTCATAAGATACTGAAAACAACGATTTTAATTCAATCATTCTTACTTTCTGTTTACATTTTCTGCATGAGTCATACAAGTAAGATTACAAGAAATTGGTTAGAAATTTTAGTTTTACAATTTTTTTTTTTTAATTTTTATCTTTTTCTATTTTTTCTTTTTTTATAATTCGGTAGTGAAAAAAAATTTCATAATTATTTTTATTGTTTAAAGTAACTTCTTTTTCTTTTTCTCAAATTCAGTAATAAATTTTTTTGGCATTATTGTTTATAATATTTTTTAATATGTAAATAAATTAAAAGTTTTTAAATTTTTTTATACGAAAGAAATTCTGTATAATTATTTTTATTGTTTAAATTCTTTTTCCTTATATAATTTTTTAAATTACATTTATCTATTAATGATCTTTTTTAACTTAGATTTACCTATGAATTTTTTAATTTAGATTTACATAAGCATAGTCTATTTTCCATTTTGGTACATTCAGCTTTATGAATTTTTTAATTTAGATTTACATAAGCATAGTCTATTTTCCATTTTGGTACATTCAGCTTTATGTACCCATTTTTTTAAACTTAAATTTATTTATGATTATCATTTTAATTTAATTACAAACACTAAAAAGTTTTCTACGATGTTTTTCCAAAAATAATATGAAAGAGTCACAAACTAAATCTTTTACTTGTCTAGAGACCCAACACATATTAGTTAGAAAATATTTTACTTGAAGGTGTTAGTAATATCAACACCTTCAAAACAGAAATATCAAATTGTTCAATATGCTCAAATGAAAAACATAAAATACTTCAATACTAAATGAAATAATCATGTTGATTTGCATAATAAAATAACATAATACTATGTCTTAGAACAATAAAGATAAAAAACAAATGAAATTGGCAAAAACCCCATACAATTTCTAGTATGTCGCCCCATACAATTTCTAGCATAACGATATGATTTTAGCTAAATTAACATGCAAAAGATAAAAAAATATTTGAGGAAATAGATGGTTGGAAGTCCTGAAATTAAAACCTTCCTATACCATACAATTTCCAGCTACTAAAAACAACCCATGGCTCTCCTATAAAATTTTCAAATTAGAGCTGTAGTTTTCTATAATTATTATCTAAATTAATAATAATACTTATATTAACACAGTCCCCACACACACACACACACATATATATATATTAGATTTACCTATGATTATCATTTTCATTCAATTACAAACACTTAGATTTACCTATGATTATCATTTCCATTCAATTACAAACACTAAATTTTGAATCCATAATTTTATGTACCCTATTAAAACTCATTAGCTGTAGGTTCATTCATGATTTTTGAAAAAACTAGAATCCATAATTTTTATATGTGTACATTGTCTCAAAAGGCAATGTGAAAAGGGCTAATAAACAATACAACTACTTAAACAATGACTTGAAAATTGTGTTAAATGCTACATCTACCATAGAGCATGTTGTCAAGGAGTTAGTTTAATTTAAATAAAGTAAAAAATTATAAATATGTGTTTGCTAATTTAAAAAAATAAAATGATGTGAAAAAAAATGTGAAAAAAATATTGCTTAAAAATCTCTTAGATTTAGTTAAAGGGAAGAAAAGTCCTTGAAATTGAGAGATAAAATTGAACCATTCTTTTCATAGGTAGATACAACATAACTTTATGTTAGCTTGTTTCTAGAGTCATCATATGGTTGTTACTATTATTTGTAGTTTTTCTTGTAAAAAAAAAAAAAAATCTATGATGTTTTTCCAAAAATAATATGAAAGAGTCACAAACTAAATCTTTTACTTGTCTAGAGACCCAACACATATTAGTTAGAAAATACTATGATGTTCTTAAATAATATAATTCAATTTTGAATTTTCAATGCATATGGGAGCTCTTTTAGTAATATCAACACCTTCATGAAAGAAATATGAAATTGTTCAATATGCTCAAATGAAAAACATAAAATGTTTCAATATTCAATGAGATAATAATGTGGCATAAGAAAATATCATAATACTATGTCTTAGAACAATAAAGATAAAAAACAAATGAAGTTGGCAAAAACCCCATAAAATTTCTAGCATGTTGACTCATACAATTTCTAGCATAATAAATCGTTGGAATTCCTACAATTAAAACCCTTCTATACCATACAATTTCCAGCTACTAAAACACATTTTTCACTTGAAAACTTATGTATAATTTAACCAATGTATAATGAAGAAGACCGTTGGAAAAATCTGCAATCAACCCATGGCTCTCCTATAAAAATTTTAATGTCAACAATGTCATCTTTCAAATTAGAGCTATAGTTTTATATAAAAAAAAACTATTTTGAAGACAAATAATTGTACAAATAATTATTATCTAGTTTAATAATAATACTTATATTAATTCCCAATTCATAGGTGTAGCTCATATAATATTAAAAGAGATCAGATTGGTAGAATCTACTACTTCACAATTTTGAAACGGTAGATAAGGAGACATTTCAGTTGAAATATAAACAAACACAAATTAAAAAGCAGTGAAAGGTTAAATTGAATGCTTAATACCATGTCTGTGTATATATAATAGCCACACCAAGACACAACTAAATCCTCATGAAAATATGACTAGCAATTGCACCAAATGTTGCAAAGGAAATGTCAAAATGCAATTCAATTCGAGAAGAATAGTGACATATAAAGAATCATTGAAGATAATATATTCTATGAACATTAAATATGCCTATAAAACTTATAACTTCTCATTTTATCAAAACATTAAAACAATAACAATAAATTTATATCATTTAATTTTAAAAAACAATATTGTCATAATTTCATAGGTTTCAAAGTAATATCTCCATCATTTTCCTTAAATTTCCAAGGGAAATAATACCATATCATCACATTTTGATCCAATTCCATGCATATATCACCGACCACACCAATAGTAATAGCACAAATATGGTATTATTCAATGTTTTGGCTTGTGTAAATAGAGTTGTGCAAGCCTTGAGGGTACACAAATCTCATTTCTCGTTATATAAGAAAAAACTATACAAAGAAAGGAAAGAATCAAAGAAAATTTATTCTTATGTTGTAAAATATGAACGTCCGATGCTCTATTTTAGTATTTTTATGTTGTTATAAATAGGATAATGTTTTCAGAAATAAGTGTAGCACTTTGAAATTTATCCTCATTGTTTAATGCCTTTAAGCTCTTATCTTACTAGCCAATAAGAAAGGTGGTCGACAAAAATTGACTATACCCACGATTACTTTTTAATTTTTTTTAAAAGTATCTCTATCCATTAGAAACTGTGAACAAAAGATTCCCACCAACTCCCATTCAACACTAATGAAAAATAACACTCTAAAGTAAAATCATGCATGCACTTTTTCCATTCAAAGCTCAAGAGTTCATTTTTAATTCTTTAAATAAACAACATAATATAATTGAGTATTGAGTTAGCGTTGGATTTGATAAATAACCAAAATTTATGTGTGATCCCCAGAATGGCAAACAATGGATCCCAAAAGAGGATAGTTCTCATCATGGGATGTGTAGGTGGGAGGTACAAGGTACATACACAAAATATTTGTAAGGGAAAGCTTGTCTCTTGGTTATCCCACTTATGTTTTGTATTGTCCTGCAAAAACTCAAAATATTAACAAATTAGAGCTCCTCCTTTTCTTCCAACAATCTGGTTCCCACCTTCTGCAAGTATGTATTTTTATTTTTATTCTCACAGTCGTTATACATGAATTACATGTATGCATCCAAGAGAATGTCCATTACTCATTGACTTCCTTCAGGGTTCATTGGATGATCATGAGATTTTGGTCACAGATATGAAGGAAGTGTACGTTGTAATATCATCTCTAGCAGGAACTGTTGTTCGCAATTACATAATTCAACAACTAAAACTAGTGGATGCTATTAAGGAAGCTCACAATATAAAGGTGTTCTTTTTTTAGTTTTTTTCCCCTTCTGTTTTGGATTTTCAAATATACAAGTAATTGAAATTCTTGATCTCCCTTTTTAATTAGTATTCCATGTTTTAATGTACACTCCGACTAATAAAGCCTATAGGAAGATTAATAAAATTGGGTGTTTAAACATTTGTTTTGAACTCCGATAATTTATAATTTTTGTGAATGCTTTTTGAAATGTTTGAATTTCAATAACACTTTTATGATTGAGCTTTTGATTCTCACTATGATTTGGTACTAATGGGATATAAGAACAACATATTTAGATCCAAAAATATGAAAAAACTAATAAAAGTACAAGCCCCTGAATTACAATGTATATCTTCTATGATCATTTGAACAACATATGATTTGTTTGCTTCAAGTATATCTTATTGTGCACAAAGCATTCAAAACTAGAAAGTTGATCCCCTGAGCTCTCAATGGTAACAATATACATATGCCCACTAGCGTAAAAGGAGGTTGTGAGATATAAGGTTTATAGGCTACCCTTCGTGAAGAAGATCAAAGAATGGATCAAGTTTATGGAATGTTTGTATCTTTTTATAAATAAATTCACAAAGAGATGCATATTGATGGGCTTATGGTTTATGTTAAGAGATGATATTAGATTTTTTTATTTTTTTATTTTTTTATTTTATTTTATTTATTTTTGTTTTTTTTTTTTGTTTTTATTGTTTTTTATTGTTTTTTTTTTTAATCGGTCTACTTCTATATTGATACAGAAATAAAATTACAGAGAGGCAGTGGCCTCAAGAGAACGAGCCCATGGATGCGGCATTCACACATTACAATGCTGATCATTGACAGACAAAACAAGCTGGATACTGACCAGAAGTTCTTTGAAAACCATGACCTTGTCTGACTCAAGGAAGCAGCTAACACCTGTAGCGAGACTGTGAACTTTCCAGAGGGATGTAATAGAGTCTAATCTGTTGACAGGGCACATACAGACGTTGTGCATAACAAAACCAAAAACAGACACATTGTAATGCTGAAGCATTCTCCTTAGATCATAGACATAAGTAGTAGTATGCCACCCACGCAGGGGAAACCGACAATTAGACGAGAGAGAAAGCATCTGTGCTGGAGAATGATAGAACATCAGTTGACTGTATAAAGAAGGGGAGATGAGCACCTCCTTTCTGCCTGAAATAAAAAATCAGAGGGCGCAAACCTGATTAGACATCATTAGAGGGAGAAGGTACCTCCTCGACGATGGGGCACGCATACTGGTAGGGATCATCATCAGGAGGAGGGCAATCCTTGCTTGAAGAGCCACCACCAGGAGGGACGCTGGGACCTGCATGCGAGCTCACTTGCTGGGTGACTTGGCCACCAGGATCACTCTGCCTTATGTCAGTCTGAGGGGTGTCGGACATAATATCCTCCCCTGACTCAAGAGCCACTCCAGGAGTAGCCATAACCAGTCCGGCGGAAACTTCACGAAGCTGTATAGTGACAGAGGCGAGGAAATTGAGATTATTGAGAGTGCAGGGGTAATGAAGATGGGCAGTATGAGTTTGGGCCCTGGAGGAAAAGCGGAAGTGCGCAGCAGGATTGGAATGACCTCGTCCCCGTCCACGACCCCTCCTAGGAGTAGAAAAACGAACAGGGCCGAAGTCAGAGGTGTCGGACGAGGAAGTAGTAGAGGAGGAAGAGCGTTGGCGATTCACGTGCCCACGAGAGGAGCCTCTTCTACATCGCATTCTTTGGCGCAAGCGTGGCATGATTTGAAGAGCAGAGAGGGCGGTGCTATCAGCAAAATGGAGTCTGGTTTCAGCTTGCAGAGGAGACCTGATGAAAGCAGAGGACGAGCGACTGTAATTGCAGTAAGGACTGTGGGATATATGAATTCCGGGTAGGAGATCAACACAGCAACTCAAAATGCAGCGTTTCCCTGTGCTGGTGCGAGAGCAAGGCTCAGCATCAGCCAGGAAGCAGCAAGTGCGCAGGGGAGGAGCACAATGGAGATTCCGAATGGGCGCCATAACAGAAGAATGATCGAGATAGCTTGGAGAAGCGGGCTGCATTAACGTAACAATTAAGTTTTGAGCTGGAGAAATAAAAGCCCACATCAGGCGAGGGTGGATGGCAGTGGAGATGAACCACGCGCCAGTCCACCAAGTCACCAACTTACCGAGCACCTCGATACTCACCCGCATACGGGAAGAAATGAGATTAGATTATCATGTAGCATTTTTGGGTTCTGAATTTTAAAATTTTGGTTGCAAGTAAGCCTCTTGGACTGCAAATTGCAATTTCCCATGCCCATTTTTAGATTGGACCTAAAAAGGGAGAAGCCTTAGAGCTTTATCCAGATGTAAAATACACAACTATGGAATCCTTCTTGAAGCGTTACGTTTATTATTTGGGTCTTGTGATCATAATATTGTTTTCTTGGCGCTTAAAGATTCAGTGTAATTACTAAGTTAAGATTTGCCTATTGTGTCTACTCTTGTTGGATAAAATTTATTTGGCAACTAATTATAATGGTAAGAATTCTAATATTGGCTTTAATATCTCTTGAAAAAGAGAACTAATGAGTGTTTAACAACAGGAGGCATAAAACTATGACCTACAATGTTAACTCTTTTGATTTTTTTCAATTTACTTGTCACTTGCAACAACTTAGAAATAATTTTCCTTTGATTATTTCCTTTCTTTGTGTGGTTTTTCTAATTGATATGCCTATAACGTAAATTACTGAGATAATGTAGATTTTTTCTTATGTAACAAGAAATGAGCTTTGTGTACCCTAGTTGATATTCCTATAAGATAAATTACAAGAAATGAGCTTTGTTTACCCTCACAACCTTACAAAACTCCACAACTCAAGTTACACAAGCCAAGACTTTGAAGAATACGAGATTTGTGCTACTTCGAAGAATACCATATTTGTGCTATTACTATTGGCGCTATTAATATTGGCGTGGTCGATGATATATGCAAGGCATTGGATGAAAATGTTGTGATATGGTATTATTTCCCATGGAAATATAAGGAAAATGATGGACATATTACATACGAGATTTGTGCTACTTCGAAGAATACCATATTTGTGCTATTACTATTGGCGCTATTAATATTGGCGTGGTCGATGATATATGCAAGGCATTGGATGAAAATGTTGTGATATGGTATTATTTCCCATGGAAATATAAGGAAAATGATGGACATATTACTTTAAAACCTCTTAAATTATGACAAGATTTTTTTTTTAAAATTATATGGTGATATCAATTTATTGTTATTGTTTTATCTAAGTTTTGATAAAATGAGAAGTTTTAAGTTTTATAGGCGCATTCAATCTCCATAGAATATTTTATCTTCAATGATTCTTTATATGTCACAATTCTTCTCAAATTTTCCTTACGGCGTTTCCTTTGCAACATTTGGTGCAATTGCTAGTTATAATTATAATAAAACATTTTGAATTGGTCAAATTACATAAAACTGCAATTAAAAATAAAATATAATATAAAATATAAAATATAAAATATAAAAGTAATAATTATAGTACATAGGGTCTTGGATAGATCGAGTGCTCTCTTAAGGCACTCCTTAATGTGAAGTCACGGGTTCAATTCTCGGCTCCTATCGGGGTGATGTATTGGACATGATGAAGATGTAATCATACCAAACTTAATATATATATATATATATATATAGATATATATATATATATATATATATATATATATGTATATATATATGTATATATATATGTATATATATATGTATATATATATGTATATATATATGTATATATATATGTATATATATATATGTATATATATATGTATATATATATATATATATATAGCCAATCTAGATCCATCGTAACTCTGGATCTACCAAGCACTGAGAGGGACCAAATCTCTTGAGATGCAAACCTCTTTTGAGTGAAAGGAGATTTGATCCCTCTCGGGCAGTTGGTAGATTCAAAGTTAAGATGGATCTAGGTTCACTAAATCCAAGCCCAATTTTGATTTTCCAACTAGTTTAGAAATGGATGCTAACTTAAATGACCTGACAATGACAATGTTAAAAGCCATAGGCTTTAACTCCTTATTTATTGGTGTTCTGGAAATATTATCTACAATAACAAATGCTTATTTCCCATCAGTATATGCAAGTTCGAGGAAGTGGGCTTATTTTATTTCATCAAAAAAACATTTATATGAGTTGGAAATTAAAGCTTTAGACTATGTCAAAAGGTGGAGATGGGCCTTGTTAAAGGTATCTCACTACCTAACCCAAATGTCCTAAATAACCTTTATAAAATAAATACATATTAATTGCAATTTCATAGTTCAATGTTTTCAAAGTTGACCATTCAAAAATAACTTTACACTTACTAGACATTCATAATTCGACCCTAACTAACCCTAACTAAAACATTACATTTTAGATATATCCATTTTACAACCTTTGGAGAACCACTTTACACATGTGGTTTGTATTTTGAGGAAGACCTTAATTTTCCATTTTCTTTTCCTTTTACGTGGCAAAACTTATTATAACTTAGTTGTAAACCAACAGTGAGAAAACCATCACTTGTTGCTATATGTGAACTTGGGTCAAGCTATCACCATTTTGCAAAGAAAACAATGGCTTTTGAAATAAATTGTTGGTGGTTTTCAAGGGGGAGACTTTCAATCTTTCCAAATGCCTCTAGGTCTTGGGTCATTAACATGTTTCCTTTTGTCTAAGGAAGAAAAATTCTTAGCCAACTAGAAATGGTTTTAGGCCTTGCTCCAAAACCAAAAGGTAGTTTCAACCTTAATGATATTTTCAAGAAAGCTACTATATCTTATGGTCGTCATTGAGGCTACCACCAATAACGCCATGTTCATTTGAGTAATATATAGCTTTAATCCAATATATGAAACCAAATACTACTCTCGATTGTGATTTTGTATTTTTTATTTAATAATATATATTTTTTAAAATAATTTTTTAAATTTAGCCCAAGGGGTGTAGAATAGACGATGACAAGGTATTATGTTAAGGCACTCCATGATGAAAAAGTCATCGGTTCGAATCCCCGTGGGAAAAAATTCAGTCATGCTAAAGATTGGCATAGCCCAAGTCGGGTTTGACCCCTAGGTGATTTTGAGACTTAGATGCCCTAAATTGTGATTATTCAAGACATAGATTAAATATGTCAATTGTCTCAATACTAACATCACCTAATAAACAAACAAAATAACAAATCTTAAATTTAAAACTAACTAAATTTAATAGTAAATTATTTTTTTAATTATTTACATTTATCTAAAGTTATTTTAACATTCGGGAATGAGAAACTTCTTTAAAGATAAGTTGTTGAATTTCAAATTCTTTTCTATTAATCCTTTTAAATCAACATATATATGAATGTCAATTTTAAAGTTTAATTCTCATTTATTTGATCATCTTCTTATTGGTTGGTTGACTCACATATTGGATAATGTTTAATGGAATCTTAATAAGTTCTCATCTTGGATATCTAATGCTTGGAATTATTTCTTCAAATTTATTGTGATTATTCACTCCTCACAATTGTAATAATGTTTCATTGAATAGGCATGCTTAATCCATGATAGACATTTCATCAAACATATGGAAAACATGTAAGCTATAGGTCATGAATGCATATCTAATCATAATATGATAGTCTTCATCTGAGAGTCACTAAGAAGGCTCGAAGCCCTCTCTAGCTAGCTGCAATAACACTTGTTAGCCCATGCATTCATCAACCATTCAACAACTTATCAAAACATGTCAAGAACCTTAGATAGACTACTTCATATAACCAATATATAAACATAATGGAAACTAGCATAGAAACCATGGCAAATCAGCCATAATGTTAACATGATAACCAGTACAAGCGCTCATAAATCACAATAGGAAAAATAACTCTTATTAACATATGAAAATGCCAACCAAGTCAAGGACTTCCATGTACCACCCGACCATATATTGAGCTAAACTAAATCTCCCTTTCAACCAATCACCCCCGCTCCATATTCCAAGCATGAATGTGGGATCTCATGGAATAAACCAGGACAAAACCAACCAAGGCTTCCATAAGCAAAACCACCTCAACCCTCAACCACAATGATTCCACCTGTACAGTCTGGAAATCACTAACATCGACCAGATCGGTCTCTACTCAAGATGTTTAAGGATCCATGAACTAGTAACTCAACCCATAGCCTTCTAGGTCTCCACAGCATTTGTTCCAACTGTGACTCTAGGGACTAGTAACTCAACCCACCAAGGGAACTAGAGCATTTGTCCCAACCTACGGCTCCAAGAACTAGTAACTCAACCCAAAATATTCCAGGGCTTCCAAAGTGTTTGTTCCAACCCAAAGCTATATGGAACCTAAGCACCAATCAGAAAAACAAGTCGAACACCCACAACACCATGGTTATCAAGGAAATGGAAAGGCAAGGCTAAAAACACTATCAATCCAGGAAAATATCCATGCCAATAACAACACATAACCCAAGAATCACATGTATATACCATGCATTCAAAAATCAGCAAGGAAATCACACATGCAACCTATTACCTACAAAGCAATCCAATTGTAGCTATTGATCCAACTGTATCTTTGGGCTTCCATGCTTTCCTTTGCCTTCTTTCTCCAATCCAAGTAAATGCTAGAATGCTCTAAGCATGCTCCAAGAATACTCTAAGTGTGAAAGAATATGGGCGAATAAGAGAATGAATGAGAGAACCAAAACTAAACTGAAAAGCTAAACCAACCAAAATTTGTGAATTGTTTCTTTGAAGCCTTTTTATCATTGATGCCTCTATTTTCTTCATTTTCCTTCATTTTGTTGGAAATATTGTCATTGATGGAAAAGGAGAAAACAGGAGTAGCACCTAAACTATAAATAAGGCAAAGGAGATAGAGAGGTAGCAGAGGCAGCAAAGAAGCAGAGAGGTAGCAAGGCAGCAAAGGCAGCAAGGTAGATAAGGAACAGAGGCAGCGGACAAAGCAGAGACAATGAATAGAAGCAGAGGCAGTGTAATGGAGATGCGATGTGATCGCATATCGCAATCGGCGAAAGAAGCAGAGAGGCAGAGTAATGCAACGGAGTTACGATGTGATGCGATGATATAAGGACATGGGACCTATAAGGCAAGCTTATATTATAATATTTCGAAGGTTAGATCATGGGTACAAAGAGTTTTACTTAAGAAATGCATTGCCGAAACGTTTACAAAGGAATTAACATTATTCTTAAGGCTCAGTTAAACAAACAGCGGAAGTATGGTGGGACCCTACGATGAACAGGAACGGTGGTTTCAAAACCCAAAACATCACGCGAAAGGTGGAGATCTTATTGGAGATTGAAGATCGACGGTGGAGATCTCATCGCATTGATGAATGAAAGAACACAGGAATGACAGGTTGAAAGTTGCGATTGTGATTGAGCGATTTAATCGCAACCTTCCGTTCCGAATTAACGGCAATCGTTGGATCTACAGTGAGTTACCGCATCAGAGATTTCTAATCGCATCAACGGAGCAGAAGAGCAAGGGAACGAGTCATTGAATGTTTCGATTGCGATGATGCGATCCAATTGCAACCGTTGGATCATGGTCGATAACAACCGTTGGATCGTAAATTTAAGTTGAAGTGGGGTCCACATTGATTCATCGCATCGGCGAGTAGAAAGAGTTCAGCTAGCGGGCCTGAAAGGATAATTTTTGTGTTAAAAGGGTTTAATATATGATTGCACCGAGATTTTAGACCAAAGTTGAAGAATGAATAAAAGGTAAGGTGATAAGTATATATATATATACGTTTATATATGTCATCCCGCGTGAAGGCAGAGCAATGGAACATGCCATTGAAGTTTGCGATTGTGATCAATCGCATCGGAACCATCGCAAAGGGTGTAATCGCAATCGGAAGTCTTCGGAGGTGGCTCATCGCATTTGCGAATAGACAAAGATCGACAAGTGGGCCCGAAAGGTTATTTACTATGATAAAAAGGTCTATTATTATATGCTAAGAGTTATTTTGATTTTATAGAAGAGCATTTTACATGCGATATGGGTTTATTTCTATGGTTTTAACCATAGATTCTGAAATAACAAAATGTCGCTATTAGTTGCCATTTTATGATTTATAAACTGCGGGGTTTTAAGGAAAAGAAATACTCCCGTGTATGTTTGTGATATGGGGTTTATAACCCTTGGTTAAGAAAAGCTCCAGTATTTATTTAAACTTGCCCAGATCAGAGATTGCAACTAGGTTGAATGGTTTTGATAACCATCAGATGTGAAAATAAAATCTTTTGCATACATTTATCTAAATTTCCAGCCAAGGAAAGATTAATGGGAATGCATTTTTATATGCATGAGACCTTGAGAGTTATTTGGGGGCTAAACTTGTAATGCAGTTATATATGTAGCAGATACACAATTGCAGTGAACAGGAGAGTATGCAGAACTGTTACATGACAACAGCTACCAGAGTTAGAACGTAATTTGGGAAATGCATTTTACATGCATGGAAAACAGAGGTATGCAGAATAGTTACAGTGACAGCAATAGAAAAGACAAACACACAAAAAGCCAAGGGTCGAAAAAGGGCTGAGTGAATTTGAGTTATGTAACTGTAAATGTGAATGTAAATGATTTAAAATTATTTTTTATATTGTTCATGATGCATAGACAATTCTTTGGAGGAAAAGAAATATACCACTGAAATATTGAAATGTATACATATTGTAATATTTTTCTGAATATGCTAGGAAGGAAAACGAGGAAGTGGAAGGCAAAGAGTCATGATTGTTCACTTCGAATTCGCTGTGGAATGAAAACAGTCATGAGGTGAACTCTATAAATGATATCACATTGATATGCATAGAGAGGTAAGACAATGCAAAATTGAGGCAGAGAAGATAAGAAGAAGGAGGAGCAAATAGAGAAGCTGTGAAGATCCAGGAATGATATAAGGCAGATATGAAAGCTGGAGGACATCAGTGAAGAAGGAACTGAACAGAGCTGATATCCAGGTAAATCAGCATGTGTTTTTCTTTGAAAGAAGTGAGGAAGATGGTGCTTCCATATCAAGTTGTAGCTTGATAGATGTCGGTTGTAGCTGACTGAGGTAGGAGCCTCTTGTAGGTTGTAGCATGCAGAAAATAGATGGGATTTGGTGCTTCCATATCAAGTTGTAGCTTGATAGATTTCAGTTGTAGCTGATTGAGGTAGGAGCCTGCAGAAAATAGATGGGAGTTGGAGCTTCCTTGCAAGTTGTAGCTTGTTGAATCAAGGTTGTAGCCTCCTATAGGTTGGAGCCTACAAAAAATCAGTGGTGAGAGGGAGTTGGAGCTTGCCTTTGCATCACAACAATAATAAGATGTGGTTTTCTCCCTTTATGGGTTTCCACTTATATATGTTGTCTATATGCATGATGTCTATGTGTTGATATGGTATATCTAATCTGCTTAATACTTGTTGCTCACATATTAAGACTACTGTTACATTATCTAATCTGCTTAATACTTGTTGCTCATAAATTAAGAATGCTCACATATTATGTTGATCATGAAATGAAGGTGTAAATAAGTTTAAAGGAAAGTTTTAAAAGTCCATGAATGTGTTAAACTGATTCACCCCCCCTGTCATTTTAACTAAGGGTTCATCACATTATCCTTCTAATTTCCCTTTGCATGCAAATTTATGCCTCTCCACCTTCCTTTTATCCTATTTTCATTTATTTCCTTAATTAAATGTCAATTATTGCCTCTTCTCCTTTACCAATGCCTTTTCCAATTTCCATAACCATTAATTAATCACAAGTGATGTCCAATAAAGTGTTTTTCCCAACATTCAAATTGGAATACATGTCCCATGACCTTGGTACTACTTTATTTACATTGAAAAGCAACTAGGGGTTGTTACAAACCCCTCCCCCTTGGGGGAACACCGTCCTTGGTGTTTAATGACACTTATAACCAACAAACACATGCTTCCCATGGAGCTTTATAACCCAACTCAATGCAACATTCATGTCATACCAAATTGCTAAAACCATGAACACCATATTCTTATTCAAGCTTTACAACACAACTCGATGCAATATTTACAACATACTGCTTATTGGAGATTTATAACACAACTCATTGCAGTATATACAATACACATATGCATAAACATAAACCAAACACATTTTCTCAAGCAAAAAATAAAGAAGGATACATAGCCCACATCTGATCAACCATCTCCCACACAGCTTCATCGAGCCCAAAATTCTTCCACTACACTTTAACTTGCTCGATTACTCTATTTCGTAGCATGATTTTTTTTCGATACAAAATGCACTGTGGTTATGGCTAGAATTCTCTCTCCGGTTCCACCTACAATACAGAACAATCAATCACATGATAAAAATCCTAGACATACTTCTTATAAAACAATGAAACATGGAAAAAATCATGGAATTTCATTTTTGGCAATAGTGCAAGTTTGTAGGCCAATGGTCCAATCCTCTCAAGGATCTCAAAAGGCCCTCAATAATGATGTGTCTTCTTGGAACATAACCAATCCTCAAGGAGCTCCTCGTGGGCTTGATGTGCAAGTACACATGCTCCCCAACCTGAAAACCCTTGAATTATCTATGTTGATATGTATAACTCTTTTGCATGTCTTGTGTTGCCTTTAAATTCCTCTTGATAACCTACATCTCATGTTCCATCTTAGCCAACATGTCAAGTCCAATCAACACCATGTTCGTTGGATCACTCCAGCTGATAGGAGTATTACAACTCTGCCCATAAAGTGCCTCAAACAGAGTCATCTTCAAGGATTCTTGATACCCACTATTATATGCAAACTCCACCAGTGGAAGGTACTCCTCCCACTTCCTCTGTTGATGCATGACATACAACCTCAACATGTTCTCCAAAATCCTGCTAACCCTCTCTATCTATCCATTTGTCTACGGATGATAAGTTGTATTGAAATCCAACTCTATCCCCAAACATGCAAACAACTCCTTCCAAAACATGGAAGTGAACTTGGCATCTCTACCGAATATAATCTTCTTGGGAACGCCATGCAACCTCACTATATCCCGGATGAAGATATGAGCTATGTCACTAGCTAAATTAGTAGACTTCACTGCAATGAAGTGAGCTACCTTACTCAAACTATCAACCACAACCATGATGGAATCATGTTGCTTCAATGTCCTTGAAAAACCTATAATGAAGTCCATGGAAATGACCTCCCATTTCCACTCTGGAATCAGAATTTGTTATAATAAACTAGTTGGATGCTTACACTCTTCATTTACCTGCTAATAATCCAAACATCTAGTGACAAACTCAACCACCTCTTTCTTCAAGTTCATCCAATGATATACCTTCTTAACTGCTATCAATGTCTTTTAATATCTCGGTTGACCTAAATATGACTTGACATGAAATTGCCTCAAGATAAGCTTATTGATATCACTGTTATTTGACACATAAATCTTGTTATTGGATATGACCAAACCATTTGTCGTGAGGTGATACTCCTCATCCTTATCACCTTCACCCTATTGTTGCAACTTATGCTTCAACTGCTGGTACATGTCATCATATTACCCTGCTTGCAAGATCCACTCTTGCAAATCCGTCCCGTAAGAACTTATAACTTAAATGTGATTCACTTGCACTGTCCAAATGAGAGCATTTAAAACCTTGTTTTCCTTGCCCTTGATGTACCTAATCTTGAAGTCAAATTCACTGAGAGTATCCAACCATCTAGCTTGCCTGGAATTCTAAATGGGTTGGTCAAATAGATACCTCAACCCACTGTGATCACTCATTAGAATAAACCTCCTACCAAGAAGATAATGCCTCCACATCTTCAAGGCGTGAATGATAGTTTCCAACTCAAGATCAAGAGTCACATAGTTCTGCTCGTTCTCCTTCAACTTCCTTGACTCATAGCATACCACCTATCCTTCCTACATGAAGACTCCACCAAGTCCTCCCTTGCAAGCATATGTACATACCATGAACTCCTTATCAGGATCTACAATTTTCAAGACCAGAGCATTTGTAAGCAAATGCTTTAACTGCTCAAAACTAGTTGCACACTCCTTAGTCCATTCAAACTTCTTTCCTTTTTGTTTCAAAGATGTAATATGATAGGAAATCTATGAGAATTTCCTAATGAACCTCATGTAGTAACCCGCTAGTCCCACAAATAATTTGACCTCATCTACATTCGTAAGAGCTAGACACTCCATGATAGCTTTAATCTTTTTCGAGTCCGTTGGTATACCTTCCTTGGAAACAACATGCCCCGATTAGTGAACTTCACTCTGAAAGAAACTGCACCTGTTGATCTTGTCATAAAAATAATGCTCTATCAGTAATCTTAACACTAATTCCAGGTGCTTTGCATGCTCTTCCTCATTCTTAGAATATATTAATATGGCATTAATGGATATTGTCACAAAATTGTCTAGAAAAGGACACAATACATTGTTCATCAAACACATGAAAGTAGCTAGAGCATTAGTAAGACCAAAAGGAACCACTATGAACTCATAATGCCCATACCTGGTATGTAATGCGGTCTTATAAATATATTCTTCTTTGATGCACACCTGATGCTACTTGATCTCAAATAAATCTTTGAGAACACTGTTGCTCCCTTTAGTTGATCAAACAAGGCATAAATCTATGACAATGGATATGTTCTTGATAGTCACCTTGTTCAACTTCCTATAATCAATGTACGATATGAGAGTATCATCCTTCTTCTTTACAAACAATACTGGTGCACCCCAAGGCGGCACACTTGGCCTTATGTATCCCTTATCAAGCATTTCCTTAAGTTGTAACTTCAATTCCACCAAATTTGGAGTGCTCATCTGATTTTAATGTTTCTCACAACATCAACTCAATAGAAAAATCCACCTCTCTAAGAGGAGAAAACTCTAGAATATTTGCAGGAAACACATCTTAAACTGCTGCAAAACATGATACTTGTTCAGGACTTCATCATCCTCAACATCCTTCCCTTTTTCATTGGAAATATGAACTTCAAACAATACACATCCTTTCCTAAAATTGTGCTTTTCTTGCATAGTTATAGCCATTCTCACCAATATACGCTTCTTGTTTCCCAATAATACTCTATTTTCCCTGTCATCATTCAGACACTCAATAGTCTTGTCATAAAAATCTACCTTGGTCCTATGAATGAACAACCAATCCATGCCCAAAAGCATACTATATGATCCCAACAAAAGCACATTTAGATGTGTCGATGTAGGCATACCATTCATCTCAAATGCACAAGCTCTCACCAAATAATGAACTCTTTTCTTGGTCCCTGTAGCCAACTACACCAACCAAGATTATGAATACAATTATTTATTCAATCCACACATATCCACTAGGTCAAGACTAACATAACTATAATTAGATCTAGGATCAATAAAAATGGAAATAACCTTATCACAAAGCTTACCTTCCATCTCAATAATGGATGCATGATGATCCACTTTCCTGTTATATAATGTTGCATAAATCTGAGGAATGCTCTGCCTAACATCTCCAACTGTATGTGCCTCATGAGCACTGTAAATATAACATCTATCACCCTCATCCTGTGGAAGGTCTCTCCTACGATGCTCTCCACCACAAGTCCAACACTACAAAGGCTTCTTGCCATCGCCTTTGTTCTGCCCTTCAGTCTGAGACCCATGTCCTCTGTCAACTGCATTGAACTTCTTGTACGACGCTACATTATCCTTTTCACTTGCATCCTGAGGTCTTCCTCTCTTCTTAAACCACTTTCCCTTAGTCTTATCATTACCTTTCCAATCGCTCCCAGGCCCAAAATTACACTTATACAGCTCATAACAATGATTCAACTTCTTGATGACTTCTTCCAATGACTGAGGCTCATCATACTCAATATGATCCTTGAATGCTAAAGACAATCCACTGATGAACCTTTGAACCTTTGTATTCTCATCCCTAAGATATGACACATACCTCAACAAATCCAAAAACTTAGTCGTGTACTCTTCATCTGTCATAGAACCCAATGTAAGCTCATAGAACTCCTTAGCCTTTCCATCGTAATATATCTCGAACAAGTACTTCTATCTAAAGAGTATTTTAAACTCATGCCAACTCAACTCCTTTGTTTTTATGCCTCTGACACGCTTCACATATTCCCACTAGATATTTATTTTCCCATGAGACTAAAAATAACTATCCTAGCTTTCATATTCTCTATATAGTCATGCAATTCAAAGAACTTATTTATCCCAAGAAGCCATGCTTCTACATCTTCTGATTTCTTCATATCTCCATCAAATGTAGGAGGCTTGGGTTTATTGAACTCATATGGAAAGTATTTCTCCTCACTCCTCCTATAAGGATGATGGCGGTGATGACCATGATGTCTCTCTGAACCAGAACTAGAATAAAACGCATAAGCTCTACCTCTCATGTTAGGTCTATCCAAACATCTGCCACCTTTGACTGTGTCATCCCTTTCCAACTTGTATTAAGATCGAGACCTGTTTCCATATGCCCCATTATTCCTTTCCTCTTTTCCATGATGGATTCTTGGCTACCCCTATCTCTTCAAATCTGGTACACTTTGAAGGATAACTGCATTAACCTCAACTTGATTTTCCTGAGCTCTGGAAATACTTTCTTGTGACTCAATTATCCTGTTATTTTATTCCTTACAACTTTTGATTTCTACCTTCAGACTTCTTATTGTATCTGCTATATTAGGAGAGTACTCCTCTCCTTGCTACTAAATTTATCTATAAGGAGAGTTATATGAACTGTAATCCACCATTTTTCTTGTCATCTCTGATCTTCTATCTTCTGCAAACATGTCATGTTAGATGAACCAAATAGAGAAATAATCAAAATCATACCTCAGTGTAGTTCAATGGAGGTTATTTCGTTTTCACAATCAATCCAAATTAACATGATAGATGTATATATAATGACATCAACATATCAACATATTAACATCATCATAACACACCAATGTCATCATGATGGCACAAGACTACAATAATTACCATCACAATGCAAACATAATAAACATATCGAAAAATAACATGCATGCATAACAATCACATCTACCCTGAGATCCAGTGTTGCAACCTCACTTTGATACCACCCTGTAACCGCCTCCTCCCACATTTACCCAAAATCACTAGCTCACTAGAGTAAACATGAGACGAGTGTCACTATGATATGAGTTTGCCTCCAAGTTCTAGATAAGGAGGTGGGGCCTACAAATTGAACACTTAGTGACATCGTAAAGGGACTACATATCACTCAAGAGTTGAACAAACACCCCAAGCAATCAATCCATGAGTTGGAATCCTTTTTCTCTAAACTAACACCCCAATTGCATGCACACCAAGGCAAGAGTGCGGTTATGAGGCCCCAATCACACACACAAGCATGCTTCCATGTGGTTATGACCTAAATCCTCCAATTCAATGCCAACAGTTCCAAGATATGAGCCACTATTTCAGGCTAGCCTCCAGACCACTACCCATAACTACTTATAACTTTCAATAATCATAGAAAATATGATAACAATGCTAACCATTCAAACTCGAGCAATAATTTTACCTAGACATGCCTAATCCATGATAGACATTTCGTCAAACATATGACAAACTTGTAAGCTACAGGTCATGAATGCATATATAATCATAAACTAATAGTCTTCATCTAAGAATCACCAATAAGGATCCAAACCCTCTATAACTAGCTACAATTTCACTTGTTATCCCATGCATTAATCAAACATTCAATAACTTATCAAAAAATGTCAAGAGCCTTAGATAGATTACATCATATAACCAACAATATAAACATAATGGAAACCAACATAGAAACCATGGAAAATTAGCCATAATATCAACATGATAAATAGTACAAGTGCTCATAAATAAAAATAAGAAAAATAAATCTTATTAACATATGAAAATGCCAACCAAGTCAGGGACTTCCACATACCACCAGACCATAGATTAGGCTGAACCAAATCTCTCTTTTAGCCAATCACCCCCATGCCATATTCCAAGAATGAATGTGGGATCTCATGGAATAAACCAAGACAAAACCAACCAGGGCTTCCATAGGAAAAACCACCTCAACCCTCAACCATAGTGATTCCACCTTTACGAATCAGAAATCACTAACATCAACTAGATTGGTCTCTACCCAAGCTGTCCAGCGCTCATAGAACTAGTAACTCAACCCACAACCTTCTATGGATCTAGATTTTTTGATCCAACTGCGGCTACAGGGACTAGTAACTCAACCCACCAAGGGATCTAGAGCGTTTTTCCCAACCTGCGGCTCCAGGAACTAGTAACTCAAACCAAAATGTTCTATTGACTCTAGAGCTTTTTTTCCAAGCCACAACTATAGGGAACTCAAGCACCAATCATAAAAACAAGTGGGAAACCCACAACACCATGGATATCCATGAAATGGAAAGTCAAGGCTAAAACCACTGTCAATCCAAGTATATATCCATGCCAATGACAACACATAACCCGAGAATCACATGCATATACCATGCATCCAAAAATCAACAAGGAAGTGACACATGTAACCTGTTATATGCAAATCAATCCAGTTATAGCTACTGATCCAACTGTCTCCTTGTGCTTCCCTACTTTCCTTTTCCTTCTTTCTCCAATCCAAGTGAATACTAGAATTCTCCAAGCATGCTCCAAGAATACTTGAAGTGTGCAAGAATACGAGAGAATGAATGAGAGAGAAGAAACTGAACTGACAAAAACTAAACAGGCCAAAAGCTGTGAACTGATTCTCTGAGGCCTTTTTTCATTGATGCCACTATTTTCTTCATTTTCCTTCATTTTTTTCCTCTAATTTCCCTTTCATGAAAATCTGTGTCTCTTCACCTTCCTTTTTTCATATTTTCCTTTTTTTCCTTAATTAAATGCCAATTATTGCCTCTTTTCCTTTTTTAATTCCTTTGTTTCCATAACCATTAATTAATCACAAGTGATTCCCACTAAAGTGTTTTTCCCAACATTTAGCTTGGAATAAGGGTCTCATTACCTTGGTCTAATTTTATTTACATGGAAAACCAAACAAGGTTTGTTACAACAATTACCCAGGAAATTACATTTTGAATTAACATATAAGCACTTGATCTGATTGAAAATACTAAAAATACCCCAACTAGCTTGACCAAAACACCCAAAATTTATCAACACTCTTATTTGTTGGGAGGAGAACAAACTGCATAACTGAAACCTGACCCATAGATAAATGGTACTAACCATTACTGAAAAGTTAATCCAAAGGGTTTGTTGGCCTATTGTGATCAATGTCCCTGGAGGGACCTGCCACAGAATGCTCCTGCTCACTTTCTTGCAATCTGAGATACACAATAATGGTTCGTAGAGCATCTAATTCATCTTCAAGCCTTGAAATGTGTTTTTGGAGCATCACAATGATCTCACAATTATTTTTGGTCGTTGCGCTTTGTTGGTACAATCCAACTCTAAAATCATATATTTTTGTATGCAGGGAAACATACTCAGTCTTACAATCTGCACAAACTTATGAGGGTTTTGTTTCAGAGTCATATGTTGGAGTGTTTGAATCCATGGTAGGGCGGTAACAATAGTAGCTCAGAATTAGGAGAAAAATGTTCACATTGATAATATAAGGTGGCCTGAAGTGAACAACAAAGATATTTGGAATGAAGGCAGAGAGGTACCCCACTCTCAACATGAATTGACTAACAAATAAATAATTGATTTGAACCAGGTGTGCATGGGAAAACCAGTAGTCTAATGTATATCCAAACCTTAAGAACAGTGAAGCACTACCAGGACTAGGGAGGAAATAAGGGAAGTGATTTACCTTGGAAATTTAGAGAGCCTCTCTTCAGTTCAACCAAGCATAGTCGTAGCAAGACCACTTGCTATTTGCATCGGTATGGAAAGTTTGTGGGGTGTCCTAAAGGTCATTTCTAAGCTTCCATAGCTTCTGGTGCGAACTTGCTACCTTTATCATTGTTACCTCTCTTGCCACACCTTACCGCAACTAGAGATTGCTAAGTCCATGATGTTTTCTTAAGTCGACTTGTGTAGAGACCCCTGCACTGTATTTATAATTGGCATCCATGAAACTGCCTTGTCTCGATTTTAAGACTCCATCATTGCCTCCAGCATTTCATAGCCTCATAGGAAGATAATCATGACATGATCCACCATTAAATCGCTCTGCATGTATCCCAAAGGCTTCAAGGAGGTGGCCCATATAATCTGCCTCAACACCAATACGAAAGGAACGCCCATCGCGTACTCAATTTTCATTAAGAGTCTAATCCTCACACTCACCATTAACATAGATATGATTGCAAAGTAGGGAGATATGTCTTGCTTGAATTCGAGAGGTGGAAGAATATTTTTCCCAACAAACGTAATAAATATTGGCACGCTCCTCAGGCTTCAAAGCCCAACCTTCACCATGTTCAGCACTTGCATGTTGGGTGGGGATGTGGGTTGGCCAACATTCAGCATAGAAAACATTATAAGAACGGTGACGGGTTAGGCACTTTGAGAGCGTAGTATTTCCAAGGGGGGAAGATTAAGGGGGAGGGGGTAGATGAGGAATACAAAGGAATCATGAATTGCAAGGGGGAGGGGTAGGATTAGGGGGTAGTTAGCATAGTGATAGAAAAAACTAAGTTATATAAACCCACCCATAAATTTCGTTAACGTTATTTCTTCCTTCCTCTAATTAGCAAGCTTTATTGGCTTGTAGGTCTGCTTCCATATTGAGATTCCTTAGGATGTGGTAGAAGGAGGTACTAGAGAAATTTTCAAGGATTATTTTGACTCTGTGAAAGAGAATTGCCAGAGTGTTCTATTATAGGGAGGTCCCCTTTTGTAGGTGTATGATGATTAGATAGGAATCACCCAAAATGCTAATGTCTTGATCAATTTTGTTACGAGCTAATACTGCCCCAAGTAATAGTTGATACATCTCTGTCTAGTTATTATATTTCTAGCCTAATACCCATGATAACTTATCCACAATGAGGATAATTAGTTGAGAAGAGAGCGGAAATTGAGTTTACAATAGTGACAAATATGAGGTAACCAGTAAAATCAATTTTGTATTTTGATAGGCGATTATAGTCTTATTTCAGGTGGTAGTATGAAAAAAGAGCAAGTTGTAGCCTGTAGAAGAGGAAGCAGGAGCTTCCTTGCAAGTTGTAGCTTGCAAAATAATTTCGAGGGAGTAGCCTCCTTTATTTAGTGGCCTACAAAAAATTTGATGTAATAATTTTCTTTCACATCACTTCAGCCAAAATTTGTGGTTTTTTCCTTTATGGGTTTCCACTTATATCTGGTGTCTTTGTGTGTTGCATGTTGAATGTCTCACTTGTGTGAATGCTTTTGAATTCGTTATTATATGTTGAATGAAAACATATATTTGGTAATTTCAAAAGAAACACTTAAGATATGAACATATACATAAGTCATTAGCTGCAAAAGAAAATACTTGAAAGTGAAAAAATAACTTGAATTTATTGTTTAAAAATACATAATTATTGATTCACCCCCCCTCTTAGTAATTTCTATGTATTTTTCAATTGGTATCAGAGCCAAGTTCCTTCTGTAACAACCTTACAACTAGAAGGAAATATCTAGTGCATAAAAATGGCCAGTGAAGAAGGATGTTCAACAAATAAAGAACCTATGTTCAATGGAACAAACTATATCTTTTGGAAAATAAGAATGAAGACATATCTAATATCTCTTGGTGTATATATTTGGGTTGTAGTGGAGAATGGGTATGAGGAACCACATGTAATTGGTAACAAATATGATAAGCTTAAATTTGCATTCAATGCAAAAGCCATGATTGCCATTCTTAGTGGACTAATTGAATCCAAATTGATTAAAGAAATGCATTGCACTACTGCCAAAGACATGTGGGACGAACTGAGAAATATTCATGAAGGTGATATAGTAAAGTAAAATTGGATAAGCTACAAGTTTACATATTGTAATTTGAGTCTTTGAGAATTAATGAAGATGAATATTTGGCTAAGTTTTTTCCTAGGGTATATTAATTTGTTAATGTAATGAAGGGTTAAGGTGAGAAATTCAAGGAGTCTAAAATAGTTCAAAAATTCCTTAGATCTATACCTCCTAAATTTAATCCTAAGGTATTAGTAATAGAAGAAATGTCCAATATTGAAGAGCTAAAAATGGATCAGTTACTTGGCTCCCTTACTGCATACAAAATGAGAATTACTAAAGGAAAATTAGTAACTTGAGATGCAACATTTAAGGCATACAAGTCTATAGTAGATCAAGAATGTTCATGCTGAGACTCTGATGAAGAATAAACACAAAATTTCATAAGATTGAAGAAAGGTACAAGTAAGTACAAAGGAAAACTTCCATTTAAATGTTTTTGATTGTGGAATAATAGGTCATTATTTGTCTAGAAGCCCATATAAGACGGAAGAGAATAAATTTAAAGGGAAAGAAACAAATAAGTTTAATAAAATGCGGAAAGAGAAAAGGTTTAAAAAGAAGATCTTCCATGCACAAGAAGATAGTAGTGAATTTGAAGGTTCTAGTGAATTCTCTGATGAAGATGGAGTTAGAGAATTATTACTGATGGCCCTAGAAACCCAGACAGAAGGACATAATGATTGTGAAGAAGAAGAAGAAAGTGAGGTAGATATTGAGGGGGAGTTGATTAGTTTCCTAGAGGAAATTAATAGAATCAAGCAAAAAAATAAGAAACAAAAAGAAATTTTGTTAAAATATGTACAAGAAAAGTCTAATTTAGAGGAGATTATCTAGCTAAAATTTGAACTAAAAGAGGCTAAGAAGGTGGAGGACATTCTACTACTGCAATTAAATTAGAAAGGAAAAGAGTGTGAGAGGCTGGAAGAAGAAGTTAGCACCCTTAGAAAGAATTTGGAGAAAGCACAGGCTGAACATATTATGAATATTAAACATATAAAGGGAGTTAAATAGTTGGAAGTAATATTGAATACCCATAGGTCTCCTTTTATCAAAAATGGTTTGGGATATGTAGGAGAAACTAGTGAAAGGAGGAGAAAATATAAAAGGGCCATCATCTTTGTTAAAGTTGTCACAGGAGACAAAGTCAACCAACAACAACCTAAGGATGTTAGCAACTCATCACAAAAATAAAAGCCAAAGGAGTTTAGTAGCTCATCACAACAACAACAAAGCAATGATGCACTTCTACAATCGATAAGAAGAATGGAAAAATAGATAATAACTTACCAAAGACCATGCTTCTTCAAGAGATAAAGTTAAAAAACACCAAGGAGGTTCTATACACAAGTACCATCCATTTCCAGGTATGGAAACCTTTTCTATGGATATTGTTATTTATGTAAAAAAATATGACCCAAAGTTATAAATTACAAAGTATATGTCAAAATAAATGAAAAAAGAAACCCTAAAAGAAGTGAAGTGAGAAAAATGTCTGCAAATATCAAAACAAACATGATGTGGAACAATAATCCATTTGCTCCACTTTTTGATATCATTGAATGTTACTACTGTCACAATTTCAAGCATAAGTCATGTGAATGTCATCTCATAAACAATAAGTCACAACCTCAGAAAAATTGTAGGACAAAAGAACTTATGTAGTGGAGAAAGAAAAAGGAAGGACATAAAGTTAATAAGTGTGGTCTAGTTTTGTATGCTCATAATTAGAATAATCAATGGTATGTGGACAATGGTTGTTCTAAACTTATGACAGGGAACAAAATCAAGTTCTTGTCTTTAGATGAAAACAAAACATGAATGCCACAATAAAAAATTATGCAACAAGAAGAATTAAATTTAAGAGTACAATTAACTTGAACAATGATAGAGGAAAAGCTAAGGATGTATTGTTTGTTGAAGGACTAAAGCATAATTTATTGAGTGTTAGTCAGATGTGTGATAGAGGTTGTGATGTCATCTTTAGAGCTTAGGATTGTGAGATAAGGTCAACAACAACAAGGAAGATACTAGCTAAAGGAGTTCAAATAGAAAATAATGTATATATCATGAAGGAAGATAATGAAGAATGTTATTTGGGAAAACATGATAAGTCTTGGTTGTGGCATAGGAGACCATTGAATCTAAATTTTATAATATCATCATTAAGAAAAAGGGACCAGTAAGATATTTTCCTAATATAACGAAACCTCAAAATCATATCTACAAATATTGTCCAATGGGAAAACAAACTCGAATTAGATTTAATACCAAAGATCAACTATCAACCGACAAGCCTCTGCAATTAGTACATATGGATTTGCGTGGTCCTTCCAAAACAAAAGCGCCTACAAGAGAGTGATACTTTATGCTAGTAATAGATGATTTTTTCAGATTGACATCGATATCATTCTTAATAAACAAGTCGTGAGCATCTGAGAAATTTAAACTCTTCAAGGCATTGTCAAAAAATCAAACAAAGTGCAAGATAAAGTGCATAAGATTAGACAAAGGAGTTGAATTTACATATGATGAATTTTCATACTTATGTGATGAACATGGCATAAAATACTATACAAAATTGTAGACACTACTTAGCAAAATGGAGTGGATTAAAGGCAAAACAGGTTTTTACAACAAATGGCTAGAGCCACGATGCATCAAATAAATGTTGCTTAGACCTATTGGGAAAAAATGGTTCTCACAGTAGTTCAAATTCTAAATAATGCACATCTCAGACCCATTTGTGATAAGACACCATATGAATTGTGGAATTCCAAGCAAACAACTATCAAACATTTCAAAGTGTTTTAAAGTAAGTGCTATATCAAAAACAATGATGAAAAGTTGGGAAAGTTTGATGCTCGATTAGATGAAGGAATATTTTTGGGATAATCAACAAAAAATTAAAGGATATAGGTGCTACAATAAAAGGTTGCATAAGATTGTTTATTTTATAGATGTGAAAAATGATGAAGAGTTTTCTAGCAAGAAAAATGCACAGGTTTTATCAATCCTCCATATCAGCATGTTAGTGAAGAAGAAGGAGAACATGATTAAGATTCAAAAGATTTAAAACTCATTCAAAAGATCCCTCAAGGTATATACAAAAAAACCATCTTGATATTCAAATTATTGGTGATAAAAGTGTAGGATTTGAAACAAGGAGGAAACTTGTAGAGACAACATATGAGGCCTAAATTTCCAAGTTGTCAAAGATTGAACCAATGAATTTTTCTGAAGCAAGCAAAGAAAAACACTGGACAAATTATTGAACGCGAAGCTAGATAATATTGAGAAGAATAAGACCTGGAAATTGACACCAAGACCATTAGGTAAGAATATTTTAGGTACAAAATGGGTATTCATAAATAATTTAAATGAACAGGGGCATATTATTACAAATGAAGCAAAACTAGTATGTAAGGGTTATTCACAGGTAGAAGGAATGGGTTATGAAGAAACCTTTGCTCCACTAGCGAGGTTAGAGGCAAAAATTATGTTTCTTGATTTTGCATTTTATAAATATTTCAAAGTTGTATACCAGATAGACCTGAAGTGTACCTTTTTAAATTGAGAACTCAAGGAGGAAGACTATATAGAACAACCTGAGGGATTTTTTTTGTCAAATATTCCTAAAAATGTATGCAATTAAATAAGGCACTATATGGACTCAAACAAGCACCACATGCATGGTACTCTAGGTTCGACAAGTACCTTCAAAAACATGGTTTCAAGAGAGGTGAAGCCGACAATAATTTGTACAATAAGTCAAATGAAGATGAATTTATAATTTTGGTTGTTTATGTAGATGGTATAATGTTTGGAAGCAAAAAAAATCTTTAGTACAATGTTTTTCTCTTGAAATGAAACCAAAATTCGAAATGTCAATGATTGGTGAACTTTTTTTTACCCAGGTTTGCAAATCCTACAAAAATGAAAGGGCATATTCATCTCTAAAGAGAAACATCTAAAATATATGTTGAAAATTTTCAAAATTGAGGATTGTAAACCTGTCACAACTCCCATAATAATTGGATGCAAGCTATCTAAAGATGATGAGTCACTTGAATTTGATCATAAATTATACAGATCTATGATAGGAAACCTATTATACCTAATTGCATCTAGACCAGACATAATGTTAGTTGTGGGAATTGTAGAAAGAGATAAGTTAGAACCAAAACAAATTTATCTTCTAGCAACAAAAATAATATTCAAATATTTAAAAGGTACAACAAATTATGGACTATGGTACCCAAAAGGAAAACAATTTACTCTAACTGCCTACACATATGCAAACTAGGCCAGTTGTATAGACGACCAAAAAAGTATGAGTGGTGGCACATTTTATTTAGGAGAATCAGTGGTTTCTTGGCTAGGCAAGAGCCAAACCTTAGTATACCTATATACTGCAGAAGCCAAATACATAGTAGCAACAACTTGTTGCATACTAGTACTTTGGATGAAGCAGACTCTACAAGACATGAAAGTAATATACAATTAACATATCTGTATTAAGTGTGATAACACAAGTGCAATAAGCATCTCAATACTCTGGATGAAGCAGACTATACAAGCATTGAGGTAATATAGTGGACCTATTTATATTAAGTGTGACAACACAAGTGAAATAAGCATCGCAAAGAATCTTGTGCTACATTCCAAGACTAAACATATGCCTATAAAGTATCATTTCCTTAGAGATCAAGTGGTTGAGAAAACAATGAAATTGGAGTACATATCTACTAAAGAATAGATAGCAAATATATTCACTAAGCCCTTGGAAAATAACCATTCGAATATCTAAGAATCAAGTTAGGGATAGTCCCTGTTCCCCCTTCTAATTAGTTTGACTTCAAAGAGGAGATTCAAATGACTGTAGAGAATATGAAAAGGATGGAATATCTAAGGGGGAGTCTCTACAACCATATGAGCGACAAAAAAATAGGAATTCTAGATAAGAAAGTCCATAACAAAATAATCTATATAGGTTGGATCAACCTTCTTCATATAGAAAACCACCAAGTTGGTTCAACAATAAAAAAATCAGCATTTGATCATATAGAATTGGTATCAAAAACTATGCAAGAAATGTGTATTTGACCTAGCATCATCAAAAGGGTAAAAAATTGGACATACATAGTCAAATATTTTTGAATATGAATATAGTTTAGTATATGTATATTCTTGCATCACTAGAACTTCCTAAAAATCCTTCATCTCTATCATTACAATCACAAAGAATTTGAATGATATATATGCTTAGTATTGATGCAAATTTTTTGATCTTATGTAATCATGTTTGCAAGAAATGGATGCCTAAAATTTTGAAGTTCCTTTTCATTTAAATGAAAAAGGGCTAATGGGTTCAAAGACATAAGGACAAGCACACAAATTGTGACTTCCTCAACAATGTGCTTGAAAAGTAAAACGTGAAGAATAACTTCATATTTGAAGACAAAGAGATCAAAATTATCAAAGAAGTGTTGATCAAATGAAAAGCCACATCTCATAAAATGAAAGTGTAGCCTTGTAAAATGACCTTGTTTCTGTATGAAAATTACTAAAGGGCCACTAGCACTATAAAAATATGTGAACAAACATACTCAAGTATGCATTAATCAAACTATTTACATGGAGTGTAGATGGAGATAAATACTATATTAAAAAATGCAATGCATATACATATTCTGGAAGACAAAGACTATGACCTTAAAGACATGAAAAGCCATAGAAATATATACTTTGACTATATGCATTCATCAATTGGTAAATGTTGGAGATAAAATTCATGGTGCACGAGGCGAGACCTACAAATTGATGAAAGCTCCCCTCACACCACATGATTCCATGAATAGTCATGGGAACAAGATGGAAAGGCACCAATGCTTTTGTGAAAATATGTGGTGTGTCTAAAGACCAGAAAGAGTTGCCTTTGGTATTTGGTGCAACACTACTCCCTATGGGCTTATATGATATAAGCATTTTGGGCAATAATGAAATTAAGCAGCAAGTGCAAATACTACTATACAATGGTTTTATTAGACCTAATACATAAGCCTATGGATGATGGCGGTGATAAAAAAAAAAAAAAAACATGGCAGATGTGCGTGAACGTGTGTTCTTGAAACAAAATTCCAATGAAAGGGTGATAACTCTTCAATTCGAATTTCTACATGGAATGAGAACAATCAACAACTCTTATACATAAAAAGATGCATATTTGAATGATATGAGGGTTATAGAATTGAATATTGTGTGAGAGAGTTGATGAACAACCTGGTAAGGAGAGATAGAGAAAGAGTAGCAAAATTGGAGTAGATTTGAGAAGGAGAAGCAAAGAGGATAAGCAGTTGAACAAAGAGCATAAATTGAGCTTAGAATAGAGACAAAGACAAGGTAACCAGTAAAATCAATTTTTATTTTGATAGGGGATTGTAGTCTCCTTTAAGGTGGTAGATTGAAAAAAGAACAAGTTGTAGCCTATAGAAGAGGAAGTAGGAGCTTCCTTGCAAGTTGTATTTGGCAGAATAAATCTGAGGTAGTAGACTCCTGTAGGTAGTAGCTTGCAGAAAAAATTGATGTAATAATTTGCCTTCACATCACTTAACCCAAAATTCATGTTTTTTCCCTCTATGGGTTTCCACTTATATCTGGCGTCTGCATGTGTTGCTTGTTGAATGTCCCACTTGTGTGAATGCTTTTGAATTCATTATTATATGTTGAATGCAAATGTCTCTCTAGTAACTACAGAAGAAACACTTAAGTTGAACATATACATAAGTCATTAGCTGCAAAAGGAAATACTTGAAAATAAAAAATTAACTTGAATTGGTAGTTTAAAAAGACATAATTGCTAATTCACCCTCCTCCCTCTTAGTAATTGTCAAAGTATTCATCATTAAAGAGTTGAGTTTTGGTGAATATTATGAGTGTCAAATATCTCTTGCTTCATTTTTTTAGCTTGTCCTCCTTAGAAAGGTATTTTACAACTGAATGGATGTTTTTGGAGTAATCATAATATATTTTAAGGGTTATAAATTTTCAAAAGTTATTTTTAAAAGGTTTAGAGTTATTAAATTTATTAAAATAGATCAATGTTTACATGAAAAGAAAGGTTATTTAGGATAATTATATGTCTTTTTTTAATGAGAAGTATGAATTCTCAAAAATTATTTTTAAAAAGTTTTTATTTCTCAAATTTTTTAAAGCTTATATGAAAAATAAATTTAGAAGTGTGAGGTTGAAATCAATATAAATGTAAGAATGAAATACAAAATGAAGAATGAATATCAACAAGTAAAATATGTATTTAAGTTATTATAAGGACCATACTAATCATAGGGATGAAATAAAATACATTGTAATTAGTTCTAATATCGTTGCATATGGAGCCTACCTTAGTAATCACGTGGAAAGTTGAAATAGACAACAAACATTAGTCTTAATATTCTAAATTTAATATTGAATTGCAAATATAGATGAACTCAAAATCGACCTAGTCATCCCATGAGAAAGGTTAATGTGTATGATATTTATGAAAATTTATATGGATCCTTTATTCAAGTTAAAATAATCCTT
Source organism: Pinus albicaulis (assembly GCA_034641835.2). Taxonomy (NCBI): domain Eukaryota; kingdom Viridiplantae; phylum Streptophyta; class Pinopsida; order Pinales; family Pinaceae; genus Pinus; species Pinus albicaulis. The sequence continues at coordinate 1,106,541,922 of CM076581.1, forward strand.
ATATCGAACAAGTTTCCATGGAGACTACAACAATACACCAAGAAAGCCTATCCCTAATATGGTAGCTTTCCAAGATTTTGATCTAGAGAAATATGGCCACTAAGGGACTCAAAGGGGAAACAAATAGGAAATGTGCTTAAAATACAATGGCTAACCACAAAAAGGGATATTTAGGGATTGTGATCCTTTGGTGAGTGAGGTAATATTTAGTAACCATGTCAATTAAAATCGATAGGAAATAAAAAAGGATCTTTTATATTCCACTAGCGATTTTCTAGTACATCTTATCATGAAGATTTATTTAGTATATGTAGACTCAAGCCTTGAGAGTTATTAAGATGAACATCTAAGCTAGTGGAATTGTAATACAATGGTGAAGACATTCAAAATTTAGGCCACCAACCATGGTTCAATTTCCTCAAAGTCATGAATACATAGTTGGGTCCACATGCAAGTGATGGGTGATTTAACAAAAATGTACCCAATGTCACAACAACTTAACCTAAAAAAGTGCATGCATTTAGTGGTTCGTCCTTAAGGGTCATTTCATATATACAAGTGAGCAACTTTTGGTGGCCAAACTCTTTGGGTCAAATGTAATTCTTATATTGAAATTAAAAGAATTATTTTCAATAAAAACACAAAAATCTAAGATTGGCCTCAATAAAAGGCAATGATAGGAAATATGAGTTGACTTATGCTTGAGATATGCTTTGATTTATTCCTAAGAAGCTAGACTCGGAAATTAAGGAGTATATAATCTCATGTTTCAGACTTCTGCGAGTAATATTATGTTGTGGTGTATGTTTTGGATCCATCGCATCAAGTGATTTGTTATACCGATGTTTCAAACCATCTACCGAGGTTCATTATCAAGATAAAAATGAACCTTGGTAGATGGTTTGAAACATCGATATAACAAATCACTTGATGCGATGGATCCAGAAGATACACCACAACAGGGTATAGAATCGACATTAGGAATTTGACTCTCTTTATGAGAGTGTGATTTAGGGAATCTCACATTGTTGGGAACATTCATTAAAATGGATAAATATTTATTTCTCATTAAAGGAGAGATGACACTAAAAGTCATTGCCTTGCATATTAATAATTGTTTCACTGCTTTTTAAGCCCTCTAAATACCTAGGTACTTGAAGCTACATTTAATTTGAACTTTGGCTAGGATTAGATTAAGAACTTTGTTGGGTGATTTAATCGTGAGTTAAATCCCTGTCATTTTATTGTTAACGTGGGGTTTTGTAAACTGACGAAGTATACATGTACTATATGTACTAGGTGATTATTTATCAGGTTAGATTAATCTAATGCAATTCAAACGAATTACAACACAAGACTCGTGGATAAATTATTTTCCTCGTGGCATTTCTGCTATAAATTATTTTCTACGAAGGCTCAGAAGTTGAAAGTTTTAGAGTGCGAAGCTGAAATCTAGAGGAACATCGTCGCAAAATTTTAGATCTTGGTTCACAAGATTTTTGGAGATATGGTCTGTGGAAATTAGGTCTTTTTCAGGCTCCCGAATTTCATCTCAAAGAGGTGATCATGGGAAAATATTCATAAATCTCTCTCTGAGCATCGGATTGGAATTCTGTAATACGTGGCCACAAGTACACATACTGTAGTTTCCTATTTATCAATTTCATAGCCGAAGGAGGAAACAATGACACATGGCAAGTCGTACAAGTTCGCTCTACTGAACCAGTCCATAATTAGGTCATCGTAGGATATTGGGCACAAATTTGTCTTCAAGAATCCAAATCAAGTCAAACCTCTGGCATTCGAAAGAATATTCAGAGGGCTACTTCAGGGCCAAATTTTAGTTATTGAGGATTTGAAATCACATAGATAATTCAGTTTCAATATCGTGCTTCTCAAAAGCAAGAAAAATGTGTGTATTTGGTTTTTAAAATTACATAACGTTTGTTTGAAAAAACAGTTTGAAGTGATTCCAAGGGCATATTTTATATTTTTTATCATTATTGGGTTCTATAATGCCTCAAAAAAATAATTCCATACCCACTAAGCCCTCAAAAAGCTATACTATGATGCATGAAGAGGAAGAATTGCAGTATGAGATATCAAAATTACGGTACCAAGTACAACAAATTTCGATCTTACGAAGAGAAACCGAAGATGACATAGATGGTTTAAAAGCAGAAATGGAGGCAAATTTGGATGGTTTGAAGGATCAAATAATAGCTAATATGGATGATAAATTAGTGGATGATCACATCGAGCATCAACAAAAAGTTCTCCGACTCTCAAAGGATAACCTAAATTTGGTGCAGAATCTAATGAAACAACAGGAAGATCAACATCACATCAAAAGAAATTCTGAAGCAGTCATAGAAACAAGAACTCAACAAGTACGATCAATTTTAGAGTATCTCGGCAAGTGGAAGAACTTTCCTGTAGAAGATTCCACATGGGAGGATGAGAATTTTATACAAAAGCATCAAGAAATAATCAAGTGTTGAGGACAATACTTGTTTGAAGGAGAGGGGCATTTTAAGTCCCTATATTAATAGTGTAGTCCCTCATTATGTTAGTGTAGCCCCCCTTATTGTTATTGTTGTACCCGTGTAACCCCTATATTTTTATTATTGTGCTCTTACATTATTATTGTTAGGTTGGATAGGATTACATTGTGGCCCCATGGACTCCTATATATATAAAGGAGGTTTTGTCATTTGTATCATCCAAGAATTGTTCATTCATGTAATGTATTGGAGGTTTCCCCCTCGAATTGGATTATTTATAAGGTGTTGATATCTCTTTTCTTCTCTTTTTGGAGCTAGTTTCACAACATTTGGTATCTACTATCAACACCTTAGAAATAAGCCATGCTAGCTTATTGTGATTTTAAAAACGGTCACCTCCATGGCATATTAGCTCTAATACCAAATGTTACGAAACCAACTCCAAAAATAGAAGAAAAGAGAGATCAACGCCTTATAAATCAACCACTTCGAGGGGGAAACCTCCAATACATTACATAAATGAACAATTCTTGGATGCTACAAATGACAAAAACCTCCTTCTATATATAGGAGTCCATGGGCCCACAATATAATCCTAGCCGACCTAAAAATAACAATGTAAGGGCATAATAATAACAATATTGGGGTTACAGGGGTACAACAGTAACAATAAGGGGGCTACACTAATAACAATAAGGGACTACACTAGTAATATAGGGACCTAACATGCCCCTCTCCTTCAAAAAAGCGTTGTCCTCAACGCTTGAGTAGCTCTGGGTGCTTCTGTATAAAATTATCATCCTCCCATGTAGAATATTCAGTGGGTAGGTTCTTCCACTTGATGAGATACTCTGAAATTGATTGATTTCGTAGCTGTCTAGTTCTTATTTCCGTGATCGCTTCAAGTTCCAATATGAATTTTCCTTCCTCATCAAGTTCTGACAATATTGTTTGAATTGGAATATTTTCACCTATAACCTTCTTTAAGCATGAAACATGGAAAACTTGATGCACTCACGAAGAAGCAGGAAGCTACAATTTGTATGCCATAGTACCAATCTTTTGCAACACCTTGTAAGGACCATAGTACTTTGGCTATAATTTATTATCTTTCTTAGCTTGCTTGAGGGACATTTGTTTGTATGGTTGTAGCCTTAAAAATACCCAGTATCCTACATCAAAGCTTCTCTCGCTGTGATGTTGATGCGCACGTTGTTTCATTCGATTTTGTCCCAAATTTAGGTTATCCTTTAAGAGTTGGAGAACTTCTTGTTGATGCTCGATGTGATCTTCCACTTCTTGAACCTTAGAATTTTCTCTTAAAGATGATGTGATGGATGGTGGATGATATCCATAAAAAGTGCCATAAATGGGGTCATTTTTCATCTCTGATATGGAAGTGTTATACCACCATTCGGCGAGGTAACCACTTGACCCATTGTGTTTGTTTATCGGATACAAAACAACGAAGATATCATTCCAAACATTTATTCACTATCTCAGTTTGACCATCGGATTGATGATGAGAAGATGAGCTATGAGCTAATTGAGTACCCAAGCAAGAAAATAACTCGAGTCCAAAAATTTCCACGGTAAAAAAAGGGATCTGTTTGTCCTCCTGATAACCTTGGGTTTCCCGTAGCTTTTGAATTGTGTCCATAAATGTAGTAGTAGCTGTACTTGCTTTAAATGGATGAGATAATGCGAAAAAGTGTGCATAATTTTTAAGCCTATCAACTACCACCATGATGACACTCTTTCCTTCGGGCTTAGGTAAACATGTGATAAAATCCATTGAAATCTCCTCCCAACGTTGACTTGGAATGGATAAAGGTTGTAGAAGACACAGGGTCTTAATTGTCTCAACTTTTATTTTCATGACAAAACAAACGATACATACAAATATTTGAATATCAGATTTAAGGCCATCCCAAAAAAATTATTTCTTCACCATTTGTGGTAAGTTTTAAAAATCCACAGTGTCCTCCTAAAGGAAAAGTGTACATTCCTAAAAAGAATCTTTTGTTTTAGTTGGGAATTCTTAGAAAGATATAAGAGATCATTGTACCATAAAGAATCATTTTTCCAAATAAATGTATCAGATGTACTAGGATCTTGTTGCAACTTTTGAATGAGTGTCCACACTTCTTCGTCCTTCTTCCATTCATCCCTTGCTTCAGTTATCCAATCTAGTTGGATAATAGAAATGGCACAAAGCAATGCTTCCACCTTTTCATTCCTTCTTGAGAGTGCATCTGCAACAACATTTTGCTTCCATTTTTTGTAGATTATTTCAAATTCATAACCCAACATCTTTGTGACCCATTTTTGTTGCTCTTTTGAAGATAGTATTTGCTCCAAAAAGTGTTTAAGACTATCATGATCAATTTTTACCTTGAAGTTTCGTCCCATTAGGTAAGGTCGCGATTTCTTTAGTGCATGTAGTATTGCTAAGATTTCCTTCTCATAAATAGCTTTCTGTAAATACTTTCCTTTGACTGGACGACTTTCAAAAGCAATGGGTCTTCCTTCTTGCATTAAAACAACACCAATTCCATTTTTGGAGCTGGTTCCACAACATTTGGTATCAGAGCTTTGGATTATAGGGTTTCGCTGCACCAAACAGGTCATCGCGGAATTTTAGCTATAATTTTTTTTCTACGAAGGTTCTGAAGCCGAAATGTTTAGAGTGCAAAGACTAAATCCCAAGGAACATCCTTGCAAAATTTCAGAGCTTAGTTCGCAAAAATCCCTAACTTCCACAGATCATATGTCCAAAAATATTGTGACCCAAGCTCTGAAATTTTGCAACGATGTTCCTCAGGATTTCGGCTTCGCACTCTAAAAATTTCAGCTTCTGAATCTTAGTAGAAAATAAGTTATAGTGAAAATTCCACGATAACCTTTTTGGTGCAGCGAAACCCTAGAATCCAAAGCTCTGATACCAAATGTTGTGAAACTAGCTCCAAAAATAGAAGAAAAGAGATATAAACACCTTAGAAATAAGCCACTTCGAGGGGGAAACCTCCAATACATTACATGAATGAACAATTCTTGAATGATACAAATGAAAAAACCTCCTTTCTATATATAGGAGTCCATGGGAGCCTAATACAATCCTAAGCCAAACCTAACAATAATAATGTAAGGGCATAATAATAACAATATGGGGGTTACAGGGGTACAACAATAACAATAAGGGGGGCTACACTAACATAATAAGGGACTACACTATTAATATAGGGACTTAACATGCCCCTCTCCTTCAAACAAGTGTTGTCCTCAATGCTTGATTATTTCTTGATTCTTATGTATAAAATTCTCATCCTCCCATGTGGAATCTTCTACAGGAAGGCTCTTCCACTTGATGAGATACTCTGAAATTGATTGTACTTGTCGAGTTCTTGTTTTTATGACTGCTTCAGAACTTCTTTCGATGTGATGTTGATCTTCCTGTTGTTTCATTAGATTCTATACCAAAGTTAGGTTATCCTTTGAGAGTTGGAGAACTTATTGTTGATGCTCAATGTGATCTTCCACTAATTTATAATCCATATTAGCTATTATTTGATCCTTCAAACCATCCAACTTAGCCTCCATTTTTTCTTTTAAACCATCAATTTCCTCTTCGGTTGCTCTTTGTAAGATCAAAATTTGTTGCACTTGGTACCGTAATTTTGATATCTCATACTGCAATTCTTCCTCTTCGTGCATCATAGTATAGATTTTTGACGGCTTAATGGGTATGGAATTATTTTTTGGAGGCATTTTAGAACCAAATACTGATATTTATTCTTAAATATGCCCTTGGAATAAATTCAAACTAATTTTTTTCAAACGAAACTTATGTAATTCGAAAACAATACACACCTTTTTCTTGCTTTTGAGGAGCTCGATATTGAAACTGAATTATCTCTGTGATTTTGAATCTTCAATATCTGAAATTTGGCCCTGCGGTAGCCCTTTGAATTGTCTATCGAATGCCACATGTCTAACCTGATTTGGATTCTTCAAGGCAACGTTATGTCCAATCTCCCACAATGACCTAATTATGGATTGGTTCAGTAGAGAGAACTTGTATGACTTGCCAAGTGTCACTGTTTCCTCATTTGGCTCTGAGATTGATAGAGAAGAAACTACGGTCCGTGTGCTTCCAGCCGCTTTTTACATAATCTCAATCTGATGCTCAGAGAGAGAGTTATGACGTTTTTCCCACGGTCACCTACTTGAGATTAAATTCGGGAGTCTTAACAAATCCTAACTTGCACAGATCATATCCCAAAAAATATTGTGGACCAAGATCTGAAATTTTTACAGTAGGTTCTTTAGGATTTCGGTTTCACTCTGTGAAAATTTCAGCTTCTGAAACCTCGTAGAAAAATATTTATAGCAAAAATTCTGTGATGACTTGTTTAGGTTAAATTCAAGAGTCTTCAAAAAGCCCTAACTTCCACAGATCATATCTTCGAAAATGTTGTGAAACAAGCTCTGAAATTTTGTGACGATGTTCCTTAGGATTTCAGCTTCATACTCTAAAAATTTCAGCTTCTGAACCTTCATAGAAAAAAAATTATAGTGAAAATTCCATGATGACCTGTTTGGAGCAGCAAAACCCTAGAATCCAAAGCTCTGATACCAAATGTTGTGAAACCAGCTCCAAAAATAGAAGAAAAGGGAAATCAACGCCTTAGAAATTAGCCACTTCGAGGAGGAAACCTACAATACATTAAATGAATGAAAAATTCTTAGATGATACAAATGAAAAAACCTCCTTTCTATATATAGGAGTCCATGGGGCCACAATGTAATCCTAGCCGACCTAAAAATAATAATTTAAGGGCATAATAATAACAATATGAGGTTACAGGGGTACAATAATAACAACAAGGGTGTTACACTAACAATAATAAGGGACAATACTAGTAATATAAGGACTTAACATGCTCCTGTCCTTCAAATTAGTATTGTAACGATGACCTGTTTAGAGTAGCGAAACCCTAGAATCCAAAGCTCTGATACCAAATGTTGTGAAACCAGCTCCAAAAATATAAGAAAAGAGATATCAACGCCTTAGAAATAGCGAAAATGCCACGATGACCTATTTGGAGCAGCAAAACCCTAGAACAAAAGCTCTGATACCAAATGTTGTGAAACCAACTCCAAAAATAGAAGAAAAGAGATATCAACGCCTTATAAATAAGCCACTTCGAGGGGGAAACCTCCAATACATTACATGAATGAACAATTCTTGGATGATACAAATGACAAAACCTCCTCTCTCTATATAGGAGTCCATGGGGCCACAATGTAATCCTAGCCGACCTAACAATAATAATGTAAGGACACAACAATAACAATATGGGGGTTACAGGGTTACAGAAATAACAATAAGGGGGGCTACACTAACATAATAAGGGACTACACTATTAATATAGGGACTTAACATGCCCCTCTCCTTCAAACCAGTGCTGTCCTCCACGCTTGATTATTTCTTGATGCTTCTGTATAAAATTCTCATCCTCCCATGTGGAATCTTCTACAGGAAGGTTCTTCCACTTGTTGAGATACTCTGAAATTGATCGTACTTGTTGAGTTCTTGTTTCTGTGACTTCTTCATAACTTCTTTCGATGTGATGTTGATCTTCTAGTTGTTTCATTATATTCTGCACCAAAGTTAGGTTATCCTTTTAGAGTTGGAGAACTTGTTGTTGATGCTCGATGTGATCTTCCACTAATTTATCATCCATATTAACTATTATTTGATCCTTCAAACAATCCAACTTAGCCTCCATTTCTTCTTTTAAACCATCTATGTCATCTTCAGTTACTCTTCGTAAGATTGAAATTTGTTTCACTCGGTACCGTAATTTTGATATCTCATACTGCAATTCTTCCTCTTCATGCGTCATAGTATAGCTTTTTGAGGGCTTAATGGGTATGGAATTATTTTTTGGAGGCATTATAGAACCCAATACTGATAAAAATTCTAAAATATGCAATTGGAATCACTTCAAACTGCTTTTTCAAATAAACGTTATGTAATTTTCAAAACCAAATACACACCTTTTTATTTCTTTTGAGAAGCTCGATATTGAAACTGAAATATCTATGTGATTTCAGATCCTCAATAACTGAAATTTGGCCCTGAAGTAGCCCTATGAATCTTCTTTCTAATGCCACAGGTCTGACCTGATTTGGATTCTTGAAGACAAAGTTGTGATTCTTGAATACAAAGTTGTGCCCAATATCCTACGATGACCTAATTATGGACTTGTTCAATAGAGCGGATTTGTACGAATTTCCACGTGTCACTATTTGCTCCTTTGGCTCTAAAATTTATAGAAAGGAAGCTACATTCAATGTACTTCCAGTCACTTTTTACAGAATTCCAATCTGATTCTCAGAGAGAGAGTTATGAAGATTTTCCCACGATCACCTCTTTGAGATGAAATTCGGGAGCCTGAAAAAGACCTAATTTCCACAAATCATATCTCCGAAAATATTGCGAACCAAGGTCTAAAATTTTGCGACAATGTTCCTCAGGATTTCTGCTCCGTCCTCTCAATATTTCAGCTTCTGAACCTTTGTAGAAAAAAAATTATAGCAAAAAATCCGCGATGACCTGTTTAGGTTAAATTCAGGAGCCTGTAAAAAGCCCTAACTTCCACAGATCATATCTCTGAAAATGTTGCGAACCAACCTCTGAAATTTTGCGAAGAGTTTCCTTAGGTTTTCAGCTTCGCACTCTAGAAATTTCAGCTTCTGAACCGTCGTAGAAAAAAAGTTATAGCGAAAATTCCTCGATGACCTGTTTGGAGCAGCGAAACCCTAGAATCCAAAGCTTTGATACCAAATGTTGTGAAACCAACTCCAAAAATAGAAGAAAAGAGATATCAAAGCCTTAGAAATAAGCCACTTAAAGGGGGAAACCTCCAATACATTACATGAATGAACAATTATTGAATGACACAAATGACAAAACCTCCTTTCTATATATAGGAGTCCATGGGGCCACAATGTAATCCTAGTGGGGCCACAATGTAATCCTAGCCGACCTAACAATAATAATGTAAGTGCACAATAATAACAATATGGGTGTTATGGGGGTACAACAATAAAAATAAGGGGGGCTACACTAACATAATAAGGGACTCCACTATTAATATAGGAACTTAACATGCCCCTCTCCTTCAAACAAGTGTTGTCCTCAACGCTTGATTATTTCTTGATGCTTCTGTATAAAATTCTCATCCTCCCATGTGGAATATTTTACAGGAAGGTTCTTCCACTTGCCAAGATACTCTGAAATTGATCGTACTTGTTGAGTTATTGCTTCTGTGATTGCTTCAGAACTTCTTTCGATGTGATGTTGATATTTATATTGTTTCATTAGATTATGCACCAAATTTAGGTTATCCTTTGAGAGTTGGAGAACTTGTTGTTGATGCTCGATGTGGTCTTCCACTAATTTATCGTCCATATTAGCTATTATTTTATCCTTCAAACCATCCAACTTAGCCTCCATTTTTTCTTTTAAACCATCTATGTCATCTTCGGTTGCTCTTCATAAGATCGAAATTTGTTGCACTTGGTATCGTAATTTTGATATCTCATACTGCAATTCTTCCTCTTCATGCGTCATAGTATAGCTTTTTGAGGGCTTAATAAATATGGAATTATTTTTTGGAAACATTATAGAACTCAATACTGATAAAAATTCTAAAATATTCCCTTGGAATCACTTCAAACTGCTTTTTCAAACAAACGTTATGCAATTTTAAAAACTAAATACACTCCTTTTTCTTGCTTTTGAGGAACTCGATATTGAAACTGATTCATCTATGTGATTTTGGATCTTTAATATCTAAAATTTGGCCCTGAGGTAGCCCTCTGAATTCTCTTTTGAATGCCACAGGTCTGACCTGATTTGGATTCTTCAAGACAAAGTTATGTCCAATCTCCCACAATGACCTAATTATGGATTGGTTCAGTAGAGCAAACTTGTACGACTTGCCACATGTCATTGTTTTCTCCTTTGGCTCTGAAGTTTATAGAAAGAAAATTACAACCTGTGTACTTTCAGTCACTTTTTACAGAATTTCAATCCGATGCTCAGAGAGTTATGAATTAAAAACTGGCTTGAAGTAAACAGAATGTAGTTTCCTGTCTGTGAATTTTAGCGTCAAAGGAGCAAATAGTGACACGTGGCAAGTCGTACAAGTTTTCTCTATTGAACCAGTCCATAATTAGGTCATTGTGGGAGATTGCACATAACTTTGTCTTGAAGAATCCAAATCAGGTTAGACCTATGGCATTCAAAAGAGGATTCAGAGGGATACCTTAGGGCCAATTTTCAGATATTGAAGATCTCAAATGATAGAGCTAATTTAGTTTCAATATCAAGCTCCTCAAAAGCAAGAAAAATTTGTGTATTTGTTTTTTAAAATTGCATAACGTTTGTTTGAAAAACTAGTTTGAAGTGATTCTAAGGGAATATTTTGGAATTTTTATCAGTATTGGGTTCTATAATGACTCAAAAAAATAATTCCATACCCATTAAGCCCTCAAAAATCTATACTATGACGCATGAAGAGGAAGAATTGCAGTATGAGATATCAAAATTACGGTACCAAGTGCAACAAATTTCGATCTTACGAAGAGCAACCGAAGATGACATATATGGTTTAAAAGCAGAAATGGAGGCTAAGTTGGATGGTTTGAAGGATCAAATAATAGTTAATATGGATGATAAATTAGTAGAAGATCACATCGAGCATCAACAACAAGTTCTCCAACTCTCAAAGGATAACCTAACTTTGGTGCAGAATTTAATGAAATAACAGGAAGATCAACATCACATCGAAATAAGTTCTGAAGTTGTCACAAAAACAAGAAATTGACAAGTATGATCAATTTCAGAGTATTTCAGCAAGTGGAAGAACTTTCCTGTAGAATATTCCACATGGGAGGATGAGAATGTTATACAGAATCATCAAGAAATAATCAAGCATTGAGGACAACACTTGTTTTAAGGAGAGGGGCATGTAAAGTCCCTATATTAATAGTGTGGTCCCTTATTATGTTAGTGTAGCCCCCCTTATTGTTATTGTTGTACCCTTGTAACCCCCATATTGTTATTATTGTTCACTTACATTATTATTGTTAGGTCGGCTAGGATTACATTGTGGCCCACTAGGATTATATTGTGGCCCCATGGACTCCTATATATAGAAGGAGGTTTTGGTCATTTGTATCATCCAAGAATTGTTCATTCATGTAATGTATTGGAGGCTACCCCCTCTAAGTGGCTTATTTCTAAGGCGTTGATATCTCTTTTCTTCTCTTTTTGGAGCTAGTTTCACAACATTTGGACAACCTCGATGTGAAAATGGTTTTGGACAACCTCGATGAGAGCTGGTTTCACCTCCAAATTTCATCTCAAGGAGGTGACCGTGGGAAAAACATCGTAACTCTCTCTCTGAGCATCAGATTGGGATTCTGTAAAAAGTGGCCGTAAGTACGCGGAATGCAGTTTTTTCTATATCAATTTCAGAGCCGAAGGAGGAAGCAGTGACACATGGAAAGTTGTACAAGTTTTCTCTACTGAACCAGTCCATAATTAGGTTATCATAGGATATTGGGCATACCTTTGTCTTCAAGAATCCAAATCGGGTCAGATCTTTGGCATTCGAAATAAGATTCAGAGGGATACTTCAGGGCCAAATTTCAGTTATTGAGGATCCGAAATCACATAAATATTTCAGTTTCAATATTGAGCTTCTCAAAAGAAACAAAAAGGTGTGTATTTGGTTTTTAAAATTGCATAACATTTGTTTGAAAAAGTAGTTTGAAGTGATTCCAAGGGCATATTTTAGATTTTTTATCAGTATTGGGTACTATAATGCCTCCAAAAAATAATTCCATACCCATTAAGCCCTCAAAAAGCTATACTATGACGCATGAAGAGGAAGAATTGCAGTACGAGATATCAAAATTACGGTACCGAGTGCAACAAATTTCGATCTTACGAAGAGCAACTGAAGATGACATAGATGGTTTAAAAGCATAAATGGAGGCTAAGTTGGGTGGTTTGAAGGATCAAATAATAGCTAATATGGATGATTAATTAGTGGAATATCACATCGAGCATCAACAAAAAGTTCTCCAACTCTCAAAGGATAACCTAACTTTGGTGTAGAATCTAATGAAACAACAGGAAGATCAACATCACATCAAAACAAGTTCTGAAGAACTCGCAAAAACAAGAAATAGACAAGTACGATCAATTTCAGAGTATCTCAGCAAGTGGAAGAACCTTCCTATAGAAGATTCCACATGGGAGAATGATAATTTTATACAGAAGCATCAAGAAATAATCAAGCGTTGAGGACAACACTTGTTTGAAGGAGAGGGGCATGTTAAGTTCCTATATTAATAGTGTAGTCCCTTACTATGTTAGTGTAGCCCCCATTATTGTTATTGTTGTACCCTTGTAACCCACATATTGTTATTATTGTGCCCTTACATTTTTATTGTCAGGTCAGCTAGAATTACATTGTGGCCCCATGGACTCATATATATAGAAAGGAGGATTTGTCATTTGTATCATTCAAGAATTGTTCATTCATGTAATGTATTGGAGTTTTCCCCCTCGAAGTGGCTTATTTCTAAGGCATTGATATCTCTTTTATTATATTTTTGGAGCTGGTTTGACAACATTTGGTAAGGAGGTTTTGTCATTTGCTTCATAACATTTGGTATCAGAGCTTTGGATTCTAGGGTTTCGTTGCTCCAAACAGGTCATTGTGGAATTTTCGCTATAACCTTTTTTATAGGAAGGTTCAGATGCTGAAATTTTTAAAGTGTGAAGTCGAAATCTTGAGGAACATCTTCCCAAAATTTCAGATCTTGGTTCGTAATATTTTCGGAGATATGATCTGTGGAAGTTAGGGCTTTTTGCAGGCTCCTGAATTTAACCTAAACAAGTCATCGTGAAATATTCGCTATAAATATTTTTCTACAAGGTTTCAGAAGCTGAAATTTTAACAGAGAGAAGCTGAAATCCTAAAGAACCTCCTGTAAAAATTTTAGATCTTGGTTCGCAATATTTTTGGAAATATTATCTGTGGAATTTAGGAATTTTTTTGGCTCCTGAATTTCATGTCAAAGAGGTGATCGTGGGAAAATCTTTATAACTCTCTGAGCATCGGATTGGAATTCTATAAAAAATATTGAAAGTACACAGATTGCAGTTTTCTTTCTATAAATTTTAGAGCCAAAGGAGCAAAAAATGACACATGGCAAGTCGTACAAGTTCGCTCTACTGAACCAATCCATAATTAGGTCATTGTGGGAGATTAGACATAACAATGTCTTGAAGAATCCAAATCAAGTCAGACCTGTGGCATTCGAAAGATAATTTAGAGGGCTACCTCAGGGCCAAATTTCAGATATTGAAGATCCAAAATCACAGAGATAAATCAGTTTCAATATCGAGCTCCTCAAAAGCAAGAAAAAGGTGTGTATTTAGTTTTTAAAATTGCATAATGTTTGCTTGAAAAAGCAGTTTGAAGTGAATCCAAGGGAATATTTTAGAATTTTTATCAGTATTGGGTTCTATAATGTTTCCAAAAAATAATTCCATATTGATTAAGTGATAAAAAAACTATACTATGACGCATGAAGAGGAAGAATTGCCGTATGAGATATCAAAATTACGGTACCAAGTGCAACAAATTTCGATCTTACGAAGAGCAACCGAAGATGACATGGATGGTTTAAAAAAAAAATAGAGGCTGAGTTGGATGGTTTGAAGGATAAAATAATAGCTAATATGGATGATAAATTAATGGAAGATCACATTGAGCATCAACAACAAGTTCTCCAACTCTCAAAGGATAACCTAACTTTGGTGCATAATCTAATGAAACAACGGGAAGATCAACATCACATCGAAAGAAGTTTCTAAGCAGTCATAGAAACAAGAACTCGACAAGTATGATCAATTTCAGAGTATCTCATCAAGTGGAAGAACTTTCCTATACAATATTCCACATGGGAGGATGAAAAATTTATACAGAAGCATCAAGAAATAATCAAGCGTTGGGGACAACACTTGTTTGAAGGAGAGGGGCATGTTAATTCCCTATATTAATTGCGTAGTCCCTTATTATGTTAGTGTAGCCCCCCTTATTGTTATTGTTGTACCCCTGTAACCCCCATATTGTTATTATTTTTCCCTTACATTATTATTGTTAGGTCGGCTAGGATTACATTGTGGCCCCACTAGGATTATATTGTGGCCCCATGGACTCCTATATAGAAGGAGGTTTTGGTCATTTGTATCATCCAATAATTGTTCATTCATGTAATGTATTGGAGGTTGCCCCCTCGAAGTGGCTTATTTCGAAGGCATTGATATCTCTTTTCTTCTATTTTTGGAGCTGGTTTCACAAAAACCCATTATTGTTACTATTGTACCCCTGTAACCCCAATATTGTTATTATTGTGCCCTTACATTGTTATCGTTAGGTTGGCCAGGGTTATATTGTGGGCCCATGGACTCCTATATATAGAAGGAGGTTTTGGTCATTTGTAGCATCCAAGAATTGTTCATTTATGTAATGTATTGGAGGTTTCCCCCTCGAAGTGGCTATTTCTAAGGCGTTGATCTCTCTTTTATTCTATTCTTGGAGCTGGTTTCATAACACCTTGGACCACCTTGAAGTATAGTTTGGGATTGGAGTTGCTTCTAGTGAATCCAAGCTTGATTAGGTAGCTATTTAGGCGGGTGTAACATGTTCTCGAGGCTTGCTTCAAGCCATGCAATTCCTTCTTCAATCTGCAAAAGTGTGTCTTTCGATCCTTTACTTCAAATCCCTGTGGCTGCTCAATATAAACTTCTTCTTGCAACATGACATGGAGGAATGCTGTCTTTACGTCCATTTGACAAAGGGTCCATCCTTGACTTGCGGCAAGGGAAAATATCAAACAAATGGTGGTTTATCGGGCTACAAGAGAAAATATATCATTATAATATCATCCCTCTTTTTGGGAGAATCCTCTTTCCACAAACCTTGCCTTATATTTCTCGTTACTTTCATCGACTCCATGTTTGATCTTGAATAGTCATTTTGAAGACGCAACAAATTTCCCATTCGGTCTCGGCACAACATCCCATGCATCATTATTCATAATTGATTCGTACTCTTCGGCCATAGCATCCTTCTAGAATTATTCTTTCATGGCTTCTTCAAAGTTGGGAGGCTCAACTTGAATCTTATTTCTCATTTTTACAACATATCCATAGAACTTGCACAATTTCTTACTTTCTCTAAAAGTCCTTTGGGTGGGAATGGGTCTTTGGACATCCTGTAATCTGTCACGAAGCCAAAGTGGCATTTTCCTAGCAGGGGATCACATGGAGGAGGATCCAAGGGGTGCATGGGATCATAAACAATCTCTCTCTCAGATTTAGGCATGAAAGGACCTTCCAGAATATCCATATTATCACTTTATTTTAGAGGAGGAGGTAAAGGAAGGTCCTTTTCTTTTCCAAGGGTAGCATCTTCATCGAATGTCACATAATTGTTAATTTCAACCTTCCTTTGACTCAGAATATATATACTAAATGCTTTAGAATCTTCACAATATCCAAAAAATGTACCTTTTCTACCAATGACTTCCAACTTGTTTCTTTTGTCTTTCGGCACATGGAAATATACATGCCATCCAAATATACGGAGCTAACGAATGTTGGGCTTGACACCTGTGAATACTTTTTCGAGAGTCTTGCTGTCCAATTCTTGATGAGGCACCCTATTTTGAACACATACCATTGCTTCTCCCCAAACGAACTTTGGAAACTTTTGATCATGGAGAATGGCTTGGGAAACTTCTACAATAAACCTGTTCTTTCTCTCTACCACTCCATTTTTTTGGGATTATAGGGTAGAATCGTCTCTTACTTGCTACCTCCCTTTTTTGAAAAATCTATGAATTCATTTGAAATGTACTCTGCATCATTTTCAGACCTAAAGATATTAATTTTATTCCCTGTTTTATTTTCAACCAAAGCCTGTAACTCTTTGAACATAACTAGGGCATAATCCTTATGCTTCAAGTAATATATCCAAGTCTTCCTTGAGAAGTCATCGATTAACGTATTGTAATAGAGATGGTGACCAAGTGAATGTATGGGCATCATACCACATATATCATATTGAATGTATTTCGTCTTGTTCTCGCTAGAGGGGAATTGTCCCCTTGTATTCTTTCCACTGGCACATCGAGGGCATACTCCATCGTGTTGTGATTGAACATTAGGAATTCAAGAGACAAATTTTTTCAATTTAGGAAGATCATCATAATGGAGATGGGCTAGTCTTCGGTGCCATAGCTCGCTTTGATGACTAGTATCATGGACCATTACTAGAAGGGGTCTTCCAGTGACTCTAGAGAGTCCCTAAAATATAGATCACAATTTGAAAGCATTTATCATAGGGGATTCCGTAGGACAAGTAAGTACTTTTACCATGTTTGTTTGTACATTTCTGTGGTAGAAGTTGTGAGATTGAGAATTCAAATTAACCACAATTTCCATTTTTTTGTCAATGTTTCGAGTCTAGAACCAAACTTATCTTCAAGACGAAACCTAAAACATGAGAATAAACCAAATATTATAAATAATGGAGGAAAGAGAGGATGATAGGAGTTGACCAACCCAATTTTAATAATTAGAAAAATATAATATTTTATATAAGATTTATTTAGAATTTTATTATTACTATGATAAAAATAATTTTTATATAAAATTATAATAATAACCTTATTTAAGGCAACCCTCATCCCTTTCTATTCCAAAGTGGATATATTAACCAAATTATTCTTCACCCCTGACACATACATCACATTATGGAGCAAAACATACTCCCTATAATCCAGATGAAATTTAACAGACCCAAAGCCTTTAACGGGATGAGTAGATTTGTCTCCAAGAATAATGTTCAAACTTGAATCCATCTCTACCAAATTAGATATAATATCCTTATACCGAGAGAAATGATGAGAGGCCTCACTATCAACCAACCAACTGTCCCAAGTATTCGAAGGAGAGGAACTAGAAAGTGAAAAAATAAGGATTTATTCAGATTGATTTGCAACATTACTTTCATACATGGTATTTATTTACTTCTTTTAAGTTCGATGGTATTCTTCATGTTCACTCAGAGCATATATTCTTCTTCTTTCATCTCCTCCATTATTATCATTCGTTTGATCATCTCCTCTTCTTCAATTATTGAACCTGTTATTGTTGCTTCTAGTGTTGTAGCATGAACCATTGTTCTTCTTAGGAAAATATAGAGCATAGTGACCTTTATTGTGACAATTGTAGCATTAAATGTGTGATGATACCTTGTCTCTTCCATTCCTTCTATTTGAATTTCTAGGAGGAGGATTTCTTGAACTTGATGGACCTCCTTTTCCTTTCCTCTTATTTTTATGAGTGACGAAAGCAACGAGCTCTCCTTCTTCGTGCTTATGTATCTTGCCTCTTGAGATCATCCTTGATTTTTCTTGAGTGAGCTTTCCAACGAGCTCATCAAATGAAGGGAAAAAATTATTATTTCTTATAGCGGTAATGAAGGCTTCCCAAATAGGAGGGAGACCTATAAGGGTTACCAGCACCAACTCCCTGTTAGGTACAGTTTCCCCAAATCTCTTCAATTGATCTCGAAGACAAGAACCTCATAATCATGAGATATATCCTTTATTCATATTCATATATTTAAGTCGATATTTTAAGGAGATGATTTCATTCAAATTGTTGACTTCATACATGCTAGTTAGCTTTTTCAAATTTCCAACATATGCAAGTAAATGATCTTGTAAACCATCAACTATAATTTTCTTTGCTTTTAACTCACCTTTCTTGTACTTGTTCTTGGAAGCATTATTTAGAGGCTTATGTACTTTTCCTTGAATGTATTCCTAAACATCATTGTCATCAACCATGATTTAGAACCTCATCTTCCAAGCAACAAAGTTAGATGAGTCACCCAACTTCTCATTTTACTTGAAGTAAGAGGTTGACATCTTGAATTGATTAGATATGATCTTCAACTATTCCAAATATGATTCATTCGACTCTTGTCTCCTTTGGGCTTGTCCTTCACCTTAGCTCTGGTACCATGTTAATTTTACCATTGTTCTATGTTGATTCAATTACTTTATCCCAATTCATTTCTTCAACTAGAAATATTTTCAATAGTAATTAATTATTTCATCAATCAATAGTAACTGAAGATAGAACAATAATGTAATGGAAATAGGAGACAATAAACAATAACAACAAGAGACATCGATTTGATGAAAGACCAGGGAAAAAATGCACAAGGGGGGAAACCATTTTAAATTATTATTTTATTATATTGTCATTAAATTTTCAATAGAGAGTACAATGAGTCAATACAAAAATATCCATCAAGAATCCACCAAACAATATCCCAGCAACAATATTGATCAGAGTTAACTTTACCAGTTTGTGGCCAACTACGGTCACCTGTAAAAATGAAACCCTAAGTCTTGGCCACATAGAGCAAGATTTCATGCGTGAGGATGAAGCATTATGACCACATGGATAGGATAGTATACATGTGGCTACAATTGAAAAAATCATCTTTCAACCCTGCAGATAGAAACCAAAACCCTAATACACATGTGAAAACTTTGGACCCTGCAATCTTAGACTTGTAAAACCCAAATTCCGCGAATGAACTTCAAACCTGTGTGAACCAATCCAAAGAAGAGAGAATAAGAAGATGCTTGATGATGATGTTCAAATGAGTGATCTGTATATGAAAACTTGAAGGTTTTTGATGAAATTTGCAAGTGAAATTTTTAGGGTTTTTATGTAATTATGTAAGTTGTATTAACACATAAAATATGATTTTAAACTCAGTTTTATAGAAAATAACAGAGACAAAAGTACCATAATAGAAACACAAGACATCAAATGATGAAGGAGTTCACCCATTCTGGGCTACATCTCCTGGCCCAGCTTCCAATGTTGGGCCTCTATCATTATGCTAAAAAATATGTGTTTAACTTTTAGTGCTCATAATGCAAAAATATTGTCTCCAATGGCTCAAAAACAGTAAAAAACCCCTAACTAGACTATTTCTGCACTCAAAACGGTCAAAAAATAACTAAATTTTGCTCCAGAACAATTTTCCTACCAACTTTCCTCCAATTCACACCCACTTGCAATCCATCCTACAAATTTCGCCCTTTCCGGCCACGTGGAGGGACAAATTCACCCTGCACCGGTGAGATTAGCGCTAATTCAAGTGAAAATTATCGTTTGCTTTAAAATTCTAGTGACTCCCACGAACTGATCAAAATGGGCCACTTGGCGCCATATCCACCGTTAATTGAAGACCGTTCAAACTGAATTGTCACGCCAAATTAAATTCCGCTCCACCCAAAGTTGGTTTCTTGGTATGGTTAAAATCTCGCCGGTTAGCATTCAAAACTTTGTGCCAAATGTTTTAAACCAACCTTGCATTGACTATGGTATCATTGTGGTTCTCGATGGAGGTTTAAAAACTGCGGCAAAATACATTGGTATGGTTGTGTTGATGTTGTGGGTTGGGATCGCCGGTTTGAACTCCATTCACATTGTGGTGGTTGGTGTATTACCTGTGGGTTGGCGCTGGGGTTAGTCCCGTGCCCCTGGCTGCATGACCTGTGGTCTCATGGGTTGGGTGGACCAAGGACCAGGGTTAACCTCGACCTCGACCCCCAATACATATGACAATAAAATTTAAATAGGCATCACATACTATGAATTACAAGGAACATCAGTGGCATAGTGGTGGAGCACTGTGCTTCCACCCTGGAGGTCTGAGGTTCGATTAGCTCATAGGTTAGTTGAGACCCATACCAAATTTTAATATGCCAACAGGAGGCCATGTGGCAGCTAGAAATTGGCCTATGTGGCTCTCCCCCATTGGCCGATCCTTAACCAATAAAAATCCACCATTCACGAGCCAATAAAAAAGAGACACTTGTCAACACACCATTGGCCAATAAAAATACAATGACCCTGCCCAGTCATATGCCTAGTCAATGTACAGACTACTGACTGGGCATACCTGCAAGGCAATTTTCAAAATTTTAGTTGTTTGAGAAAATGGTCAGAATGTGATATCAGGAGCATACGATGTCAATTTTGAGTGAAACGAGTTGCATTGGATTCAGGGTGACGAGATATTCGTTTTAGCGTCGGTTTCGAGCACTTTGAAAATTTGATCATTTTACTAATCCACTAGATCATTCATCCCCACTGGAAGCCTTTGGACCTCCAAAAGATCATTTTTCAATCAAAAAAAAATGAGGGTACATTTCCCTCACCCTTCCAATCTCAATCCATTTGGATTTACTTGGATTTTTTCATTTGATACCCACACGAAGGTACTCCACGTTCCCTCGTTTTGAAGTCCTTGTTTTGTTGTCAAGGATGGTGTCTTGTTGCAATTATTCAAGATATTCAGGAGAGATATTCAATTGAAGGAATCTGAACATTCTCTCCTTGATCTTCAATCAAAGGAGGTTCATACAATATTAAATTCTCAAATTAACAACTGCATAAATCCATCCCGAAGGCATTATTACCAATATTTTCCAAAATATTGAATGGACCATATCAAATTGGTTTCAACTTTTTAAATTCTCCTTGGAGTATCTCTTTGCTAATGTGAAGCCAAACTTCATCACCAACTTGGAAACAATGATCCACATAATGCTTATCATGTCTTGTCTTGTACTTGGCTTGAATCTTTTCCAACTATTCTTTAATTGTTTGATGTACCAATTGAAATTGTTCAATGAATATTTTGGCCTTAGCTATGTCACAATGTCCATCAATAGCAACATATTTCCCAAAGATAAAATCTAAAGGAGATTTGGGCAAGTATCCCAAACATGCCTGAAATGGCGATTTTTGGGTCAATGAATGCTTGTCCCAGTTATGAGCATGTTGAATATAGTGAAAATGTTCATCCCACAAGTTAGGATGCTTGCTACAATAAGCATGAAGAAAATGTATCACTATTATTTTCACCACCTCTGTTTGGCCATATGTTTTTGAATGGAATGCTGTACTCTTTTTCAATTTGGTGTCCATGAGGCCCCACAAGCTCGACCAAAATTTCTCGACAAAGCCAGAATATTAATCACTAACAATGAATGTGGGAAACCCAAAATGTACCCATACATTCTGAAAGAAAAATTGAGCAGTTTGTTCACGTGTAAATTTCTTTTACAAGGAATCAAAATACACATTATTTTGAACCTATCCACAACTACATAAATATAATCATGACCTCTCCTAGACATAGGTAGAACTCCTACAAAATCCATAGAAACGCTCTCTCAAGGACAAGAAGGTACTGGAAGTGGTGTATACAATCCCAAATTTATATTGCTAGGCTTACTGAAAACACATAATGATCATCCTCTTACAAATCGTGACACACTTTCAAGCATATGAGGCCAGTAAAAATACCTCTATAATTGTGCCATTGTCTTACCACACTGAAATGACCAACAATAAGAGAAGTACGCGCTTCCCTTATGATGTTGACTCTCTCTCCCCGTGGAATACATAGCTTGCCACGATGATATAACAAGTTATCATGCACATGATAATAAAATTCCTCTACTTGGTTACCTTGACACAAAGTCGCATATACATCCTTAAAATCATTGTCTAAGGCATATTGTTCAACATAGTTCTCATGCATGACAAAATTATGCTTAAGAATAATGGAAGCACTAAAAATTAGTCTAGAAACCATATCAACAACCTTTTTATAGATATCTTTCTTATATTTTATCACTGAGTGGAATTGTTGAAGAAAACCCATCCATGTGAAGTGCCTCGCTTGTTGTAGCCTTGTTTGTGATTGCAAGTATTGCAATGGTTGATGATCCGTGTGAATGATTTTTTCCTAACCCATCAAGTAATGTTTCCACTTTTTTCACACTTTGCACCAATGCATACAATTCCTTGTCATATGTAGGATAGTTAATCACTGAACCATTAAAAGTTTCTGAATGAAAATAAATGGGCTTACCATGTTGCATCAAGATTGCGCCCATGGCATAGTCACTTGCATTAGTTTGTATATCAAATGATTGTTTAAATTCAGGAAATGCAAGTACAAGTGCAAAACTGATCTTTTACTTCAATGCATCAAATACTTTTTGTTGTTTGCCTCCCCATTGAAAAACCTACTTCACATTTGTCAATGCATGCAATGGAAGAAAATTTAGAAATAAAATTTCTCCAATATTGGGTTGCGCCCAAGAAACTTCTAATCTCTGTCACTATCTTGGGCTTTGGCCAATTCAAAATGACATCAACCTTGGAGGGATATATTTTCAATTCAACTCCTCCAACAGTATGACCCAAGTAGACTAAATAAGTTTTCCCAAATTCAAATTTCGACATATTTAAAAAAAATGTTCCTTCTTTAAGACATATAATGCTTGCTTGACATGCATGATATGTTCTTCACGGGAGTTGCTGAAAATTAATATGTCATCTAAGTATACTATCACAAAATCATCTATAAAAGGCCTTAAAACACCATTCTTTACACGCATGAATGTAGCAGGAGCATTGAAAATCCCAAAGGGAATGACCAACCACTCAAACAAACCTTGATTTGTTTTGAATGTTGTCTTCCATATGTCTCCTTCAACAATCCTAATCTGATGATAGCCACTCCTCAAGTCCAACTTAGTGAAATAAACAACATCTTTCAATTGATCAAGTAAATCATCGATTATAGGAAGAGGGTAATGGTTCTTTACCTTAATCTTGTTCAATGCACGGAAGTCCACACACATGTGCCATGTACCATACTTCTTTGGCACTAAAAAAATAGGTGAACTACATGGCGATGTGCTTGGTCAGATGATCCCTTTATCAAGCAACTCTTGGATTTGTTTCTTAATTTATTCATTTTCCATCATTGACATCCTGTACATGCCAATGATAGGAAGAGGACAATCTTGTTGCAATTGGATTTCATGTTGGATTCCTCTTTTTGGAGGAAATACTTTAGGCTCCTGAAACATATCATCATATTGTTTAACAACCTCAACCAAATCAGATTTCAACTTTGTATCAAATCCTTGAAAGGCTTCATTCTCAACATCATTCTTGGGTTTTATCATCAAAAGTACACAGTTATTTCTCGAGTTAACAAGTCTCTTCATTTGTCTAGCATTCACAAGTGAAAGATTTAGTTTTTTGCAATGTTCTCTAACAATGTACTCAATAACATATTTAAACAAATGATACTTGTTTTCATGGCGATGAAAGATAGCTCTTATGTCATAAAGATATGGGCTTCCAAAAACAATACCACATATATCTAATGGAACTAAATCAAGTTATACCTCATCAATCAAGTTTACAGTAATGGAGAATTTCAGTTTGCATTTTCTAGTTACTTGCAAATTTGCATTGTCACACACCCAACGTTTAGGATGAGGAATAGTTTCTAAATTCAATTTCTTGACAATATTTTTAGAAATGAGGTTTTCTTGTGATCCATTATCAAATACATTTTACATTTTGTTATGTTTTGAGATAACTATAATATGGAAAATTTCTATTCTTTCCTTTTCATTTTGAGTTTCATTGAGGCTATTTGAAGAACTAGTACTAGCAATGGATTCCTTAACTTTCAATCCCATAGTTGTGACCTTTGTTTCATCTCCTGAATCAGATCCTAAATCATGTTGTGTAGTTGAAATTGTATTTTGTTTTCCTTTGTTGTTAGAATTTTTGGGTCTCATATTAGGATGAATTTTCCAACAATGATCTTCATCGTGGCCTTCCTTTGAACAATGTTTGCATGTTAATTTTTCTCCCTCTTTCTTGATGGAAGCATTTTTCTTCCCTTTTCCTTTGAATTTCCCCTTTCGTTTGTCTCCACTTTTAAATGGATTTTTGCTTCCCTGTTGTGCAACATTTTCCCCTCTTGCTTCTGGATGTGTTGCCTATACAAAAACCTCATCTAAATTTGTAGGGTTAAACACGAGAATTGTGTGTCTCAATGAGCTATGTAAACCTCCAATGTATTTGAGTAAAGTGTCTTGAGAGGATAAATCTACACCAAATATCAATGCCCTCCTTCTAAACTATTGTGTATAACTTTGCACACTTTGACCCTTTAATTGCCTAAAGTTTTTCCAATACATTATAGCTTTCTACATGTAAGCTAAAGGATAAAATTATCTTCTTAATGCAACCAAAAAATCATTCCAAGAAGTTATGAGCTTACCTCTTTTCTTGATGTCCTCATGTGTTTTTTCTTCCCACCAAATTAGTGATGCACTTTCCAACCTTAATGAAGCAAGTTGAATCTTGGTCTCATTATCTTTGATCCTTTGTATCCGGCAATACACTTCAAGTTGATGAAACCAATTATCTAATTTCTCAGCATTTACCTCTCCATTATACATAGGCAATTCAAACTTTATGTTATGTTTCGAAAATGGAGTTTTACCATGTACCTTTGGAGAAAGTGGAGGTGTTTGTGAAGGGTTTGATGTAGAAGATGATGATGGTGAAGATGAAGGTGAGGAGGAAGGTGGAGTTAAAGGCAGTTTATCACCATTTTCTCCATTCCCTTTTGGAGGCTTGTCTCTGTTTCCTCCATTTCCCTTTGGAGGGTTTGAGATCTCACCTTGCAACCTTGAATTCCTCTAGTCATAAAGAAATTTCACCATCTTAGTCATGTCAAAGAATGCTTTCCTAAAATCATTCTCATCCTCAGTCATATTGTCAATCTCTCCTTAATTTTCCATGACTGGTGAGGACTTTGGTGAAACTTGAGGTGAAACTTGTGGTGGAGATTGTGGCAAATGTGTTCTCCTTGAAATAGCTTGAGGACTTGTTCCCACAAATTTTACTTATCCTCTTTTAAGCTTCAACCTTATAAGCATAAGAAATAATTTCAACAGAATTAAACCCTCAATACAACTAAAGAACCAAAGCTCTGATACCAAACTGATCTATATAGGAAAAGTGGAAGGTTTTTGATGAAATTTTCAAGTGAATTTTTTAGCGTTTAATGCAATCATGTAAGTCGTATTAACACATAAAAGATGATTTTAAACTCATTTTTGCAAAAAATAACAGAGACAACAATATCATAAGAAAAAATACGAGACAAAAAATGATGAAGGAGTTCACCAATCCCGGGCTACATCTCTTGGTCCAACTTCCAATGTTGGGCCTCTTTCATTATGCTGAAAAATATGTGTTTACATAAATTTTCAGTGCTCAAAATGTAAAAATACTATCTCCAATGGCTCCAGAACAATAAAAAACCCCTAGTTGGGCTCTTTCTGCACTAAAAAATGTTAAAAAATGATTGAGTTATGCTCTAAAACAATTTTCTTGCTAAATGTACTCCAATTCGCACTCACCTGCAATCCATCCTACAAATTCCTTACTTTCCAGCCATGTGGAGCGAAAAATTCACCGTGCGCTGACAAGATCTGCGTCGGTTCAGGTGCTAATTCTCGCTTTTTTTAGAAGCTCGGATACCCCCACGAACTATTCAAAATGGGCCACTTGGCGCCATATCCACTATTGATTGAGGACCGTTCAAGCTAAAATTTCGCGCCAGATTAAACTCTGCTCCAACCATGGTTGGTGTCATGGTATGGTTAAAATCCCATCGGTTAGGATTCAAAACTTCGTGCCAAAAGTTTTAAACCAACCCTGCATTGACTGTGGTATCACTGAGGTTCCCGTCGGAGTTTTAAAAACTGCACCAACAAACTATGGTATGGTTGCGTTAATGTCGTGGGTTGGGACCGACGGTTTGAACTCCATTCGAACTATTGTGGTTAGTGTATTACCCATGGGTTGGGGTTGGGGTTAATCCTATGCCCCTGGATACATTTAGTTGGAAAAATGATTCCTTATGGCACAAATACTGCTTATATATTTGTAAGAATTCCCAACTAAAACAAAAGTTTCTTTTGGAATTGCACACTTCTCCTTTAGGAGGACACTCAAGATTTTTAAAAACTTACCACAGGGTGAAGAAAGAGTTTTTTTGGGATGGCCTTAAATCTGATATTCAAAATTTTGCAGCAGAACGTTTGGTTTTCCAACAAAATAAAGTTGAGACATTAAGACTCCGGGTCTTCTACAACCTTTATCCATTCCAAGTCAACGTTGGGAGGAGATTTCAATGGATTTTATCACAGGTTTACCTAAGTCCGAAGGAAAGAGTGTCATCATGGTGGTAGTTGATAGACTTACCAAGTATGCACACTTTTGTGCATTATCTCATCCATTTAAAGCAAGTACAGTTGCTACTACATTTATGGACAGAATTCAAAAGCTACATGGAAGCCCAAGGGTTATTGTGAGCGACAGAGATCCCATTTTTACTGGAAATTTTTGGACGGAGTTATTTTCTTGTTTGGGTATTCAATTAGCTCATAGCTCATCTTATCATCCTCAATCTGATGGTCAAACTGAGATAGTAAATAAATGTTTGGAAGGATATCTTCGTTGTTTTGTATCCGATAAACAAGCATAATGGGTCAAGTGGTTACCTCTCGCTGAATGGTGGTATAACACTTCCTTCCATACTGCAGCAAAAATGACCCCATTTA
This sequence comes from Pinus albicaulis, assembly GCA_034641835.2. Lineage (NCBI taxonomy): Eukaryota > Viridiplantae > Streptophyta > Pinopsida > Pinales > Pinaceae > Pinus > Pinus albicaulis. Next base: position 1,106,569,143 of record CM076581.1, read on the forward strand.
TGGCACTTTATGGATATCATCCACCATCAATTACATCATCTTTAAGGGAAAATTCAAAGGTTCAAGCAGTCAAAGATCACATCGAGCATCAGCAAGAAGTTCTCCAACTCTTAAAGGATAACCTGAATTTGGCACAAAAATCGAATGAAACAACAGGCAGATCAACATCGCAGCGAGAGAAGTTTTGATGTAGGAGATTGGGTATTTTTACGGCTACAACCATATAAACAAATGTCCCTCAAGCAAGCTAAGAAGGATAATAAATTATCGCCAAAGTACTATGGTCCTTACAAGGTGTTGCAAAAGATTGGTACCATGGCATACAAATTGGAGCTTCCTGCTTCTTCGCGAGTACATCCAGTTTTCCATGTTTCATGCTTAAAGAAGGTTATAGGAGAAAATCTTCCAGTTCAAACAATATTGCCAGAACTTGATGAGGAAGGCAAAATCATATTGGAACCAGAAGCGGTCATGGAAACAAGAACTCGACAACTACGGAATCGATCAATTTCAGAGTATCTCATCAAGTGGAAGAACTTACCCACTGAAGATTCTACATGGGAGGATGAGAATTTTATACAGAAGCACCCAGAGCTACTCAAGTGTTGAGGACAACACTTTTTTGAAGGAGAGGGGCATGTTAGGTCACTATATTACTAGTATAGTCCCTTATTGTTGTTAGTGTAACCCCCTTATTGTTATTGTTGTACCCCTGTAACCCCAATATTGTTATTATTGTGCCCTTACATTATTATTGTTAGGTCCGCTAGGATTATATTGTGATCCCATGGACTCCTATATATAGAAGTAGGTTTTGTCATTGTATCATCCAAGAATTGTTCATTTATGTAATGTATTGGAGGTTTCCCCCTCGAAGTGGATGATTTATAAGGCGTTGATCTCTCCTTTTCTTCTATTTTTGGAGTTTGTTTCATAACAGTGACAATAAAGTAAAATTAGCTAAGCTACAGGCTTATAGAATGCAATTTGAGTCTTTAAGAATGAATGAAGATGAAGATGTGGCCAATTTTTTTCCAAGAGTAGATGAAATTGTTAATTTAATGAAGGGCTTAGGTGAGAAAGTAAAGGAGTCTAAAATAGTTCAAAAAGTCCTAAGATCTCTACCCGCTAAATTTAATCCCAAGGTATAGTAATATAAGAAATGTACAACATGGAAGAACTAAAAATGGATTAGTTACTTGGCTCCCTTACCACATACAAAATTAGAATTACTAAAGGAAAATTAGTAACTCGAGATGAAACATTTAAGGCAGACAAGTCTATAGGAGATAAAAAATGTTCATGCTCAAACTCTAACAAAGAAGAAACAAAATTTGTTAGAATATTGAAGAAAGGTACAGGTAAGTACAAAGGAAAAATTCCATTTAAAAGTTTTAATTGTGGAAGAATAGGTCATTATGCCTCTAAATGCCCATATAATAGGGAAGAGAATGAATTTAAAGGGAAATAAAATAATAAGTTTAATAAAATGAAAAACGAGAAAAGGTTTAAAAAGAAGAGCGTCTATGAACAAGAAGATAGTAGAGCATATAAAGGTTTTAGTGAATTATCTGATGAATATGGAGTTAGAAAATTTATACTGATGGCCATAAAAACCCAAGTAGAAGGACATAATGAGTATGAAGAAGAAGGTGATGTAGATTTTGAGGAGGAGTTGATTATTTTCCTAGAGGAAATTGATAGAATCAAGCAAAGGAATAAGAAATAAAAAGAAATTTTGTTAAAATATGTACAAAAAGTGTCAAATTCAGAGGAGTTTATTTAGTTAAAAGTTGAACTAGAAGAGGCTAAGAGGGTGGAGGACATTTTGCTACTATAATTAAAGGAGAAAGGCAAAGATTGTGAGAGTTTGGAAGAAGAAGTTGTCACCCTTAGGAAGAATTTAGAGAAAGAACATGATGAACTCAATATGAATATTAAACATATAATGGGATCAAAACAATTTGAGGTAATACTGAATGCTCAGAGGTATTCGATTATCAAAAGTGGTTCAGGATATGTAGGAGAAACTAGTGAAAAGAAGACAAAAGATAAAAGGGCCATCATCTTTGTTAAAGCCATCACATGAGACAAAGTCAACCAAAAATAACCTAATGATGTCAACAACTCATCACAAAAACAAAAATTAAAGTAGGTTAGAATCTCATCACAAAAACAACAAAGCAACAATGCACTCCAACACCTGATAAGAAGAATGGACAAATAGATAATAAGTTACCAGAGACATTACTTCTTCAAGAGATAAAGTTGTCAAATTCCAAGGATGTTCTATTCACAAGTACCATCCATTTCTAGGTATGGAAACCTTTTCTATGGATATTTTTACTTATGTACAAATTTTTGACACAAAGCTATAAATTACAAAGTATATGTCAGAAGAAATGAAACAATAAACCCTAAAATAAGAGAAGTGAGCAACATATATGAAAATATTAAAAAAAAAACACGAGTTAGAACAATAATCCATTTTCTTTGCTTTTTGATATCACTAAATGTTACTACTTTCACAATTTCGAGCATAAGTCATATGAATTTATGCTCATAAACAATAGGTCACAACCTCAAGACAACTGTAGGACAAAATAACCTTTGTAATGGAGAAAGAAAAAGGAAGAAAAAAAGATAAGAAGTGTGGTCTAGTTTTGTATGCTCAGAATCATAATAGTCAATGGTATGTGGAAAATGGTTGTTCTAGACATATGATAGGGGAAAAAATAAAGTTCTTGTTTTTAGATGAAAGAAAAAAAAGGAATGATACAGTAAAAAATGATCTAGCAAGAAGAATTAAATGGAAAAGTACAATTGAATTGAACAATGACAGAGGAAATGCTCAGGATGCATTTTTCTTTGAAGGATTAAAGAATAATTTTTAGAGTGTTAGTCATGTGCGATAAAGGTTGTGATGTCATCTTTAGAGCTCAGAATTGTGAGATAAGGTAAAAAAAAACAAGGAAGATACTGGATAAAGGAGTTCAATTAGAAAATAATGTATATATCATGAAGGAATATAATGAAGAATGTTACTTGGGAAAACAAGATGAGTCTTAGTTGTGGCACATAAGGCTAGGGAATCTAAATTTTGATCATATAATCAAACTTAAGAAAAAGAGAGTAGTAATATATTTTGCTAAGATAATGAAACCTCAAAATCCTATCTAAAAATCTTGTCAAATGGGAAACAAACTATAATTCCATTTTAGACCAAAGATCAACTATCAACTAGCAAGCTTATGCAATTAGTACATATGGATTTGTGTGGTCCTTCCAAAACAAAAGCACCTTGACTAAAGCGATATTTTATGCTGGTAATAAATGATTATTTAAGATTGAAATTGGTAGCATTCTTAAGAAACAAGTTAGAAGCATTTTATAAATTTAAAGTCTTCAAGGCATTGGAAAAAAATCTAACAGGGTGTAATATAAAGTGCATAAGATCAAACAGAGGAGGTGAATTTACATCTGATGAATTTGCATACTTATGTGATGAATATGGGATAGAAAGACAATACACCATTGCAGAAAATCCTTAGCAGAATGGAGTGCCTAAAAGACAAAACATGTTTTTATAACAAATGGATGGATCCATGATGCAGGAAATGAATATTGCTTAGACCTATTGGGAAGAATCAATACTTACAACAGTTCACATTATGAATAAGGCACATATCATACCCAATTGTTATAAGACACCATATGAGTTGTGGCATGGTAGGCTAACATCTATCAAACATTTCAAAGTGTTCGAAAGTAAGTGCTATATCAAAAACACAGATGAAAAGTTGAGAAATTTTGATGCTCGGTTAGATAAAGGAATTTTTTTTGATAATCAACAAAATGTAAAGGATACAGGTGTTAAAATAAAAGGTTGCATAATATTTTTGATTGTTATATCTGAAAGTTGATGAAGAGATTCTTAGGAAGAAAAAGAGCACAACTTTAATCAATCATGTAGATCAACAATTCGGTGAAGAAGAAGGAGAACATGATGAAGATTCAAAAGAGATAGAGACTCATTAAAAATATCCCTCAAGTTATGTACAAAATAACCATCTCGATAGTCAAATTATTGGTGATAAAAGTGTAGGAGTTCAAACGAGGAGGAAAATTGAAGAGACAACAAATTAGACCCAAATTTTCATGCTATCAAAGATTGAACCAAGGAGTTTTTGTAAAGAAAGAAAAGAAAAACACTGGATAGATGCTATGAACACAGATCTAAATCATATTTGGAAGAATAAGACCTGATAAATGACATCAAGACTAGAAGGTAAGAATATCATATATACAAAATGGGTATTCAAAAATAATCTAAATGAACAGGGGAAAATTGTTAAAAATAAAGCAAGACTAGTATGCAAGGGTTACTCATTAGTAGAAGGAATGGACTATGAAGAAACCTTTACTCCAGTACATAGGTTAGAGGAAATCAAAATTTTTCTTGATTTTTCATGTTTTAAATATTTCAAAGTATACCAGATGAACTTGAAGTTTGCCTTTTTAAATTGAGAACTTGAGGAGTAAGTCTATATAGAATAACCTGAGGGATTTTTATTGTCAGATATTCCTAATAATGTATATTGAAAATTAAAAAAGGCAATGTATGGACTCAAACAAGAACCACGAGCATGGTACTCTAGGTTGGAAAAGTACCTTCAAAAGTAGGGTTTCAAGAGAGGTGCAACTGATAATATTTTTTTATATTAAGTTAAATGAAGATGAATTTATAATTGTGGTTTTCTATGTAGATGGTATAATGTTTGGAAACAACAAAGACTCTTTGGTGCAATGTTTTTCTCGTGAAATGAAATTAGAATTCGTTATTCCAGTGATTGGTGATATTTTTTTTTTACCTAGGTTTGCAAATCCTACACAAATCAAAAGTCATATTCATCTCTCAAGAGAAATATCTAAAATTTATGTTGAAAATGGAGGATTGTAAACCTATCAGAAATCCCATAATAGTTGATTCAATATATCTAAAGATGATGAGTCACTTGAAGTTGATTAGAAATTTTACAAATATATGATAGGCAACCTATTATACCTAAATGCATCTAGAGCAGAAATAATGTTAGCAGTGGTACTTGTAGAAAGATATCAATCATAATCAAAGCAAATCCATCTTCTAGCAACAAAATTAATATTCAGATATTTAAAAGGTACAACAGATTATGGACTATGGTACCAAAAAGGAAAATACTTTACTCTTAAACCTACATAGATATAAACTAGGCCAATTGTATAGACAATCGAAAAAGTACGAGTGGCACCACATTTTATTTAGGTGAATCATTGGTTTCATGGCTAAGGAAGAATCAAACCTTAGTATACCTATTTATTGCAGAAGTCAAATACATAGCAACTACAACTTGTTGCACACATGTACTCTGGATGAAGCAGACTATATAAGAATTGAGGTAATACAATGAACCTATTTCTATTAAGTGTGACAACACAAGTGAAATAAGCATCTCAAAGAATCTTGTGCTACATTCCAAGACTAAACATATCTCTATAAAGTATCATTTCATTGGAGATCAATTGGTTGAGAAAGTAGTGAAATTGGAGTACATATCTATTGAAGAATAAATAATATATAATCTTCACTAAGCCCTTTGCAAAAGAACCATTCAAATATCTAAGGATCAAATTAGCGATATTCCCTGCTCCCTCTTCTCATTAGTTTGAATTCAAGGGGGATCTTCAAATTAATGTAGAGAATATCAAAAGGATGGACTATATAAGGGGGAGTCTCTACAATCACATCAGCAATAAAAAAACAAGAATGATAGATAAGAAATTCCATAGCACAATAAACTATATAACTTGGATCTACCTTCTTCATATATAAAACCATGAAGTTGGTTCAACATTCAAAAATTCAGCATTTGATCATATATTTTTGGTATCAAAATCTATGCAAGAAATGTGTATTTGACCTATCATGATAAAAATGGTAAATAATTGGACATACCTAGTCAAATATTTTTGAATATGAATATGGTTCAGTATATGCATATTATTGTATCACTAGGACTTCCTCAAAATCCTTCAATTCTATTAGTACAATCACAATGAATTTGAATGATATATATGCTTAGTATTGAAGCCAATTTTTTTTTCTTTTCTACTCATGTATGCAAGCGATGGATGCCTAAAATTTTAAAATTACTTTGCAATTAAATGAAACAGGGAAAATGAGTTCAAAGACATAATAACAAGCACACAAATTGTAGAAATTATTTTTAGATTCAAATTTCTAATTGTAATTTACTAAAACAATAGACTTGAATCTACTCTACCAATTGTGGAAACAATTAAACGATCACGAAATCACGAAGCATACAAGAGAAATATTTCAATCAACACATTACACAATGATTTCTTGGGGAAAGCCACAACTAAAAAACCCCTCCTATCTGTATATTGTAATAGTAAGAAACTATGAGAAGATTACAATGCTTTGCTTAAGCCCGAGCAACCTCTCCACTATCTCTATCTATCTCACTACTTCCTAGACTCACTCTGGCCAACACTTAGCCAATTTCCTAGCCTTCCAAGCTCTTACTTCCTTGCATTTTTTCGTTGGGTAATTAGCCCTTATTAATTAGGGAAATGCCCATCCAATACTACGCAATCTATCTAAGTCCTTCCTCTAACTGCATGCACCACTGGTATAATTTGGATGATTATACAACTAACAGTTTAATTCCCTTGAACTCCAATATCAACTGAGTAGCTCTTAGTTCACATATGCATAAGTTATTTATGGATGATTTATCAGTTATATGGTTGACAAATGAGTGTGGTTCAAATTCCACTTCCACACTTTAACCTTCCACTAGTTCCTCCAACAGTTGGAACTAGTTAAACTGACTTTAACTCATATAAACTGAATTAATTAATTACAACTCAAAATATACTCAACTAGGGATCCTTTAAAGTAGGAACCACTCTACCTGACTCAAGTTAGACCCTCAACTCGAATTAACTGAACCAACTAAGTCAAACTAACTTAGTTAACTCGTACAAGTTTTCATGAGATATGGAATAACAATTTTCTTCTAATTTAATTCAAGGGAAAATTAAATTAGAATATTTCTTGGTGCCATTTTCAACATTTCTTTTTGAACTTTTCAACACTACCTGTCAACAAGAAAGGGATTCACATATATCCCAATCCATTACCTTTGGAATGTTATGCATGCAACTCTTCTCACTGTTTCTATTGCTACCGCAACATCTGCAACTGAAAAGCACCCAAAAAATACAAAATGAATTAACTGTGTAAGCAACTGTATACTAGGAAAACTGTGTTGCTACTGACTCTGCTACTAAGCCTCCTGATCCACTTTCAACACTGCTCTGCACTCCTTAGTATCTGACTGATGTTGATCCTCCTACTACTGAATATTGTGGTCCCCTGTAGCAGGGTAATATTCCATGAGGAGAACACCTCAATGGACCCTACCCAAATTTCTGGACTCTTCGAACTATTGCTTCAGATTGCCCCACATCTCACCTGGAGGTATGGCTACATGCGCTCCCTCTTCCCACTTGGCTCAAAATTCCCCCTACAGTAGGTATTTTCTTGAGTGGATGTCTCCACTCAACCTCCTCTCTTCTTCTTCAATTGTGACTACTCCACACCTTGCTGAGACTGCTTCTAAGGCTGCATTTTGAGAGGTAATTCATGCTCCCTATCAATCACCATGTCTCTAACCTTTTCCTTGCTACTCAAGGCTTTTGATTCATCTTTGACCTCATGTGCATATAGGTTTTTGAATCACACACCGATCTGCTTCATTCGTCTCGTGGCGATGTGTATAAGGAAAACATTTCCTTTGCTAAATATCACATCATAGCCACGGTCTTCCAATACCACAATGGAAACAAGATTATTCTTTAGACCTGGTACATAAATCAAATTAGTGAGTCTGAGAGGGGAGATAGACTTCCTATGAAAAGTAAGTGTACCGATTCCAGTCGCGCTATCCCTTATGTCATCTCCAAACTATATGTTCTGCTTGAGGCTTTATCCTCCAAGTCACTAAAGAGATCTTTATTCCCATTCATATGGAACGAGGCACCACTATCGAGATACCACATGCTTCCCATTACTTTTCTTTCCATGCTTGCAATGAAAGTGAAATCAAGTTCGAATTTTGAAGCTAGGGCTTCACTTGCTGATGCTATTGCAATATCCTTCTTGTTTGCCTTCTTCTGTGGACATTTTGTGGCATAATGCTCGAATTCCTGACAGTGAAAAAATTTGATGTTGGACAAGTATTTATTCTTTCCCTCCTTTCCTTGGGGCTTCTTTTCCTTGGATTTATTTTCTTTTCTGACTAATGAAAAATCCTCTTCCACTTCTTTGTATGAGGTCCCATCTCTTGTGTTTCTACTTATCTCTTCTTGCACCAATTTGGACCACAATCGCTCCGACTCTGGTAGTGTCTCCCTCCCATTTACCGAATCCTGGTAGCTATGTCAGCTCTTGGGAATACCTAGAAGTGTTAGGTTGACTAGATCATCTTCAATAACTGTTACACCAACACTTCCAAGCTCATCCGACATTGTGTGAACTTTCTCAAGTACTGTGGTATTGTGTTGCCCTTCTCCATCTTGATTTCTCCAAGCTTGTCCTTTATTTCCAGCTTCCTATGGTCACTATTGTTCTAAAAAAAGTCTATCAAGGCATTCCACATTGCATATGGAGTTTCCTTCCCATGGAGGTTCGAGACAATATGATTTTGAAATCCTTCTAGTACGATCCTTCTCTCCTCTGCTAAATTCTTCTTCTAGTTCGCCAGATCTTGAGCATAAACTATTGGAGGCTTAGGAATATCACTATCTATGGACTCCTTAAACCCGTTATCTTCCAAAATTTCCTCCATCATATCCTTCCAAGCTATGTAATTCGATCTTATCTCAAGGGCATACTCAAGTCTCAATCCATAGAACAACATCTTGCTAACCCTGAAGAATGATACTGCAAATTCAACTCACCTGCATAGAAAAAACTCATATTATTATCCTCTATAGTGATTTAAGCTCTGATACCATGTAGAAATTCCTTGTAGATTCAAACTACTAATTGTATTTTACTAAAACAATAGACTTGAATCTATTGTACCAACTATGGAAACAATTAAATAATTGTGAAATCACGAAGCATACAAGAGAAAGAATTCAATCAACACATTACACAATGCTTTCTTAGGGAAATCCACATCTAAAAAAACCCCTCATGTTTGTATATTGTATTATTCAGAAAATATGAGAAGATTACAATTCTTTGCTCAAGGCCAAGCAACCTCTGCACTATATCTATCTATCTCACTGCTTCCTAGATTGACTCTAGCCAACACTTAGCCAATTTCCTGGTCTTCCAAGCTCCTACTTCCTTGGGTAATTAACCCCTATTAATTAAAGAAATCCCCATCCAATACTGCGTAATCCATCATAAGCCGTCCTCTGATTGCATGCACTACTTTTACAATTTGGCTGATTATAAAACTGATGGTACACTGCCCTTGACCTCTAATATCAACTGGGTAACTCTCAGTTCACACATGCATGAGCTATTTATGATCGATTGATCAGTTATCTCGTTGATCATAGAGTGTGGTTCAAGTTCCACTTCCACACTTTTACCTTCCACTAGTTCCTCCAACAGTTGGAACTAGTGAAACTGACTTTATCTCATATAAAATGAATTGATGAATTAAAACTCAAAATAAACTCAACCAAGGCTCCTAAAAAGTAGGCACCACTCTAAATGACTCAAGTTAGACCCTCAACTCGAATTAACTGAACCAAATAAGTCAAACTAACTTAGTTAACTCGTAAAGGCTGTCATGAGATGTGGAATTACAATTTTCTTCTAATTTAATTCAAGGGAAAATGAAATTAGAAGCTTTCTTCGTGCTATTTTCAACATTTCTTATTTCCATTTTCAACACAAATTGTGACTTCCTCAAAAATATGTTTGAACAAAAAACCATGAAGAATAAATGCATATTTGGAGACAAAGAGATCAAATTTATCAAATATTTTTTGGTCAAATGAAAAGCCATAACCTCATAAAATGACAACATAGCCTTGTAAAATGATCTTGTTTATGTATGCAATTTACTAAAGGGCCTCTGGAACTATGAAAATATGTGAAAAAATAGACTCAAGTATGTATTAATAAAACTGTTTACATGGAGTGTAGATGGAGATAAGGAATATATTAAAAGAGTCAATGCAAATACAAATGCTACAAGACAAATACCATGACCTCAAAGATATTCAGAGCCAGCGAAATAGATACTTAGACTATATGCATTCATTAATTGGTAAAAGTTGGAGATAAAATTCATGGTGCACTAAGCGAGATATATACATTAATGAAACCTCCCCTCACACCACACGATTCCATGAAATAGTCACAGGAACAAGATGGGAAGGTACCAATGCTTCTATGAAAATATGTGGATGTGTCTCAAGACTAGAAATAATTGCCTTTGGTATTTGGTGCAACACTTCCCCGTATGGGCTTATACGATATAAGAATTTTAGGCAATAAGGAAATTAAGAAGCAAATGAAAATACTACTAAAAAAATGGTGTTATAGACCTAATACGTAATCCTATGGATGATGGTGGTGTGAAAAAAAAAGCATGGCGAATGTGCATGAACTTGTGTTCTTGAAACAAAATTCCAATGAAAAACTAATAATCATTGTTATGGATTGAAGATTTGATAAACCTAATGTAGGGAACCATTTTGGAACTCTCCCTATTTTGTCGTCCCTTTTCTTGATAACCATCATTGGTGTTCTCTCTTCCAAACCATGATCACTTTCACATTGAAAGTATAACTTATAGATTGCTCATAACTACAAATTTCCATAGATAGAAAACCATTGAACACATAATATGCCAATAAGAGATTTGTAGTGAATGTTGATGCAATAATAAGTTATAATGAACATGATTTGTAGTGAATGTTGATGCAACAATAAGTTATAATGAGCATTGTTCATGGAGCATCAAATAAGGATTATGCATAATTTCAGTGTTTTAGAATAGAATGATACAAATTAGATGACATTGAAGGCTAGGTGACAAAAGCAAATTGCAAGTGACACAATAAATAAACACGTACGCGCAAGATATAAAACAAAGAAATCAAGGAATACATACAAGTAAGGAAGAATTACAAAGCTATTTCATGCTCATATCACAAGAATAAGAAGCAATAAAAATACAATAAAGGAAGAACGACAAAGTTATTTCATGCTCACACACGGAAGAACAAGAAGCAATAACAATACAAACAAGGAATACATACAAGCAAGGAAGAACAACAAATCTATAATGCAAAGAATCAAAGAGTAATGTTATCAACAAAGAAATTCCAGGTGAGATAGGTGCCAAATGGACATAGGTCATGCCTGGTGACATATTCCACAGAATTATAATGATACATTAATTACTCAGATACATTAATGACATATAATTATTACTTGGATGCTTCATTATACACTATGTGTTATGAAGAGCAGAACCAGAGCCTCAATTGAATATCACATTCAAAATGTCAGGACTGAGGACAACAAAGCATCAAATGCACTAATTCCATAAAGGATTCCATGCAGTGAAGCTAAGTGTAAGGGTTGAGGTCAGGTTGTAAGCGCTACGTTGAGGTCACATTGTAAGTGAATTAAGCCAAAAAATTGAGCACTCACTCATATGGAGTAGGTATCACCATGTTACTATAGGATGATAATGTAAATATGGTGAATGGATTCATGAATGGATCCCTTGCGGCGTCGTTGTGAATACTGGAAATTGAAGCATCAAATAGAACTGGACACGGAAAATAGTAATTTCAGATACAAAAGTCGTTAAGTACCATTGATCACAGGCGAAGTATAATAAGTACAAATATAGTCACGATAAGAGTGATAAATATTATCCCCGAGTTAAAATATTGTATGCTAAGACTCGAGATGTTGCAAGTATTCCACTTTTATGTAAATTTCCTCCAAAGTTGCAATTTTTGTTAGCCGATCCTTACTATGGTCAACCTATAATGGAACCATATTTTGCTCGTGTTGTGAATATTAGAAATGACCATCATGATCATGTTTTTGGTGGTGGGTTAGATTTTCCGTGCATCCTTGCAAACTAGAATTAATAAAGTTTTATAATCCAAGGGCACCACTATATGTCATCTTTCAATTGTGGATTCTTCATCTATTGTGGTAGTTATATATCTCTCTATATTGGGACTTCATGAGAATTACATGAGGATTACATATGCTTTATGGTTTCTTTAGACCCGACCAATTTTGAAAAAATGTTAGTTCATCAATGAGGAGGATGAATTTAAAAGAAAAGATTATTTTAATTATAATAAGTTCATTATAATAAGGAGGACAATGATATTTTTAATATGCAAGACATTATCCTTAAGGGCAGAAAGCATGGTTTTTGTGATGTTTTAACTGGTTCAATTTGCATTTTTTAATTGATTAGTCCCTTTTTCAAGTTATGCAACAACTAAGCTAAGCTACAAATAACACTAAACTTGATGGAAGACTGCTACGTGAATTGTGAATCATTCCTTAAGACAACATATTTCTTCTATCATATCATGTTAAGTAAACTTTTGAACTCAACCATGGTAAACACACGAGACATAGAAGACATGAGTTGTGTTAGTGTCAGTATTTGCATCCTGCCATCAGTGATAAAAAATCCTCTTTTCATATCATTTTAGGGGCCCCACTCAGAAATTTTTATCATTCCACTAGGTCATGCAAAAATTTAGTCACTGATGGTAGCCCTAGTCCAAAAACATCACTCTTCCTCAAATTTTATTACTTTCTTGCATAGTTTCATACCTTGCTAATTGTACACCGTCCAAAAATTCAATATCAGTCATGTCATCTTGAAATTCAGTCCTTCAAGGTCTCATTAGGTATTTTAGGGTTTTTCAAGGTTTCATTAGGTCATTAGGGTTTCCAAGGTCTAATAAAACTTCATTGCCACTGCATAAGACCAACAAGTAAAGGGTGATCAAATAACATCTCTTCACCATATGAAGATGATTTGTAAAGAAAAATTCTTGTTTCAACATGTAATTTTGGTTTTCAGATGTAATTTTTAATTTTCATTATTTAAATTATGTCATTCAAAATGTAATAAGTATCATGATTCCCAAGCTACTAACTCAGAGTTCCAACATGCCAAAGCATCAAAATGTCAAATCAAAGAGTTCTCAAAGTCATCATATGATCAATTTGTCAAAGAAAAAATCAAGTGCAAAAGTAAAAATTTAGAGTTTAAAGTGAAAGTGAAGAAAGGAAAAAGTGGGTCCCAAGGCCTAATTCGTTCAAATCATGAAGTATAAAGACCACCAATACATCACAAAGAAAGCTCATTTGTCATTTCATCCATCGATTTTGCACTCCCATAGCCAAAAAAGTCGATTTGCAGGGTCAGAGGCTGAGTTTTGCAGTGGCGCTGCGCTTTCAGAGTGTGGCATTGCCCTTAGAGCAGTGACATTGTGCTTAGAGCAGGCAACGCTGCACTTATTCTCCACCAGCGCTGCGCTTTAGCGCAAGGCGCTGCGCTTTTTCTCAGTGAAGTCTCCAGGCACTAAAACTCACCAAATCACCTCCAAACTCTAACAAATTTTTAGCAAATTATTGTTACACCTTTTTTCAAGTAAGTACAAAAACTTTTTTGCCTCCTTGCACTCCCAAAGAATGATTTCATAGTGTTTTTCTTTCTTAAGTGAAATTGGAATTTTTCTAATGAGAAACCATAATTTTACCCCTAATTCCCAAAATTTTATGCCCTAATACCCCACATTCCCTTCCCACACATCTAAAAACCATATCCCTACCCTTACACTATCCTAATCCCTAAGTCCCTTTCCCTAAAAACCTTAAGTCCTAGGCTTCTACATTCCTAGGAAACCACTTCCCTAAACCTGTAATTAAATTCTCATTTCCAATTCCCTTGACATTTTCACCTCCCATCACCTCCCAAAGTTCCCTAATACCTTCCCTCATCTCCCTCAATTTTCCTAGAGTTATCCCTATTCCCTAGACCCATTTTCACTTCCCATTCCCATCTACCTTATCCCTAGGGTTTCTAGGCCATCAAAACACTATGGAGGAAGATAGAGATTATATGGAAGATGAGGGTAGAGAAAGATAAGAGAATAGAAAACAGAGAAGGCCTTACAAAGGTGGAAGAATTCTTAGGCTGGAGCCCACCAACACAAATGAACTGAGGGCCTATCCCATGAATGTAAGTCGTTTTGAATATGTAGGTTGCCTTGATTTTTGCAACAAGATTTAGAGGGTCAACGAGAATCTTGAGAAGCTCCTGGAGAAGGAAAATAATGACAATGATTTACAAAGGAAGATGGCCAAAACACTACTGCAAAAGAAATCAAATTGCAAGGTTAAAGCTCCAAAAGGGAAAATCAAGACTTGAAACCCTAACCAAGAAAAATGAAGGGTAAAAGCTTGATATTATTGCTGAGGAATCACTCATTGCTTAAAACACTTTATCATCATCCCACATCAGAAAATTTGAAAAAATTTGGGCAATTTTTCAAAATTTTGGAAATTTTTGTGTTTTTGACAGTTTAGCATAGTGCCACTATCAAAAGCGCAACCTTAGGTGTTGCGATTTTCCTAGGGACCCACAATGTCAAACCTGAAGGTACCATTGGATTCAGAAGCCAATTTATAGTCAGGAAAACAACTTTGCTAAGCTTTTTTGGATTAAAGAGGTAGTCAAAAGGTAAAAAAACACTAAAAAAAATGACATTTCTGCCCTGTTTTGGAGGCTGGCACTGCGATTTTTACCAGTCTTGGCAGAATCAACTTTTTGAGGGTCAAAATCAACACCATTTTGGAAACTAGACAAGACAAGCTTTCCAATGAGCTATGATGAGCTCTATTTGGACACCCGAAACCCCTTCAAAAGTGGACCTGAAGTTGGCGCAACGCTTTTGACAAATTTTCCGAGTTTACTGATATTTCCAAATTCTCTTAGTTTTTTTCATTTTCACCCTGGAAAATGGTGTTTTGACCAATGTAATTCATGATGTATATGTAATTTTTATGTTTTTACACTTAAATTTTAAATACATTAGGTGAAAATTTTTGATGAGATGTAATGAATCAGTTTCCAAAAAGTGAGGGATGAGTCAGTTTGACCTCCCTACACTCTAAGTTTTAGTTCAATTTTTGGTGGAACTGCTTCTCCACTCATGAATTAGAACCCTGAGGTTGGGAGGAGTTGTTTTGAGGTCTATATCTTGTACTTTTTGACTCATTTCAGAGGTTGGATGTTGTTGCATTGATCAAAGACTCTAGTGTAATCAATATTTGGCAGGAAATTAATGAAAATGTTGCAACTATTTCTTTGGGATACCTGTAGTATGGAAATTTAGGATAGTTTCTTCTTATGTCTCATTATGTATGAATGTGTTGTTTCATGATCCATTTCATTTCTATGATATGTTGGTTTTCAAGTTGATAAGAAGAATACATCTCTCATGCTCTATTTTTGGAAAACCTTCATAGTTTGTTCATCTTCTTTAGTTTAGAAAGAATACATGCATTGCCTTGCTCTTTCTAGCTCCTCATCATTCTGATCCATCTCACCCTGAAACCCTAAAGTATTAGGTTTTCTACCTACCTTGCCCCACTGAATCTCTACAACCTTAATATGATTTTCCTTAACCTATCCTCTTTGACCTAACCCTCATCCATCAAACCAATTCAAACAAACAAACCCTTGTACTCATACCTAGCCTAAAACCCTAATTCTTCCAGCCCTCTTGGATGTGATTTTGTGGAGAGAGCCCTCTCTGGTTTAGTAGGGCTAGCTACCAAGATAAAATATTGGGCTGTGGTTACCTCTGTTTAGACTCTTTCTCAGCCTTAGAGACACAATGGAGTGATAAAAAGTTGCATTATAATCCATAAAGATGCATATATATATATATATATATATATATATATATATATATATATATATTATATATGATACATTAGGTGACCCTTGGTTTCACATTCCAAGTAGTCTCTTGGACTCCTTTTTTCCATTCGCCTTCCACACGTACCCATAGAGGATTAGGTGTCCAACATTCCCCCCTTAATTCCAAGGGGTATGTGTGAGTCCAAGAAGAGAGTTGTAATACAAATCTGCAAAGTATGCATGGAAACACTTAGGTTGAATGAGCTCTCTAAAATGTTGGCATAAAGAGGTGGTTTAAGGATGACCACCAACACTGGAATGATTAGTGCAGTTCCCGGAACTCTTCCAAATCTAGAAAGAAACTGAGGTCTTCTGGTAGAGGAAGTGCTCCTCATATTTTGAATAAGGATACCTTCAACCTAGAAGAAGGGAGGTCTACAACCTGCAATGGTTTAAGGATGACCACCAACTTTGGAATTCTTGATGCATTTCCTAGAATCCTTCCAAAACTGGCAAGAATTTGAAGTCTTATGCTAGAGGAAGTGTCCCAAATTATTTGAAGAGGGAAAAGCTCAACCTCGCATAGATGGTTTAAGGCTGACCACTAACCAAAGGAATGCTCATGGGCATATGTGTCTCTTGCTACAAATTTGAATCTGGAATGACAGATTGTGGCTTAGGCTCGCATTAACTGCTCTGTCTCTGGATACAACTTTGAATCTGGAATGCCTTATTGTGGCTCAAGCTCTCTTGAACTACTGTGTCTCTCACTACAACTCTGAATATGGAATGACAGGTTGTGGCTTAGGCTCGCTTGATGTGGCTTCTAAGATTGTATATGACCACCATTTCCCCCCCTGTCAGATACAAGGTGAGATGATGGCGAAAACTCAACTGCAAGACCTTTTAATATTCTAGAAGAAATTCTGCCATATGACTGAAACATCTTCTTGGCTGTAGATTCCCATTTCCAAGAAGTGATCCATACAATATGATTCTTTGTTCTTGCATGAGGCTTGTTTCTGAAGCATCTGTGTGAAGAATGGGTGTGCCGACCATAGTGCTTACATGGGTGAAGATCGAAACAATGATATTTCATATGGCCAACTTGATCACAGTGTTGGAATTTTACAATATGTTGTTGTTGCTGTGGAAGAGGAGTAGGATCTGGAACAATTGAAGGTGAACTGCCATAAATAAATCCGACACTTTGAAATTTTATGGCCTTGGAGTAGTCTAGAATATTAAAGGACAACTCTTTATCACATCCAAGACTTGTTTTGTGCTTGTTATGGACAAGATTTTCCCAAGGTTTGATGATGGGCTTGGAAAGTGTAGGTTGGATGTTTGCTTTGCATGTAAATCTGCTCTTGAAATGGGCTCAATGGTCTAATCAAAGACAACTTCAGAATGATGAATATACTTCTATAACTCCTCTTGTTGTAGCTGAGATTCAAGCTGCAAAAAATAAATCTTCTCTTGTGCATTTTTCAGGCAGGTTTTAATGTCTAAAAGAGTGCTTTTGTTGATTTCTACCATCTCATAAACAATGGAATGGATTAGGGTATTCAACGCTTCTAATACATCATCAAGTCCAGCCATTTTTTTTAAAATGATAAACTGATAAGGGAAAATATTCCCACTTGTAATTTCAGCACATTAAAAGATAAGGGAAGATTTCAGGTCTATGAGAAGCCCACCACATAATGAATGCAGTCACGAGTGAAAAATTTATTTCCAACAAACAAATGGAAATGTGTTAACCTGAAAATTTGATTTCCCTCCACAATATAATGTCGAATTTGCAGGCTATATTTTGGCTAGCATGCTAAGATATGAAATTTTATAAGTCAAATTCTAAAAATATTTCATCAAATGAAGCCTCTACTTTTGTGCGTATGTGGACAAAGTACATACCATTTATGTTGCTTGAATAAATTTAATGGAGCCACGACTCACTGATAGGTATAACGATACTTCTAGAAGTTCAACACTTCAGTCACTGTGAACCATCACACATATATAAATAGCCACCGTGGCGTTCGGCATAGGAGCCCCAGACTTTGCAGGAGATTTCAATTTGCAAGAGAATGGGCAGTCATAAACCGACCATTTCAAAGCACAAATGACCCATTCCACATTAAGATGAAATGACCATTGCACCATTCAATCAACGTATCAAATGACAAAGTCTGAAATGCATAAGATGACAGAGTCTACAATGCGCCATGCAATGTATACACTTGCAGAGATACCAATATATAGTCCACTGCAATTTACTCAAAAGACTTCTTTTCAAGGTAGATAAAAATTAAACATAGCATGGAAAGCTCAATATGCGGATTAACCACGCTTCCTTCATATAATCCTTTCAAATTTCCTTGTAAAATTCTAATGAAACTCGTTTCTCTTAATACACTCGAAGCCCGCTTCTAGGACAACCAGATGATGCTTCGAAAAATTCAATAAATTGGTAAAACCGAAATTGAAATTAATGTAAATCTTCGATTTTACTTGTCTTCAACATGAACCTCTCATTTTTGGTAAACGTCTTGCTTGGGTTCAATGAGTTGTAGAGATTCAAAATCCTAGAATGAAGGAAAAAAGGTGGCTGGGAACCATTGATACTACAGAGGACACAACATGAAAAGGTTACTTATAGGTTCAAGGGTTGCAAGAAAAAATCAATTTTCAAAGTGAGCATTTACAATGAAACTTTAGGGAGGAAAAGAGATGCCGAGAAGGGTGATAGGGACGAGAATTAAAATGCATGAAGATATGAACAACTCGTGCCTAAACAATCAGACAATCAACACATGGATTTGAATGATAGAGGGGTGTTTCTAAGCCGAGGTAGAGAATGGAACATAAAAGCATGAGAGATGGAAAATCATGATAGATGCAAAGCTTAACGATGAGCTTGAACACGTAATTAGGATGGAGCTTATGGAACACGAATCTTATGTGCCTTCTCTCATTTATTTACTAGTTGTGGTGGATGAGGGCTCTTCCACCCTTAGCCTCCATCCTCCTATTCCGCTTGGCCTTCCTCACTTTTCTATGGAGGATTTCACTATGTTGGTTTGCGCCTTTCGATTAAATTGAAATTGGAAGGGACCCAAATTCATGGGAGCATGCCCAAAGTTTTAAGAAAGAGAGACTCATGGAAGATGGAAGCTGAGTCAATTCATAGATTGAAAATTTTAAATCGATTCCATTCGGATTAGGTAGAAGAGAATGTCACGGACAACACTTGGGAACATGGGTTTTAGAGTTTGTATAGCTCTACTTTTGCAATGCTTCAACTGGAAGCTTCCTCGTTCTGTTGTCGACACGTTATACCATGATGATCCATGGGGAGGGTTACTAAAATACAAAATACTGTTCTATCGATGCCCACTACTCTTCTTTCAAAATTTTATTCGTAATGATCTTGAAGAGTGAATAAGTAAGGGAAATGTTTCAATACATACCAAAACTCAATACATCCGAGTGATATGGAGAAATGGAATAAAAAATGATTATGGAGAAAGGGAATAAAAACTATTATGCAGAGTGTAGTTTGGCAGACTAACGCATGGGCTGATAGGGCAGAGAGACACACTTGATGTTCCCAGAAACAGATTGTGGGCAGAGATTGTAGCTAGAATATAGTTAAAATAATTCTCTTTGATTTAAATGTAAGTTTCTATAGGAAGGATAGTGCAGGAAGGCGCATAGGACATCTAAAATAGTGCATAAAGGGTCGAACATTTAATGGCTAAATGACAAAGAACCTAGTGTGAAGAAGAGCACACAATTGATGGTGGGAGAAGGTAGTACATCAAGGCTCTGATACCATGTTGAACTCAGCCATGGTAAACACACGAGACATAGAAGACATGATAAAGATAATACATGAGTTGCATTATAATTCATAAAGATACATATATATAATACATTAGGTGACCCTTGGTTTCACATTCCAAGTGGTCTATTGGACTCATTTTGTCCATTTTCCCTCCACACCTACCCATAGAGGATTAGGTGTCCATCATAAACACATGTTTTTTTTAGGGTTTTGTGCCCTCATGTTGGTGGGAAGCATGTCCAAACAAATATAGATGAATATTAACGTCACAAGTCAGTATTTATTTTCATGAGTCGTGGTTTGTGAAATGCAATAAGGCTGGTGTCACTAATCACATGGAAAGGTTAGCTAGATAAAAAAATTTGGTCTTAATATAAATTTATTATTTATTTACAAATATAGATGAACTCAAAACCTACCTAGTCATCCCATGAGAAAGGTTAATGTGTATGAGATTTATGAAAATTTTTATGGATCCTTTATTCCAATTTTAAATAATCCTTAAATCCAACAAGTTACCATAGACACTAGAACCATACACCAAGAAATCTTATCCCTAATATGTTAGCTTTCCAGGATATGGATCTAGAGAAATATGGCAACAAAAGGACTAAAAGGGAAAAAAATAGGAAATGTGCTCAAAATATAATGGCTAAACACAAAAAGGGATATTTAGGTTTCATGATCCTTTAGTGAGTGAGGTAATATTTAGTAACTATGTCAATTAAACTCGATAGGAAACAAAAATTTATCTTTTATATTCCAATAGAGATTTTATAATACATCTTATCATGAAGATTTAGTGAGTATATGTACACTCAAGCCTCAAGAGTTTATTAAGATGAGCATATAATTTAGTGGAATTGTAATACAATGGTGAAGACATTGGAAATTTAGGACACCAAGCAAGTTTCAATTTTCTCAAAGTCACGAATACATAGTTGGGTCCACATGCAAGTGATGGGTGATTTAAAAAAAATGTACCCCATGTCACAACAACTTAACCTAAAAAAAGTTCATGCATTTAGTGGTTCAACCTTAAGGGTCATTTCATATATACAAGTGAGCAACTTTTGGTGGCCAAACTCTTTGGGTCAATTGTAAGTCTTATATTGAAATTAAAGAAAACATTTTCAATAAAAACACAAGAATGTAATATTGGCCTCTATAAAAGGAAATGATAGGAATATGAGTTGACTTATGCTCTAGAAAGACTTTGATTTATTCCTAAGAAGCTAGACTCATAAATTAAGGAGTATAGAATAGGCATTAGGAATTTGACTCTCTTTATGACAATTTGATTTAGGGAATCTCACATTATTGATAACATTCATTAAAATCGATAAATTTGAATGCTCATTAAAGGAGATGACACTAAAAGTCACTACCTTCCATATTAATAATTCTTTTACTGCTTTTGAAGCCCTATAAATACCTAAGTATATGAAGCTACCTTTAGTTTTAACTTTGGATAAGGGTATATTAAGAATTTGATGGCCCATATGAAGGAAAAAAATATTTCCAAATGGGGATCCTTTAAAGTCGTTGTTTCATAATGAACACTTTTGAGGCCTTTTAGTTATCCAAGGTTTTAATTATCAATTTAGCACATCTACCATGCCTTGAGGATAAATATTAAGGTTAGCAATACCACGATAATCTCTTCAAGTAGAACATAAACTATAATTGATTCTTTAGATACATTTTTATATTTTTGTATTAGCACAAAAAAATGTCTTCAAATTCCAACTTCATGTAGGCACTTATAGAAGGCACAAAACTAGTACAATAATAAATTTTAGAGGTTACTCAAACTTTGATGCAATTTTGCAGGTCATTTGTAAGAGTTATGGGATGGGTAATCCTTTTCTCAATTTTATTTTCTACCATTCAAACATCGCGTCACAAGTTTCCTTTGTTGAAATATTGAAGAAGAAAGAAATTCCTAGGAACTTAAATATTTGTCCCAATCAAATCTAGCTCTACCCTTTACCTTGCTTGGATGTTTTGGGGAATCATTATTTATTTGTAGAATTGAATATGTCTAATGAATATTCAATCTTCAAGACTTGAAAAATGTATCCAAAGAACCTATAATGTCTTTTCATACTCATAAGCCTCCAAGATGGCATGGAATGTTAGGATATTATACATTAGGATTTTCTGAAGATCAACTTGGTCTAATGTATTATAGTTGTTTTTTCTTATAGTGTGCTTTTGTAGTCAGTGTTGAGAAATCAATGCATGTAGTGATAATTAGGGTTTTTATTCCTCTTTGATTCATAATTAATTATGATATGAGTTGAATTATTTACTTATTTATTATGTTGTATTTCATCAAGCAATTAACAAATAAAAAATGTATGAATATTACAAGAACAAGAGACATAAGATATATGCACTCAGCCAGGGAAAAACCCCTCTATAGGGGAAAACCCAGTCAAAATCTTCTTCAATAATCAGGCCAAGTCAAAGTGAGACAATTTAAGACCTTCAGACCCAGCAGAGACCTCCTCCAATCACCAATTCAACCCTCCTTACAGGTATATAGATTCTGTCAAATTCAACAATAGTAACTTCCTTCAAAAGATGCTTCTAGAATTTTGGCCCCCTAAAACTCATAATTTTATACTTGCATTTATGTTGTAGGCACTATAACCCCCTCAAAAATTTTGGCATATACCCAAATTTCGGAGCCTTCCTTTGTATTCTTTATGGCTGTCTTAAAATTTGAAGTTCATTCTATTGCTTTTGTAATCCCTTTCGCAAGATAGAAAAAGTGTCACCTTTGGCATTTTGACTAGTACAATGAATGTATGAGCTTGTTCCAGTGATTCCAAGAGTTCATATTTGTGAAAATGAATTTTTATAACTATGTAAGTACCTGTCACATTCATTTCAAAAGTTCTCAACACCGTCCCACAAGTCTTGTCACAGTCGTCGTAAAGTGTATCTTTGGTGTCACACTTGTCATAATTGGTCACAAAGTTTTCACATGAAGGATAATTATTTGTATGTATGTCTCAGATGATCTATGTTTTTTGAGTTGTAAAAGTATACTAAGTGTGTGATCATAATAAAAATCCATCAATGTTCACATCAATCTCACCTATCCCACACTTGGTCATTTTTTGGAAAAATTCTCGGCCAAGCAACTTAGCTGCTTTAGGCCTCCCCTGAGCTACACACTTCGCATCCTCAATCCTCTATCTATGAACATGCTGCTTGGCGCTGCATAGTGAGCAGTGATAGTTGCACAAGCATTGCCCCATTGCGTAGTTTTGGTGACCAACACCCGACCTTGACCTCCGAAATTGCACAGTTGAGGCCTCCAACCCGGCTTGAACTGCACACTTCACCACTTCAAGACACAAGCTCATACCTTGAGCCTTAGAACTTCACACTGAATAGTCATCACGGCCTCCTTGACCTCCTGAAATGTGTAGTTGGCTTTCCTATCTCTCATCCTTGTTGTATGTCCTCTATGACTTCAGAAACTATGTAGTCGTGTCCCTCAGCCCAACCTGGACTCCACACTGCACAGTCTCAAGGATCAGGGCTTACCCTTGCCTATTTGAATTACACAGCTACACATTCACTAAGCCTCCTTTCCCATCCTGTCATCTGTCTCTCACTCAGTTTGTGGATCAAAATGCGTTATCTTAGACCAGGATTTTTCAGATGGACGACGTCCTATCATGAGTGAATTGCAAGAATAGGTTCTTCATCAAGTCATGGCAAGAAGATAAAGGAAGAAAGAATTCTAAAAGACACTCTTGTAGCTGAAATTACAAGATGATTGATCGGGAGAGAGCGAAAGGACACTAGTTTGCGAGCACTTTCAAGACTTGAGATCATTGAAGACTCCCTATAACCAAGGCTTGCATAGGAGTGAAGGAGAGCTCTTTCATGAAGACACTTTACTCTCAGCAGCAACAATGGATTGGCATTGCCACATCATCAAGTAGTCCATGTCAGCAGTGTCATGTCATGAATGGTCATGTCGCCACATCACTATTGCATATTATATCCATTGTAATCAAATTTATTGTAAAGTGGAAGTCCAAAGGACACACATGAATGTAGAGAGTCATGTAAGTGGAAAATTCATGGGTAGTCAAACAGTCATGAGGGTAGTCAAAGAGTCACCCTTGGTTATATATAATCCCTCATTGTATGAGCAAGGGAATTTTCACCTTGGCTCCACCAACAAGGCAATAGAGAGAATATCTGGTTCTTTTGTGGAGCAAGGAGTGTCTCTAATGCTCCACTATTTGAGCTAGGGATGTTCATTGTATATATGTGTCTTGGAACTTGTACTTAATAACATAAGCCTTTCAAGGCCAACATTTTCTTCACACATGACTTATGAATGTTTGTAATACTATTCCATGGATATTTTTATTTCATGTTTGCTTTTCGCATGTACTAAGATAGTAGAACTATTTTGGTTATTTTAGTGCTTGTCTTGTCGAGGACGTGATGTGATGGTTGTAACTGCTCTCACATCCTTGTGGAATATTCTGCACGATATTGGATAGAAATTTCTTATATTACTATGTGTGTAATTTCTGTCATGTCGTTGTGGACTATTCCATAGGACACTTGACAAATCCTTCTTAAGCTATTCTGTGTAATGACCGTCACATCCACTATGGATTATTCCGCTGGGTGTTAGAAGGGATCCTTCGATTCACGTATGTGTATTCCTGAGTGGTACTATTACCTCTCTCTTATAGGCTCACCTTTCTCTCTCCCCCCTTTTCTAGTAGAAGAACCTTGACACACTTGCAATCAAACACTCACTAGGCACACCCCCCCTTGCTTTGAGAAAGTATATCAGCATCACTCTCCCTTGCTGACAGCAAGAGCCAAGGAACATCTTTAAGAATAAGGAAGCTATGAATTTGTTCTAGATGGGACTCCTACACCAAATGGCGTGAGGTCTAATTGGGATTTTATATTAGGGAGATCCCCTGAATGTTGGCAGATCCAACACCATCAAAATTTATGGTGCTAGAAAGAGGGAAACCAATTTTTTATGGATTATAAACCCACCAATATTCTGATAAATGTAGTAACGTACACTCTACTTCCCCTACTCGTGCTCTTGAAGTTGGTGACTCATCTAAAACATATCCCACACAAAATTTTGAAATTTCATACAATCAGATTTAGGCCATATGTCCCATTACCCGTCAGTTTGCAAAAGCAGTTGGATTGATCCCGAGAGTATCCAATATTCCATATTCTCCAAAGAAGGACAAGACTACCTTTACAGGATTAGTGGTCACCACCTTAGAAGACATATTTCTCTCCACCCTCAAAGAGTTGGTAGTTTCTATGGAGAACACAGTAGAACCTCCAGTTTTTTAGTGGTGGAGAAGGAGAAAACCCAATACTCTCAGGCATAGCCTTCAAATGGTTAGGCGGTGACAAGGAGGAAAGAGAGTTATCAGATTCTGACAAAGAAGAGGAGGAGGATGAAGACGAAGACATGGCATACCAAGATCTCAATTGGATGCATCAGGGCCCACTTACACTTCTAGGTGTGCTACCTAAAATGCCTAAGCACGCATAAAATATTTTAACACAGTATGACCTTGAAAAAATGGTTAAAGCGGAAGATAATTTGGAAAATTTATACCTACAACTGCAAAAACTTGAGGTTAGTTACAATGATGTTGCATGTATACTTTTTCCATGTACCTTGGATGGTAAAGCAGTTGTGTGGTATCATAGTCTTTCGAAAAAATCCATCCAAAATTGGAGGGGCTTTAAGTAAATGTTTCTTGAGAAGTTTTCTAATGACAAGACCCCTGCCATGTTGTTGAAAGAGTTGGGTAGCCTAAGCATGGATCCAAAAGAAAAGGTAAAATATTTCAATTAGAGGTTTAGTCGTGTCCTGAACAGATTTCTAGAAGACACGAAACCTCATGACTCCATCATAAATGACTATTATACTTCTGCCTCGCCAACAAGCATTGCACAGTTCGTAAAGCAGATTGCGAAACCTTCACTTTTAGAAAACTTCAAAGAATAAATCGTGGTTGAGAAGGACATACAGTGGATTGGAATCATTACAAATGAAGAATTAACGAAGGAGTCCAAGGATGCAGGTAAAAGGTCCCAGGCCTCGGTAAACAAGGCCAAAGAAAGGGAATCGTCCGATATTGAGAACTTGAACTGCTTGGTGAAGAACCTGTAAAATGAATTGGCAGAGCTTAAACAAAGTTCAGGTGGGACCATCGTTAGTAGTAATCCCCTGTGATTCAACCTACTCAAAAGAAATGTGAATTCAGGCAACAGCACTGATAAACCGACAAAATATGTGGAGAGTTCCAACGTAGCATTGAACCTTGACAACCTAGGCATGACAAAATATTGTTCATATCATCAAGCTTATCATTTTGAGAAAACATGCCCACAATGGAACCATTCTATGACTTCTATTGCTACATGTTTATACGACACAATACTGGTTGACGAACAAATAGAGTCGGAGTAAGGAAATGAACAAGATGCTACATCTGAGGAGACTCAAAGTGTCGGGTATGTAGTGAACATGTTCAATTGTGTAATTACTATTGAGATTTTGTGTACTTGGGGTAGCATTTGTTGTGCTCTAGCTCCCAAATTTTGTGAAGGGACTAGAGTACACTTGATTTACAAGACCTAGAATAGGATTTGGGAAATTTCATCTGGTTTACGAGATATTAAATTAATTAATTATTTTAGTGTACTTCCTAAGTTAAAACTTAGGGAAATTAAATAATTAAAGTGAATTTAATTAAACATGTGATGAAATTGTCTTAAGTCACACAGATCAAGCTTTCTTTTAATCTTAGACATTGATTCAAGATTTGATCATGGCCATTGATTTGTCAACGAGAAAAGTATAAAGGAAAGGATTGGAGTCATTTGTAAAGACACACAGAGGCAGAACACTAAAGCTAAGCTAAGATTCTAGGGCAGGGTTTGCTACGAATACTCAGAAGTGTTTCAGCTGCAGAGAGGGGAATTTAGGCCAAGGGGATGATCTGATCCCGGGGTCTAGAATACACAAGAGGTAGAGATCATCTCAAGGAAAATGCAGAAGAGGAGAGAAGAAGAAACAATAAGGACAATGTAGTCCCTCCAAGGACATCGTGATTTTCAGCAGGAAACCCTCAGGGGTTACACAGAGACCCTTCACGGGAAGCGTAGTGATTACGTCACCTAGTCTGGGGTAACACAGTCACTTCTAGAGCAGTGCTAAGGGGTGGAGGTGCTTCAGAGGCTGACGCAGAGGCTTTCAGGGGCAATGTTGGGGTTTCTAGGCCCTAATCTTGGCTGAGTTCTGTAAATCCCGTTTGAGGGTGTGGATCAGTCATTATTTTGGCCCTAGATCAGATAGTGAGCTGTAGATATAGTATTTTCTCTATTGGGTTTTCTAGATCTGGAACCTGTTAGACTCCTATACCAATAGGTGTCATTTTTCATGATTGACTTGTTGAACTATGCAATATGTTCAAACCTTTTTCTTGTTGCAAAGGCCAAAAAATTTAAAAAATGTAAAGAGGGTATACCCTAAAAGAAAAATCAAAGGGTGAAAAAATAAAATTGGCCAAAAAAGTGAAAGAAAATGGACCCTATCAAAAGAAAGGCCAAGGAAAGTGTGCAACTCTAAATGCCACTACTTTTTGCTCTGATGTAATAAACAAAATTGTGTGCAGTTTGTCAAACTTTTGCCACAATTTATGAAGAGTCAAACTGTTTAAACTTGACTCGTTCATTTTTCAATTTCATGCTGTAGAATAGAGAATAAATATCTGGCCAAACAGTTTAATCTTGGCAGATAAGTAGATAGGTAGAGTTAATAAAAGGTGCTCAACAGTTTAATCTGAGCCCTTGGATGTAATAAGTGTAGACTTAGATAGGTTTGCCATGTAAAAGAAAACGAAGATTGATAAGGGTTTGCCAGTCCAAGTGCACCCTAATAAAGAAGAGAAAATGGTAGAGTAATTAGGTAGGGTAGGTAGATGTTGTTGCATAATTACATGTGATGAATGATGGTTCCAAATGTGTTCAATTTTAATTTCATCACAAGTGCAAAGGCATATACTACATTAACTTCCCCTTCATTTTCCCTTAAAGATTTCACTAATTTCCCCTAAAGTGCTAAGGCATTTGAAGATTAGAGGGGCTCAAGGCATTTCCTTGACTTTTGGAGGGACCGGACCCTCGGCCCAATAATTGAAAAAACCTAAGTACTTGAAATCATCCATTATCACATTCATTCACCTCTCAAAAATATTTTTCTAAGTAAAATCCCATTTTACTTAGGAAAATCCTTCAATATTTCATGAAAAGCCCTCAAAATCACTTTTATTCTAAGTCTAAGTGATGAAAGTATAATAATGCCATTTACTTTTGAATCTTCAATTTCTTGGTTATATTTAAGTATTTTGAGTTTACATTGTTCCCTTGTCATATTAACTCTAATTTATATATTAAATTATTATTGAAATAACCTTGTCCTATGTATATAGCCCCTTTTTTATATAATATTCCCAAAACCCTTGTATTATAATTTTTAGCCAAAAGTATTTAACTCCCACTTATTTCAAATAAAAAACCCACTTTATATTCCCTTTTGGCTAAAAAATATCTTTAATTCTATTCCCGCCCTCTATGGTGAATAAATCACATTGATTTAATTACTGTATAATAAAAAATATATATGGAAAAAATTTTAAACATGTTTTACGTGTTTAAAACAAAAACAAACCCGAAGTTTAGTTTAAAATAAAACTTCAAACAAATAACTCATCCCCTTTGTATTTTCAATTTGCCCGACGCTTAACTTGAGTTAGTAACCCATACCCTAACTTTGACTCTGGTTTAAAAACCATTCCCGATCACTTTCCTGCTGCATAAAGGACTTAATTAATCCTCACGATTAATTAAGAACCTGCCCCACCAATCAAAATGCTCCTGAAATGATTAATTCGTAATAAAACGCGTCGGGCCCACGCCATTAAAACCCTATCAACTCCCTGTCCCGTCCACCGTTCGATCGGCCGCTCCAAGATCGACGGCTGTCGTTAATTCCGCTGGCCATCCCCGATCCGAGCATTAACGCGTGAAATGCCAGTGATTTTCAAATAGTACCTTGGCCACGTGTCGTGTGTTCTATGGATTCCCTGCCTCTCCGCCCAAAACCGCCTTCCCTCAAAAGTGGTTCGGAATAAACCATTTACCACCTTTTCCTATGACTCATTTGTCGTACATGATGACGTCATTTATTAAAATAATAAAAAATTCACCCCCCATTTGACTTTGCCAATAAAACAAAAATTCGCGTCTTTTTCATTATTTTGTACGCAGAAATCGAATACACCCTCCATGCAGAAATTTCAAATTTCAAATTTTTGAAGTCCGCCAACCTTTATCCTGTCGAAGAAAATTGCAGTCAAGCCTCTCAGAAGATTATCCGCCTTAACCAGTACCTGCTATCTCCAAAAGAAAAAAACAGGTATTTACCCTAAATTCGCACTGAACTCTGTAAGAAACTCAGCTTTCCTTTTCCTTTCACTGAAACAAAGTTAAAATTAATTGCTAGTTCATTCCTTAATCTCGAGAATTGTAATTGAATTCCAAATCTGCAATTGTACCTGTTTCTCCCATCGAAACCTGTAATTTTGCTCAATTTTTCACCATAAGCCGAATTTCCATTTTTGAATCCACAAGAACCAAGAATGGAAGTTCCTGTGGCTTTAAATGTCACCCCATTGAATGCCCCTCATAGAGACTTGGATTATTTATCATTAGTCGACAGAGATTTCTAGATTAAAGACCTAGCTTTTAGTGATAGTCCTCTTCGAATTTTTTGTCGCTGCAGACACAATTATTTGAATGGCTTGGATATGATTGGGTTATGGGAATCTAATCTTCCCAGGTACCTCTTTCCCTCTGTCCATATTTTCCCTGAAATAATCCATTTTTGCCATGCAAATTATGATCCTAACCAAAGAGCAGTCTTATCCCCAAATCAAGATGTCCTTTTCCCAATTACTGCTTAGTCTATCAATGAGATGCTACATTTTCAACCTGATCAGGCCCTCACTCCCCTGTCCATGGGAGATTTACTTGAGAAATCCACCAAACTATCCCATGAAGAATTAAGCCACATCTGCCAGACCTTTATGTTGCCTGATCATCAGCCTAAAGGGCCTCCCCCTTATGGGTATGCTTTTTTCACTGAGGAGGGTAGACTTGTTTTGGAAATGATATCCTTTATAATGGGCTTTAATACCAGTGAATATGTTGATCATTTAACTCTAGTATTATTGTCTATTTTCACCCCTGGACAACCTCCTGCTGTTAGGTATGACTTTGCATCATACATTGCAGATAAAATCCATGATCAATTCATGAGATTAGAAAATGAGAAAGTGTTCAAGTATTCCTTTGTCATCTACCACCTCATGCTCTATTATCAGTCGGAAAATTTCCCTTTCTATATCAAGAAGCTTGATGCCCAAGGGAATCCTAGGTATGTTGTCTTTTGGTCAGCCATCACTCATAGTTCTCAAGATTCTCCCTATTCCTATAATGAGTTCATTGATATTTTTATACATCCTACAACCACCTTGTTGACAGGAGTTTCTCCTCCAAGACTCGGGAATGAAATCAAGAAAACTTTACAGCTCTCAAAAAAATACAAAGTTGGTGATTGGTACTTATACCAAAATCACACTGAAGTCAAGATATATGGATGTGAATTATGTCCATTCAAATTGCCAAAATATGTCCCCATGAGAATCTTTGCATTAGAATATTTCAGGCAGATGAATAATTCTGATATAATTCATTTTTGTAATGCAAAGAAGAAGGCTCAACTCCGGATCAAAAGTCAATTAGGTCCCTTTATCTGTAACTCTAGGGATGCAGGGGAAGAGGCTGAAAAGATATTAGAAGACAGTTTCAGATTACAAAAGAGTTTCTATTGGGTGCCTTATGACCGCTTCAACTTCATTTGTTATAAAAGAATGAAGAATAAATCAGCACCATATATACATCAAAGAATCCCAAAGATTGAAAAATATGCTAATACAGATGAAAGGATAGAAGGAACATTGATAGAGCAGGTCAATGTAGACAATGTTATGAAAGATCTTGAAAAGATGCTTGACCTAGACTCTTTTGCACAGGTACCAAGATTAGAGGTTGGTCCTTCCTCAGCTGGGATTTTTCAGCAGGAGTTACAAGAAAATATTGCAGTATCATCTAAGGGAAAAGAGAAAGAGGTTGATACACAAGTTAAAGAAACATTCACTATGACAGAACAACCTCAAATTTCCAAGGGACAGGATCAAGTACAGGTTTCTTCCGTTCAAACCAATCCAGTAGAAATGTCAATTTTGCAGACTCCATTAAATGTGGAAAAGGGAAAAAAGAGAGAAGCTGAAGCTGCTACCCCTCTCACTGGATCTTCAAAACAGCCTCAGACCAAGAGACAGAAATCGAAACTCCTCCAGAAGTAGAATCTATTGATGAAATCCTTGATAGTCAAGGACTAGAACAATTGGGTAGTCAACAAACAGGAATAGTCAGTGAAGCATCCACTACCTCACAAAGGAAAGAGCTATAGAAGCAACAGAGTGTTGAAATATCTTCTTTCAAAACACCAGTTAAAGATGCAGGAGATATAAAGAAGACATTTATCAACATTTACGTTGTGAATGATCCATCGAGAACTAAGTATATAATTTATTATTGATGTCAGCTTTTGACATCCAATAGGGCAAAATGACAATGAGTCATTTCAAACCCAAGGTGCAACAACCCCAAACAGCTGCTGATTATATTAGGAAAAACTTTGAAGTCCTAACAAAGGATATCCATCCTTTAGATCAGATTGAGTTACATAAGCAGACTGGTGAAATGATCTATTCTACTTTGACTGATAAGGCAATGGCAGCTCACAGGTTACAGGATTCTTTGGAGAACACCAATACACAGTTACATCTTGAAAAGGCTTCTTCTCAAGCCAAATACAACAGGATAAAAACATTGGAAGAAATAATAATTGGTTTGGGACACAATCCAAAGGATGTCAAAGGTATAGAAGCTCTAATCAAGAAAAAAGATGATGACATTGCAGCTTTGAGAAAGCAGTTGAAATTGCCAGCTTCAAGACATCCTCAAACTGAAGAAGTAATAAAGAAGAATTCTGAAGAAGAAATGATGGAGTTTCTCTTGAAAATGAATGAGCAACTAACTGAAATAGAAAAAGAGCTGGAACAAGCATTAAAAGACAAGCAGTCCAGTGTTCCAGTATCTACGGCAGAGGTTATCACAGGTCCAACAGGTCAACCAGCAGAGCCATCACAGGTAAATACTTCAACTTTGAGTACAGAAGAACTAATAAATTCAATGAATGACTTAAAACTTCAAGTAACAGAACTTCAGCGCACAAAGTTACAGCTTATTAATTTGGAACAGAAATATGATCTTTCAAAAATGACTGTTGCTGACAAAACAAGAGAAGTCAAAAAGTTGGAAAAATTAGTTAAAGCTTTGGAAAGGGATCTCACATTGGAGAAACCTTTAAGAGAAATAAATGACATTCTTTGGGATGATATTATTCAGTCAATAAAAGATATCTGGTCCTTAATCCAGATAATATACGAGAAAAATGATTTGGTCAAAGTAGCTCTGGATGAAGTTGAGACTACATGAGCAGAATTAGGAAATAGGCCTGAGGAAACCAATCAGCTCATACAATTTCTAAACACCCAAACCAGGCAGCAACTTGCAGATCAGGGTATTCAGGACAGGACTGCAACAATCTTGGAGATAAAAAGAGTTTTTACTAAAAGAACTCTTATGCAAAATTTAGAACGAAGGTGTTTTGACATGCAAAGTGAAATCATTGCTTTCAGAGAAAGGTTTAATGTTTTATTGAATAAAGGGTTGCCCAGCCCTATGGTTTCAGAAGATAAAATAATGGACCTGGAAAATTATGTTAAGAAATTGGACATACATGCTCACAATCATTTCATTGCTAGTTCCTCAACCATTTCAGCAGAAGCAACATTACCTACAGGAAGGAATCTTCATGACAGATTAGAGAATTTGTTTTATCTGGAACATGAGGTAAGACATTTGTTTCCTAATCAGCCTAATTTCTTTAGATATACCGAGGCTGATGAAACATTAAGGAAGCTTCAACGGACCAAAATAGCAGAAGATAAATGGTGGGAAGATCTATTGGAACTTTTGTAAAATTTATCCTTATATGAAATTTTGCCTATTTACTACAGTATAAAGGATAAAGGGACAAACAAAGGTCAAAGAGTATCAGTTCAGTTAAAGTGTATCAGTAAGAACAAAGAGTATCAGTGAAGCAAGTCAGTTAGAACAAAATTACTGAAGAGGACAACGATGAGCTAAAATATAGGTCCTGCCTCCAACACATTCTCAAAAGGAGGAAACAACACAACATCGGTTACTTCTTGTCTTATCTATGAGACCATTTGTCTCTATTTTTATTGTAACTTATTTGTGAGTCATCTTAGATTATATCTCGTTTTGTTAAGAGATATTTTGTATGATTTTTTGTATAAATAAGCCCTCAATCGAATTATTGAGTGTGGATTCTTATACTTTGATGTAACATTGAATATTTTGGAATAAAGAGCTTTGGAGAAATTTTTCGTGGCAAAACTGGACAAGGAATTGAGGCCGAAGACTTTTCTCAAGATTCATGTGTCAAATGAAGGATCAATAAGTCATCTCTATCCCCTGTTTTGAAGTTTTATATTTTTTTACAATATCATCTGTGTTTCATTATCTTAATATTTGACGAAAAGGATTAAATCAGAAATTACTTAGGTGTAATATGATTTCAGTCGTTATTATTCTAAATGTTTTATTCTAAACTGGTTTAAACAATGAATTCTTAATTGCTCCTGTTTGTCTAGTTCATACATCTTTGGTTATTTAGTAAAGAATACTTAATTGCTCTTTATTGATAATCAATCTATTTCTCTTCTCTTGAATGTGTTGAAAGATTCTTTATTGCCTTTCATCTGTTTGAATTCCATTCCATTCACTCTAGATCTATAATTGTTTCTAGTTTGATTATCTTGCCCTGATAAACCATCTTTTGTTAAAAAAATTAAGCCAGTGCAGCCAATCCTTTGACTCCATTAGCCCAATCGAATGAAACTACTTGATCTTAATCTTAGTTAAAGAATTCCATCAACCTAAATTCAAACAAAACCCCTGGACTTTATAAATAGCCTAATATTTTAAAAAACAAAGCTAAATTTTATAGAGAGAGCCCTCTCTGGGTACAGATTGGCTAGATTCTGTACCTGAAGGTTGGTTTGTGGTTACCTCAGACCCCTTTCCTCTTCCAACAACTTCAAGGAAATTCCGAGTGATAACAGAACCCATATTTGTGTATTCAGAAATATTCTTAATAATAAGACCCTCCAACAGCCATAGACCAATTTTCCCGCATTGGGTTTTTCCGGGGACTATTTGTCCAGAAATAATTGTGTCACTTTGTCAATGTGTGCATGAATTTGTTCTAGATCTAGATTGGTAGAGATCTGTTATGTTTTTTGCTTCAATTTTAACTTGAATTTATTCAGTTAATAACTTGTTTAAGTATGAGGAGCATAACCATATTAACAATAATAATTTTTGCATAAAGTGTAAGATTTAGAAATTTCTATATGGTATAAGAGAAATTGCAGATATAGGAGGGTCACCAACAGAAGAGACTAAAGGTTCTAGCTGCAGAAAGCAGCTGGAAAAGTAGCAGAAATGTAGATATGAAGGGACAATGCAGTTTTCAAAAGCATATACACGCAGAGGGAAGGGTGACACTGTCTAGCACTGTCTCCTATCAAGCCCACACAATTATTTCTCAGAGGTAGCTTAGAAACAATGCTGGATTAGTCTGAAGCCAACTAGTGTGATTCATATATGAATTTTTCATATCCAGAAAATATTGTAGAAAAACTATAGAAATTCAGTAGGTGCTGGTGAGGCTAATTTTCTAAAGTTTTCAGTTTTTTTTAGCCTTAGCACAAGTGACAAAGAGCGGGAGGAGATCATCTTTTCAAAGAGTTTCTAGCTAAAGGAAACTTGCAGTTTGATCAGAGGATCAAAGAAGAAGCTGAATCATAGTTGATTTGGTAGATTTCCAAGGAGGGAAATCAGCTGTTAGAGGGAGTAGAAGGTGTCTGTTTTCACCAAGGGCCTTAGATCCATTTCTCTAGTAAAGAGAAAAGGAAGTTCTGACACATTTTGAGCAGATGGCTCCTCATGGACTGCGTGATCAGGATAGGTTGGATGGCCTCTCAAACTTTTTGGTTTGGAAGGGAAGGATCCTGATAGTCCTTGAGGCGTACAATCCAAGAGACCATGCAGAGAAAACTCTGGCCACACTGACAGATCCAGATCTCCTTCGGAAGCATAAGGAAGCTACTGGGCATGCCAAGCGGCTGATAATGGATGGTATCAAGGACCATATTGTACCACACGTAGCTGAGAAGGAGAAAAATAATGAGATGTGGAAGGCCTTTACTTCCCTATATTAGGGAAAGTATGTCCAAAGAAAGATGTTGTTGGAGATTTAGATGAGGTCATTCATGATGACCAAGGGAGAAGACATGGAGCATTTCCTCTTCATATTGCAGTCAATCAGGGATCAGCTGAATGCAACAGTGGATGATGCTGTGATAGTCAGGACTACCCTAAATGCAGTCACAGATGAGTGGGAAACCTTTGTCCAAAGTATCTTGGGCAGAGCGGATCTCCTAGATTGGGACAACTTGTGGTCAATTCTGCATCAAGAAAAACTCCGCAGATTGACCAAGAGGCAACACAACCCTGCATTGAGAAAAGTGAAGAAGGAAGATGAGAAAGATGTAGCCTTTGCATCAAAGAAGTATCCAAAGAAGAAGAAGGATCTTTCAAATATCAAGTGCTTCCAGTGTGGTGAAATGGGACATTTTTCCAGTCATTGTACTCAGAATAAAATGGACAAGGAAGCATCTTCTTCCAAAGTAGCTGTGGCAGATGATGGGTCAGAAGATGATGCAACCATGAGTGCTCATGAACCACGAAGGTGGGGTGACATGGACATGTAGAGGAGCTACATTGAAGAGAGTTGGGATCCTTGAGTATCTCATCTCTTGGATCATAAGCGAGATACGAAAACGTTAAGACAGTAGCGGGACAAGTGGAGCAGTGGGTGCATAGATCACAGATGAAGCAGGCAGAGTCAAATATGAAGACTGGAAGGAGCAGTGCAAAGCAAGGCAGCGACAACGTAGAAGCAATAGCAGTGTAGAGGCTAATGTAAATTCAACAACCTGGAGCAGAGCTGCAGCAGCACATAAAGCTTCAGAGGGACAACACAATGCAACAACATGATAGATTTTAGCACAAGGGGCTGATGTGACTGCAATAGGGAAAAGGGAGTCTGATTACGCAAGTAGAGTTGTAGCTATGCATCGTTCTTTAGATGCCAACATAGATCTGTAGCCTATGGAGCTTCAGTGATGAG
Organism: Pinus albicaulis; assembly: GCA_034641835.2. Lineage (NCBI taxonomy): Eukaryota > Viridiplantae > Streptophyta > Pinopsida > Pinales > Pinaceae > Pinus > Pinus albicaulis. Next base: position 1,106,605,588 of record CM076581.1, read on the forward strand.
GATGCAACCCATCTGAGTTGTCTGTCAAATATTGGGCAGGAGATTTAGTTGTTTCTCTCAACAACTAAATTTGCAGTGCCACAGATCAGTAGTGGCAGTGCTATAAGTAGCATAGATGCAACATATTGAGAGGGAGCTTCAGTAAAAAATTTGCAGTGGCAATGGCAGAGTCATGGGCAACAGTAAAAAATGGTAGCAACAATGCAGAGTGGAGTGGCACTAGGCCAAGCTTCAACAACACAGAACCAGTGCCCAAAATCATGTAATGCATAAGTGTGATGTATTGCTAGAGCACACCCTTGATGCTAAGAGGGAGTGTTGAGATTTTGTGTACTTGGGGTAACATCAGTTGTGCTCTCGCTCCCAAATTTTGTGAAGGGACTAGAGTACACTTGATCTACAGGACCCAGAAAAGGATTTGGGAAATTTCATATGGTTTATGAGATATTAAATTAATTAATTATTTTAATGTATTTCCTAAGTTAAAACTTAGGGAACTTAAATAATTAAAGTGAATTTAATTAAACATGTGATGAAATTTTCTTAAGTCACACAGATCAAGCTTTCTTTTAATATTAGCCATTGATTCAAGATCTGATCATGGCCGTTGATTTGTCAACGAGAAAGAAGGAAGTCTTGAGAGCTTAATACGATGGATATGACTTGCTTATACGGCTACGTACGACTACGACTTTAACTCGATACTGGTATAGGGCTAAAGCTAGTCCAGTCCCAATAATTACACAAAGTATAAAGGAAAGGCTTGGGGTAATTTGTAAAGACACATAGAGGCAGAGCACTGAAGCTAAGCTGAGATTATAGGGCAGGGTTTGCTAAGAATACTCAAAAGTGTTTCAGCTGTAGAGAGGGGAATTTAGGCTAAGGGGATGATCTGATCTCGGGGTCTATAATACACAAGAGGCAGATATCGGCTCAAGGAAAACAAATAATAGGATAGTAGCAACAACAACAAGGAAAACATAGTCCCTCCAAGGACAACATGATTTTCAGCAGGAAACCCTCAGGGGTTACACTGAGACCCTTCAGGGGCAACGTAGTGATTGTGTCACCCAGTTTGGGGTAACACAGTCTCTTCTGGAGTAGTGATGAGGGTTGGAGGTGCTTCAGAGGCTAACACAGAGGCTTTCTGGGGTAGCATTGGGGTTTCTAAGCCCTAATCTTGGCTGAGTTCTGTAAATCCCGTTTGAGGGTGTGGATCAGTCAATATTTTGGACCTAGATCAGCCAGTGATCTGTAGATCTAGTATTTTCTTTGTCGGGTTTTCCAGATCTGGAATTCAGATTTGTGTATTCAGAAATATTCTTAATAATAAGACCCTCCAACAGCCAGAGACTCGTTTTCCCGCATTGGGTTTTTTCGAGGACTATTTGTCTGGAAATAACTATGTCACTTTGTCAATGTGTGCATGAACTTGTTATAGATCTGGATTGGTAGAGATATGTTATGTGTTTTTCTTCAATTTTAACTTGAATTTATTCAGTTAATAACTTGTTTAAGTAGGAGGAGCATAACCAGATTAAAATTAATAATTTCTGCATAAAGTGTAAGATTCAGAAATTTCTACACTTACTGCCCAGAAGAATACAACTGAGAAACAACCTTCAAGTGACCCCTTGTCTTAGTAACATCCCAACCATTACAACTTAAGAAGTGAATGGCCGACTACTACGAGAGAATTGACGAAGCTGAAACTCAAAGAAGTCTTCCCGAGGAAAATTGGTCCGCCAGTCAACTCAATGCGAAACAATCAGAGCAAGTCTGGGAAGATGTTCTCAACAAAATATTCTTCCAAAAATAATAAATATGAGTCGATCGCTCTGGAAGTGAAAATACGAGTTACTTCCCCAGAAATTCTGACTGTCCTTCCCGCTGTGGACTACAACATAGTGGAAGATATGAAGAAGGCTTGTGCGAAAATTTCACTGTTCGAGTTTAAAAATACCACGAGCTAGCGGGACATTATATTACGAGCACTTAGACACTCCTCCACAGGTAATCTTTCCCCTTAGAACAAGGGGTAAGATATGTCTTCTAAGTATCTCGAATCAGTACTTCACACTTTATCATTGGAAGTAAAAGCTCTCTGCCCACTGATTCTCCTAACTTTTGAAATCTTTAATTTCAATGGACACAATTTCTTGGCTAATTCTGGTGCATTAGTAAACGTAATGCCATTATCTATAGCAAATAAAATCAACTCAACATGGAAGAAAACTGATGCACAAATTATTCAGTTGGACATAACTCTTGTCCTTGTAATTAGTGAACTTAGAGATGTGCTCATTCACTTATCATCTAATGAACGGGTTCACCAATGCATAAAGATAGTAATTGTGGACATACCAGAAGCCTATGGATTATTGATGAGTAGATATTGGTCGAGTAAACTCCAAGGGTACATTGCTACAAACTAGTCTCACCTATGGATTCTGTATTAGGGCAAAGATAACAATATTAGAGTAAACTTAGAGAGGTACATGAAACACAACGTGACCCCCTTGAATGGTCATAATGAACCGATGGCCTTTGTAGAACTTGTGTTCGACAATTGCTTCTTGTAAACAAAGTTGGGGTGTTATCTCGCACAACCACCCCCAGTCCCACCAGAAACACAATCAGAGCTCCTTCCTAGTCCAACTGTTGCAAATGACCTATGTACAATTAGTAGTAGTGACAATGATACTGGTACTTGTATACTAGTTCACAACCCTTGTATATATGATTTTAAGACTCTTTATTTCGATGGTTAAAAAAAATGTGATGGATTCGGAGCTGGTTGCGTTATAGTAGAATATACTTGATCTCAAGCCGCTTGGAGTTTGAGTACACAAACAACACCGATGAATATGAAGCACTCGTGTTGGGCTTACAAAGAGCCATTGACCTCAATGCCACATCCTTGAAAGCAGTAGATGATTCATAAATATTAGTATGACAGGTACACAATACCATTCATTGTGTTTCACCTCATCTTAAGAGTTATCAACAAGAGGTATGGTGCTTAATTTCACATTTCCAAGATTTTAATATTATTTCAGTTCCTAGAGTACAAAACACAACTACTGATGCATTAAATAATGCTGTTGCTTGGTTATCACCATTAATGGATGGATGTTTTGTTGAAATTATTTATAAACCATTCATCCTCAACAATGTCCCTAATTTCCGCATTTTTTATGATTACCAACATATAATTCATTTCATGGCTAGCGCCGACATGTTCAAGGACGTAACGATTGATGAGGATGAGAATGAGGAAGCATTGCAGGGTGAAGCTAGTAAGAACAAAGGAAACCTCATACCCAAGGGTGTGGTATCCTTGGAAAATCTACATGACCTGCAAAATCTCTTTCGAGGACCTGCAAACACCAAAAGCCATAGTTCCATGCTATCACATGAGCAGATAAATTTGGGAACAGAAGAAGATCCAAAATATATTAACCTCAGTACTTTTTGTACATCATAAGAGAGGCAAGCCTTCATTTTCCTATTCAGTCAATATCAAGACGTGTTCGCATGGATTTATGACGAGCTTAAAACTTAGGACACTCTAATCATCTAACACATTATACCAATAAATGAAGGGGCCAATCCATATCAGCAGAAATTGAGGAAAGTAAACCCCATGCTTGAACCTCTTATCTAGAAATAAATGATAAAGTTTATGGATGCTCAGATCATTTACAAGGTGTGGCACTTAACTTAGGCGTCAAATTTGGTCCCAGTCAGGAAGAAATCTGGGGAAATCCGCTTGTGTGTCGACTTCAGGAATATTAACCACGCCTCAAACAAAGTTAAATACCCCGTGTCATCCATGGAATAAATTTTACAAACAATATCAGGGTCTAAGATGTTCTCTCTGCTTGATGGGTACTCAGGATACAACCAGGTTCTGGTTGCAGAACTTGAGAGACTCAAGACTACTTTTCGAACGAAGTGGGGAATGCTCGCTTTCAAGAAAATGCCATTTTTGCTGATTAATGCTGGTGCAACCTTTGAAAGAGCCACAAATATCACATTCTATGGGTTACTCATACAATGCATTGTGTTATACCTAGATGATGTAATCACATTTTCAAAACAGAGGTCAGATCGCATACGCCACTTGAAGAATATTTTCAAGCGATGTCGCAAATATGGGATATATCTTAATCCCAAGAAGAGTATCTTTGTAGTGTCTAAGGGCAACCTCTTAGGGAAATTTTTCACAAAAAAGTGGGATTAAGGTAGACCCGGATAGGGTCAAATAAATCACACAAATTCCCTACCCAGTGAATAAGAAGGCCATGCAGTCCTTCGTGGGAAAAATCAACTTCCTCTGAAAATTCATCTTCGACTATGTTCATATTGTCAACCCAATATAGGAGATGGTAAAGAAGGATGTTGTTTATAAATGGGACAAAAGGGAAAAGGATGCGTTCTCCCATATCAAATAGGAAATCTCAAAATCACCCGCACTATACAACCCAAATTTCAACAAGGGATTCTTTCTCTACATCTTTGCTTCTGACACACCCCTTGCCACTGTACTTATAGAAAAGGATGATCTGAATAGTGACCGTACTATTTCCTTTATGGGTGAAAGGAGATGAGTTGAAATACCCTTTTCTGGACAAACAACCTTACACAATATACAAGGCGATAAAACACTTGCGACCATATTTGTTGAAGAATCATTGTACTATCTTCGTCCCACACCTAGTAGTCAAATTTCTCCTCATTCAACAAGAGCTGGGTTAAAGAAGGGTGAAATGGATGACTAGTTTGCAGGAGTATGAATTTGAAATCAAACCAGTTCACACAATTAGGGCCATGGACTTTTTTGATTGTTAACATAAGTGGTAGATGCAAAAGCATAAGAATATCTCTCAGCTTGGGAGCAAGAAATTGAGATGTATGATATCGAGCGAACTACCCCCATTATCAACACAAACTCTTGGTACACAAATGTGCGCCAATACCTCAAACATGGAAGCATTCCCTCCCACTTTTCCACATGACATAAGAGGTAACTAAATCTAAAGGCTTTATCATATATGTTGGTTCATGGGGTGATGTTTAGAAAGATCCATAAAAGAGTACTGCTTAGATGTTTGGATGCACTTGAGTTAGGGAAGGTATTATGTGATCTATGATGCAGGGGCATTAGACACTAGCCAACAATGTAGGAGGTTTTGTCCACATGTTGTGGCTAGGAGGGTTTGGAAATAGTCGAATTGTTACAGCTAGGTGTCAATACCTTAGCTGATTGTATTATTAGACCAGTTAGAGTCGTAGAAGTCGAATAGCTTAGTTAGTCTAGCTGTTATACTCCAGTTAGTTGAATTATTTTAATTAGGCTGTTGATTTCCTAAAACGGTCCTCTCAGAGGAACCGAAGAGTCATATGTTTGTGTATATAATTGTAATCCCTCGGATGTAGAGAGGAGGGAGGGAGAAAGAGAGATTTATGAAATAACTCTATGTATTGAGCAATTTCTTCCGGTTGAATAGAAATTAAGTCTTGTTGATTTCCAACTATCTACATTTATAATTGTGAAGAATTGGTTAACTATGAGGAAATTGTGTAATGGTAATTCTGTTCTCTGTCCTTGAATCCTTTTAATTTATTCGAATGAACTCTGTTAAATCCGCGCTACCCACAGGCGGGGTTGTGCAGAAGAAGTGTGGCTGTGACACTGTCTGATTTGGTAGATTCCCGCTTCATAAAGAAATAGAGGTGTTGTTTTGAAACTGGAACCATAGTCTGGACTTGAGTTAAATAAAAAAAGGAATAACGTAACCCCACGTTTACCCTGTTCGATCACTGTAGCAAACCGTGAGGGGTTTCGGAGAGTGGATTGCCCATATCGCACCACTTTTGGTGAAAAGGCGGTATTTTCTGAATCGGAGCCATTCCATAGAACTGTTGACGCGTGGCACTGGATGGAGGTACAAAACCACCTTTCCGTATTCTCATCGCGCGTTAAAATCTGGCGCTGGGGGCCGAGCGATATCGACGAGGGCCGTCGATTTGGAGCAGGATCATCGGACGGTGGTCGAGCGACGAAGATGCATGAGATTTAACCTAAGGTACGGGCGAACATTTGATTGGCTATTGGACGTAGAGGTGGGCCCAGAGCGAGAGTCCCATTGTAAAGTTGATTTATATGCGTGGAGTATTAAAATAAGTTTTGAAAACTAATAATAATTCCAGAAAGCCCTAATCAAGGTTCGGGGATATAATATAAAGTTAATATTACGGATAGTATTATTTATCAATTTCTGCGAATTTGATAATTAATAAAAAGAATTAGACCACGTGGAGCAAGAAAAAGAATAGACGGAGCCACGTCACCGTGGACCAGTTCTCCGTTGGCAGACCTTTCAGCGTTGTTGCGTCATTTGTGGTATCAGAGCTGTTGTCTGAAGTTGTTTTGCTGACATGGCAATCCGAGTTGGTAGAGGTGTTGGCAGAAGGAGGCCCATTGCCAACGCATAGGTGTTGGGGATGTTGCAGAGGGTCGAGACCAGAATAGATGCCATGGAGAGAAGACAGCCCAGAGATCCTGAAGACATCAGCGAACCTGAAATGGACGAAGCAGAAGAAAACGTCGAGATTCCTCTTGACATGAGGCTCCTTAGAACTGTTCTGGGGTCTGCAGTTAAGCCCAGAATTGAAGTGCCAAGCTATGCAGGGGGACTGAATCCAGAAGAACTGGTAGAATAGATTAATGAAATGAACAAATGCTTTGATTATGAAGAAATAAGTGAAGATAAGAAGGTCAAGTTTGCAGTAACAAAGCTGAAGGGACATGCTGCACTTTGGTGGGATGGAGTGCAGGAAGAAAGGAGGAGAGTTGGCAAGCAACCTATCAAGAGCTGGACCAGAATGATGGCTAAAGTAAAAGGCAAATTTTTACCTAGTGATTACCAGCTGAAATTGTACAAGCAAATACAGAACCTGAGATAGAGGTTGCTGACAGTAAAAGAATACACAGAGGAATTTTACAGAGTAAGCATAAGGGCTGGGCAATTCCAAGACACACTTGAGAAGACTGCCAGATATGTGAATGGTCTCAAGCTAGAGATCCAAGACGAGATTGGTCTCTTGTATCCTAAGACAGTGGAAGAGGCCTACCAGATGGCCTTGAAAGCAGAGGAGAAACTCCTGAGGAAACAGTCTGCCAAGAAGAGAGGTAATTTCCGAGGGAAGGGAAGTTAGCGTGGTAGAGGAAAGCCTGCTACACCCAGGGATGGAGCTAACAGTAGCTCGCCTCAAAATGCATCTACAGAGGATGATGCAAGGGGCAGAAAGGGTTCTTACAGAGGAAAGGGAAGAGCAGGCAGAGACAGAGGCAGAGGCAGAGAATTGAGGTGTTATAGATGTCAACAAGTGGGACACAAGCACTATGAATATCCAGAGAATGTGGGTGCTGGCCCGAGGAATGCTGTTGTTTCCCAGGTTGGAGAAGAAGCAGAGATTGAAGAAGAAATTCTTCCAGATAGGGGAGAATCCTTGGTGGTGAATAAGGTCCTGTTGAAGCAAGCCAAAGAGGTCACTGAGCCTGCACAAAGGAAGACTTTGTTTAGGAGCATATGCAAAGTCCAAGGGAAATACTGCCAGCTAGTCATTGATAGTGGCAACACAGACAATCTGGTTTCCACTGAGGTAATAGAGAAATTGAAGTTGAAGACAAGGGAGCATCCAACTCCCTACAGGGTGTCCTGGCTGCATAAAGGGCACCAGCTGGTTGTAAAAGAGCAGTGTGAAATAGAGCTGCAAATGGGAAAATATAAAGATAAGGTCCTGTGTGATGTAATGCCCATGGATGTGTATCATATACTACTGGGTAGACCTTGGCAGTTTGACAGAGCAACAGTGCACGATGGCAAGAAGAACACTTACAAGTTCTACAAGGATGGGGTACATCATACATTGATACCCATGGAAGAAGGAGAGCCATCCAGCAGAGTGATTGATCCAAAGACCTTGTTGCTGAGTGGGAAAGAATATCTGCAACAGATAGAAGAAGAAGAGGTAAGCTTTGCTTTAGTTTGCAAGCCTAAAGTAGTTCTTACTTCTACAAAGATTTCTGATTTACCAGTAGAAATCTAAGAGATGTTAGATGATTACTGTGACATTGTTGTGGATGATTTACCTGATGAGCTGCCACCTGTGAGAAAGATCAACCATCAGATAGATTTTATCCCTGGTTCAAATTTACCAAATAAGGTAGCCTACAGAATGACTCCCAAGGAGAATGAGGAAATCAGGAGACAAGTACAGGAGTTGGTGGACAAGGGGTTGATTAGAGAAAGTCTGAGTCCATGTGCAGTACCAGCAGTATTGAGCCCAAAGAAAGATGGAGGCTGGAGGATGTGTACTGATTCCAGAGCAATTAATAAGATCACAATCAGGTACAGATTTCCTTTGCCCAGAGTTGAGGATTTGATGGATTTTTTGAGTGGTGCTAAATATTTCTCAAAGATAGATTTGAAAAGTGGATACCATCAGATTAGAATAAGAGAGGGTGATGAGTGGAAAACTGCCTTTAAAACAAATGAAGGGTTATATGAATGGATGGTAATGCCTTTTGGGTTGTCAAATGCACCAAGCACTTTTATGAGACTTATGAATGAAGTATTGAAAGAGTTCATTGGTAAATTTGTGATAGCATATCTGGATGATATATTAGTTTTTAGCAGAACTAGAGAAGAACATTTAAGGCTGTTGAAAATGCAACAAGATGATGGAGCTTAGTGAAAAGAAGTCGCCTTCACTAAGTGGGCCCGCAGGTTATTTTTGGTGCAAAGTCTATTTTTAGACATATGGATCATGGTCTATGAGTTGCAGGATGCTATTTGTGGATGGTTGGTCAAGTTGGTAAAAATATATGGACCTCTATTTTTAGATATTGGGCGAAGTCTATTTTTAGACTGCCAGTCTAAAAATAGACCAGTCAAATATTATTAGCCCTTAATAATATTTGGACTATAAACATTATCTTATCCTCTTGGAGCACTTTAGTTTGATGCTTGGATGTGGCGCATGCAGCTGACAGAAGGAATTACGCTATTCCTAGGTGTTAGTTGAGCTATTGCATGGTTGACTTCAGTTAGAACTCATGTGGCAGAGTTTGGTGGAGTTGATGAGACAGTTGGTGGAGTTGTGTTCGGTTTAACTTAGTTGAACTAGTTGTATTTAGTCTAACTGATAAATACACTAGTGATGAGTGGTGTGAATTAATTATTAATTAATTCACTAATTATTAACTCATAAATAAACTAAAGAATACATCAGTTAACTGCAATGCATGGACAATTCAGTGGAGACCAGTGTTAGAGGTGGGTGAAAGGGTGAGTCTACTATCAGTTGTGACTATAGCTGTGCATGGGATTTGCACACACATTGTTTGAGATTACCAATGAGGATTGCGCAGTACAAGCCAGTGGGATTCGAACTTGGATCTCCTCATTATTCATCTTGGATTGCGCAGTAGAGGCATGCATACTTGTGGAGGAGATTTGAACTTGTGACTTGTTCTATATCTGAGCTAGTTTGTGTGTAGCATGAGAGATAGTGCTGAGAGCTGTGAGGAGCTTTGTGCTATGTATTGTTACATGTTCTCTATCATTATAATATATAGATAGTTGGGGGTTTTCAGCTGTAAGCTTTCCCCATTACATACTGTGTTATATGTGTGCTTGATTATGTTTTAATGTGCGCATGCGACTGCTTTTATTTCCGCAAATTGATGATCAATTGTAGAAGAGGTTATGTATTATGCATGAAGCTCAAATAGTGTGTAATCAGGATAATCTTAGTGAATAATTCAGCTATTATTCAAATTTATACAAAGGCATCTTAATCATGTTTTGAAGAATTTGCACCAAGAGAAACTAATGATAAATCTGAAGAAATGCTCATTCATGAAGGAAGAGTTGGTGTATTTGGGGTTTGTTGTTTCTACAGAAGGATGGACCCAAAAAAGGTTAAGGCAATTGTGGAGTGGCCTTCACCCAGGAATGTCTTTGAGGTAAGAAGTTTCCATGGACTTGCTAATTTTTACAGGAAGTTTATAAGAAACTTCAGTAAGATTAATGCACCCATAATTGAGAAAATAAAGAAGAGCAAACAACCATTTAAGTGGACTACTGAAGCAGAAAGAAGCTTCAAACTTTTGAATAAAAAGATAACAGAGAAGCCTGTTTTGATTCTGCCTGATTTTACAAAACCATTTCAAGTAAAATGTGATGCCAGTGGAGAGGCCATTGGAGCTATGTTGAGTCAGGATGATAGGCCTGTGGCATATTTCAGTGAGAAGTTGAATGACACCAGAAGAAATTATTCCTCTTATGAGAAGGAATTCTATGCAATTGTTCAGGCACTGAAGAAGTGGAGACATTATTTGATGTCCAGGGAGTTTGTATTATATTATGACAATCATGCTTTGCAGTATATTGTACAGCAGCCCAATTTGAAACATAAGCATTCTAAATGGGTTGAGTATCTCCAAGGTTTTAATTTTGTTTTGAAACATATAAGGGCCAAGCCAATAAAGTAGCTGATGCTTTGAGTAGGAGGCACCTGCTTGTTCAAGAAACTAATTTTGAAGTTGTGGGATTTGATTTTCTGAAAGAATTGTATAAAATAGATCCAGATTTTAAAGAAGAATTTGAGGCATGTAATAACCCCGTCTTAACATATATTTTGGTCGATTATTTCCCGCAGAGGACTTAATATCCAGAGAAGAAGCTAACCGTGTGTACCAAATGTTCCATGAGAGAAAAATTGATCAAGGAGAAGCATAGTGGTAGACTTGCCGAACACTTTGGACTTGCCGGACACTTTGGTAATGATGGGTGATTTGCAGCAACGAGTCATTTTATTATTTCGACCATGATATATGCAAATCATGCAAAAGTGGATAAGTTTGTGAAGAATTGCAAGATTTGTCAATATGCTAAAGGAAGGAGCCAGAATGCAGGATTGTACACTCCCCTGCCTCTTCCAGACAGGCCTTGGGACATGGTGAGCATGGATTTTGTTCTAGAATGTCCCAAGACTCAGAGAGGGAATGATGCAGTATTTGTTGTGGTGGATAGATTCTCCAAAATGGTACATTTTATTCCATGTTATAAAACTATTGATGCCACCCATGTTGCTAACTTGTTTTTCAAAGAAGTTGTTAGATTGCATGGGTTGCCCAGGAGTATTGCTTCAAACAGAGACACCAGATTTGTGGGGAAGTTTTGGAGGACATTGTGGAAGAAACTTGGTACTAAAATGAGTTTCATCTTAGCTTATCATCCTCAGACTGATGGACAAACTGAGGTAGTGAATAGGAGTCTGGAAAATTTGTTAAGAAGTCTTGCAGGAGAACATCCCAAGCAGTGGGATCATATTTTTCCCCAGGCGGAATATGCATATAATGACTCACCAAACAGGAGCACAGGGCAGATTCCATTTCATATTGTTTATGGAATGCACCCCAAAGGAATATCAGAATTAAGGAATCTGGGAAGAGCAGAGCTAAGGAGTGCAAATGGTGAGGAATTTGCTTTAGAAATCCAGGCCATTCATGAACAAGTGAAACAACAACTACGAGGCAGCAGCATCAGATACAAAAGCAGAGAAGACTTGAGCAGAAAAGAAGTTCATTTTGAAGTAGGAGATCAGGTTTTGGCACACTTGAGAAAGGAGAGATTCCCAAAGAAGCAGTACAATAAATTGAAGTTCAAAAAGATTGGGCCATGCCAGATACTTAGGAAGTTTTCTGCAAATGCTTATGAGATTGAATTACCTCCTGATGTCGGAATATCTCCCATTTTTAATGTTGTAGATTTGTACAAGTATGAGGACAATAGTGCAGAAGAAAGAACAACAGACAAGGAACAGATTGAGTGGAGAGAGCAGCTACCTCCAGCACATCCATTGCAACCAGAGAAAATATTGGATAGAAGACCATTCAGAAGGACCAGAGGACAAGAGTACTTACAGTACTTGATCAAATGGAAGAGGAAGATGCCACTTGGATGACTGAAGGAATTTTGTGGAAGATAGGCAGATCAGTGGAAGAGCTCATGGATAGGAGCCCATGAAGAAAATTGCCCTCGGGAGTCTGATGCAGGGGCATTAGACACTAGCCAGCAATGTAGGAGGTTTTGTCCACATGTTGTGGCTAGGAGGGTTTGGAAACAGTCGAGTTGTTACAGCTAGGTGTCAATACCTTAGCTGATTTTATTATTAGACCAGTTATAGTCGTAGAAGTCGAATAGCTCAGTTAGTCTAGCTATTATACTCCAGTTAGTTGAATTATTTTAATTAGGCTATTGATTTCCTAAAACGTTCCTCTCAGAGGAACCAAAGAGTCATATGTTTGTGTATATAATTGTAATCCCTCGGATGTAGAGAGGAGGGAGGGAGAAAGAGAGATTTCTAAAATAACTCTGTGTATTGAGCAATTGCTTCCGGTTGAATAGAAATTAAGTCTTGTTGATTTCCAACTGTCTACATTTATAATTGTGAAGAATTGGTTAACTATGAGGCAATTTTGTAATGGTAATTCCGTTCTCTATCCTTGAATCCCCTTAATTTATCCGAATGAACTCTGTTAAATCCACGCTACCCACAGGCGGGGTTGTGCAGAAGAAGTGTGGCCGTGACACTGTCTGATTTGGTAGATTCCCGCTTCATAAAGAAATAGAGGTGTTGTTTTCGAACTGGAACCGTAGTCTGGACGTGAGTTAAATAAACAAAGGAATAATGTAACCCTGCGTTTACCCTGGTCGATCATTGTAGCAAACCGTGAGTGGTTTCAGAAAGTGGGTTGCCCATATCGCACCACTTTTGGTGAAAAGGCGGTATTTTCTGAATCGGAGCGATTCCATAGAACCGTTGACGCATGGCACCGGACGGAGGTACAAAACCACCTTTCCGTATTCTCACCGGGCGTTAAAATTCGGCGCTTGTGGCCGAGCGATATCGACGAGGGCCGTCGATCTGGAGCAGGATCGTCGGACGGTGGTCGAGCAACGAAGATGCATGAGATTTAACCTAAGGTACGGGCAAACATTTGATTGGCTATTGGACATAGAGGTGGGCCTGGAGCGAGAGTCCCGTTATAAATTTGATTTATATGCGTGGAGTATTAAAATAAGTTTTGAAAACTAATAATAAGTCTGGAAAGCCCTAATCAAGGTTCAGGGATATAATATAAAGTTAATATTGCGGATCGTATTATTTATCAATTTCTGCGAATTTGATAATTAATAAAAAGAATTAGACCACGTGAAGCAAGAAAAAGAATAGACGGAGCCACGTCACCATGGACCAGTTCTCCGTTGGCAGACCTTTCAGCGTTGTTGCATCAATCTACATGATGAACTAGCCAAAGGGAACTTTGCGGGAAACATAACAACACATAATGTCATGCGGGCTTGTTTATATTGGCCCACGTTATCCAAAGACACCCATGCTTATGCCTGAACATTTCAAGTCTGTCAAAGGTGTGCCGACAGGAACAAGAAGTCAACCACCCCACTACAACCTATCACAGTAGAAGAACCATCCCAACAGTGGGGATTATATATCATCGGTGATATATTTCCACATTCATCGCAGTAACATCACTATATTCTCACAACGAAAGATTACTTCACATGATGGACAGGAGAAGTTCTGCTTAAACAAGTGAATAACCAGGGAGTCATCAGTTTCCTAGATTTCCAGGTTTGGCATTCCTATGTTGCTTGTTTTTGACAATGCAACATATTTCTCATTGCTAAAGCTTTATGATTTCACATTGGAAATTGGAATAGTGTTGAAGCTTTTTGCTAACTATTATCCTAAGGGGAATGATATTGTTGATTCCACGAATAAGAATTTGATTCGTATTATAAAAAATACCATGTTCTCTAAGAAAATGAACTAACACTACACGTTTGAATTATTTATGGGCTGGACGAGTTACACCTAAGACATCCCTAAATACTTATCCCTACTTCCTAGTGTACGGAAAAGAAGCCATCCTCCCTGCCAACATCTACTTGTATGCTCTCCAAATTTCCTAATAATCCTAAGGCAAGTCATGTTTGTTAGTATAACACAGGATGGACACCCTTCATAAGCTCCAGGAAGAAATATTGAAAGCCGAAGAAAAGATTTTACTCCATCAAAACTGTATCAAGAGGTGGTTTGACAAGAAGTCTACAGGGAAGAACTGCTTCAGTGTGGGTGACTTAGACTTAAAATGAGATAAATCCCATGAGGACAAAGGAAAACACACTAAGTTTCAATCCCTGTGGATTGGACCATTAACTATACATGAGAAAATTGGCCAACACACATACCGTCTTCAAAAACTTGATGAGAAGAATGACTCTCTCCCTGTTAATGACCAATATCTCAAGCATTATTTTCAATAAATTTTGGGGCTGTGCCCTACACTATGTACGTATTATATTTTCGTCATTTTGCTTGTCTTCATTTTTTTTTGTTGTTGGTTTGTTTCATGTTTTATATGTCTTGTGAATAAAGTGTTGTCCTCATGTATGTTTCTGGGATGTTGTGCATGGTTTAAGTCTAAGTAGTCTTGTGAAAGTTAAAAATTTGATTAGTTTTTGGTCGGTATTCCTTGTGTTTGTTATGTATTTTTTTCGATGAAGTTTTGACGAAAAATATGATAATTCCGTAAGGATATTCTTGGACTAACCATGAATTCTTGTCTACCTGAGAAACCTTATGCCCATATTCGATTCTCTCATTTTGGTTTTTTCATGCTTATCCAACCAGTAAAAGGGGAGGAGGGGAAAATATAAACGAGCAAAACTAAATCATAGGAACCTATACACTTCTTTGACGGAACAACCTCTCCTATTCTCAATAAGTCGTGATCCCTCTTCCACCAAAAATAAATAAGTGCCAATGCATAGTCTTATATTAAATAATAAATAAAGGTGAAAGAAGAGAAAGGCTTCTTGTGTAGAGAGGTGAAGTAAGAAAATCCATCGGGGTACTGTTCAGGCTCGCTGGCAGTAAAGCAATGTTGGTGATTCCTGAAGTGACTCCGCCGGGGTACTGTCTAGGCCTGCTGGTAGCAGAGCAACACCATAGATGAAAAATTATACTCTGAAAATATTAAACTCGCGAGCTTCATTACCCTCCCCCTATTTGAAATTTTGTGAGCAAGCTAAATATTTGTTGAGTTAAGATGAGGTCGCATGATGGGGACTTGGTCTATTCACGGGGTAAGTGGGAAGGTAAAGCAATCTTCCTGATGAATCAATCCTCCCTGAAGAACCAGGGCCATGCACAAAAGAAGTTAATTGAAATAGAGAAGATGGAGTCCTACCAGTGTGTCACCAAGTGTTATAACCTCTACAACCTCCTCCAAAATTTGGGCCTATACCCAAATTTCCGAGCCTTCCTTTGTCTTGTTTATGGCTGTCACAAACTTTGAAGTTCATTCTATTGCTTTTGTGATCCCCTTTTGCAAGATGGGAAAACTGTCTCCTTTGGCATGTTGGATACTATAGTGAATGTATGAGCTTTTTCCATTGATTTCAAGAGGTCATATTTATGTAAATGAGTTTTTCTAACTATGTAAGTACCTATCACACTCATTTCCAAAGTTCTGAACACCATCGCACAAGTGTCGTCACAATTGTCATAAAGTGTATCTTTGGTGTCACACTTGTCATAACTAGTCACAAAGCTATCACATAGAGGATAATGCTTTGTATGTATGTATCAAATTATCTATGTTGTCTAAGTCGTCAAAGTATGTTGAGTGTGTGATCATAATCAAAATCCATCAATGTTCACATCAATCTCACCTATCCCACACTTGGTCATTTTCAGGAAAACTTATTGACCAAGAAACTTAGCCTCTCCGAGCCTCCCCTAAGTTGCACACTGCATATTCTTAGTCCTATGGCTATGACCCTACTACTTGGCACTGCGCAGTGCTAGCTGCATAAAAACTTCCAAATTGTGCAGTTTTGGTGACCAATGCTTGAACTTGACCTCCAGAATTGCGCAGTTGAGGCCTCCATCCCAGATTGAACTTCACACTTCGCAAGTTCAAGACAAAATATCATACCTTGAGCCTTAGAACTGTGCATTGCATATTCATCCTGACTTCCTTGACATCTTGAATCGTGTAGTTGGATTTCCTAGCTCTCATCCTTGTTGTATATCCCCTTTGACTCCAGAAACTACATAGTCATGTCCCTCGGCCCAACCTAAACTGCACACTGTGTAGTCTCAAGGCTCAAGGATTCCCCTTGCATGTTTGAAATGCGTAATCACTTAGCCTCCTTGCCTAGCCTGTCACCTGTCCTGAGCTTAGTTTATAGATAAAAATGCATTATCTTAGACTAGGAATTTTCAGATTGATGTCGTCTTATCATGAATGAATTGCAGGAACAAGTTCTCCATCAAGTCATGGCGAGATGATAAAGGAAGAAAGGAAGGAAGAAATCATGCTCAAAGACACTCTTGCAGTTGAACTTACAAGATGATTGATCGAAATAAAGTGAAAGGACACTAGTTGGCAACCACTTTTAAGACTTGAGATCATTGAAGGCTCCCTATCACTAAGGCTTGTGGTGGAGTGAAGGAGAGATATCTATTGAAGGAACTTAACTCTTAGCAGCTGTAATGGCTTGAAATTTCCACATCATCAAGTAGTCCATGTCAGCAATATGATATCATGTCATGTCATTGTTGGTCATGTTTCCACATCACTATTGTATATTATATCCATTGTAAACAAATGTATTATAAAGTGGAAGTATAAAGGACACACATGAATGTAAAGAGTCATGTAAGTGGAAAAGTCATGGGAAGTCCAACCGTCATGAGGGTAGTCAAAGATTCACCCTTGGTTATATATAGTACTTGATTGTATGAGCAAAGGACTTTTCACCTTAGCTCCACCAACAACGCAATAGAGAGAATATCCGGTTCTTTTGTGGAGGAAGGAGTGTCTCCAACGCTCCACTATTTGAGCTAGCAATGTTCATTGTATATATGTGTCTCAGAAATTGTACTTAATAAAAAATCATTTCAAGGCCAACAAGTTCTTCACACATGATTTATGAATGTTTGTAAGACTATTCTGTGGATAATTGTACTTCATGTTTTATTTTCGCATGTACTAATATAGTTGAACTATTTCAGTTAATTTATTGCTTATCTTGTTGAGGACGTCCTGTAATGGTTGTAATTTCTGTCACAATCCTTGTGGAGTATTCTACAAGATATTGGACAAACCTTTCTTATATTACTGTGCGTAAGTTTTGTCCCGTTGTTGTGGAATATCCCACAAGACACTTGACAGATCCTTCTTAAGCTATTGTGTGTAATGACCGTCGCATCCATTGTGGACTATTTCACTGGGTGTTAGACGAGATCCTTTGATTCATGTGTGTCTCTTCCTTAGTGGTACTATTACCTCTCTCTTAGAGGCTCACCTTTCTCCCCGCCTCCCCTTTGCAGTAGAAGAACCTTAACACACTTGCAATCAGACACTCACTAGGCACAACCCCCTTGATTTGTGCAAGTATATTAGCATCACTCTCCCTTTCCGACAACAAGAGACAAGACACATATTTAAGAATAAGGCAACCGTGTCTTTCTTCCAGATGGGACTCCTACACCAAATGATGTGAGGTCTAACTGGGACTTCATATCAAGGAGATCCCATGAATGTTGGCGGATCCAACTCCGTCAACAAGTTACTACATAAATTTTGGTCCTTTCAACTTGCCTAGAAACCCTAGAAAATTACATGTGTGAGAGAGAGATGCCCCAAAAACTTCGATTTAGTCTTCCTTTGATTTATTCTTCCTTTTCATTGACTTCACTCTCCTTTTTCTTACTCTTGTATTGTAGATCAAATTTTTGGATGATGAATTATAAATAGGTCAAACTCCTCTTATATTTATACTACTTCCACAAGTTCAAATAGCCCCAATCTAAGATGACTTCTTCAAGGCAGGGTCCACTTGGTGACAAATGACTATTTTGACTCAAAAATAATTTTCTTTACATGATACAAAAGCATAACAAGGGTATAATAAATATGGAAATGACTCTTATGACTCAAGATAAACCCTATAATCCTACAGTGGAGGATTTGACCTAAAAAATAAATAAAATGAGCATGAAACCCATGCTTGAAAATAATTTTCTTTTTCTTCTTTTTCAATTTTACAATAAATACATGATGATAAAAAACAATAGTAGTTATGAAGGCTGACCATAGTTGCATTTTCAATGCTCCCTCTTAACTAGGGAGGTAATCATAGTTATTCTAATAGGTATAAGCATGTACTCAAATTTTCATTTTTCACTGGAGAGTTATAGCAAATGAAATTCTAGGGATACCCTAATTGCTAAGGTATCCACACAACAAGGAATATGGTGTCATCTAGGCATTTTACATTATAGGTACCATCAGGATATAACCCTGGTATCCATCCAACATGATACCATCTAGGCATCCATGCCTTGAAACCAACCCTCATATGGATCCACGTATCAACACTAAACCAGAGCTCCAACTGATACCCTCCCTCTGGAATCTAGCCATCAACTAAGATCACAATACTAATGAGGCCACAAGGTACTCCCAAGTAGCATCATACAAGACATTTTATGGTACTTATTCTCTCCCTCTCAATTAAACTAGAAATATCCACCAATCCGAGCATGCTCCTAAAATAAACTAACTTCTTTTTGGGAAGAGATTTTTTCAACACATCAGTTATTTGTTCATTTATTGCCATGTACTGTAGCTTCACGACCCCATATTGAACCAAATTTTAATGTAGTGATACTTATTGGTAATATGATTCATCCTGGCATGGAACAAAGGGTCCTCAAACATCTTGATGCTACTTTGATTATCGCAATTTATAACTGTGTGATCCAAGGGCCCTCCTAACAAATATGATAGAAGTTTCCTTAACCAAACCGTTTCTTTTCCAACTTCACAAGCAAAAACATATTCAACCTAAACACAAATAAAAGTATCTAAATCTTGTTTACGACTCATCCAAGAAATCCTAATGCATCCCATCCTAAAAGAACCACCAATAGTGTTTTTTCCATCCTTCTCACTGAAACCCTAATCTGAATCGGTGAAAAATTTTAATTAGATGTCCTTTCCATCATACTTTAGACAATGATTAATAACCCCACAAAATACCTCAAAATATGCTTGGAAACTATCCAATGATCATGATTTGTCTCTAAATGAAATCAAATTATAACATTCATTGCATAACATATATAGGGTCTAGTATTCACCAAATACATCAATGGTACAACTAATTGACAATAACATGTAGGATCAACAAGGTTAGACTCTAAACCTTTCAATTTATTTAAATTTATGATCATTAGAGTTGTCATAGGCTTGGAACCCATCATACCAAACTTTTGTAAAATCTTGATGATATATGTTTCCTAACCAAGATAGATTTCTTTGGGTTTCTGCCAAACTTCCAAGCTGAAATAGTAATGCATAAGTCTTAGATATTTCATTTCAAATTCTGCTACCAACATCTTTTTTCATTCTTGAATTTTATGCTCAACACCTTTAATGAGTATATAATACACATATAATAGAATAATTACTAGTTCATTATTTACTACTTTGATGTAGATATTTGGGTCTATAGAGCTTTTGAAAAATTCATTTCTTAAAATATAGGCATCCATTCTAGCATACCAAGCTCTAGGTGATTGTTTCAAGCCATATAGAGATTTCTTTAACCTATAGACATGAGATTCCCTGCAATGTATTTAAAAACCTTCTGGTTGTTCAAAGTATACTTCTTCATCTATGGTCCCATTTAAGAATACTATTTGAAATCCATCTGGTGGATGTTCCATCCCATAGTTGTTGCTAAAGAAATCAAGGATATAATGGTAGTGTACCTGGTTGTATGAGAAAATTTTTCTTCATAGTACACTACTTCCTTTTGAGAGATACCCCTTGCAATGAATATTTCTTTGTATTTATATATGCTCGCATCAACTGCATGTTTGATTTTGTAGATCCATTTAGATGTGACAACATACTTGTCACTAGGTATAGGAACAATTTCCCAAACCCCATTATTCATGATTGATTGATATTCTTCTTGCATAAGTTTCTTCCATTAATCACGATGAGAAAATTTATTAAAGGTGTTTGGTTCCACTTCAATTAGTTTCAACATGTAAGATGCATATCTAGAGTACCTCTTTGGTTTATTTCTTTTTCTAAAAGTATCTTCCTATCCTAATAACCCTTGATTTTTCAATACCAGAGCCCCTTCCCTGAACAAGAACTTTTCCGTCTACAAAAGAAATCCTATCTCCTTTATCTTCTAGATGAGAAATATAAAATAAATTCTCTTTTAAACTTGGAACATAGAGGATGTCATTGAGATGAAGCTTTCCACCATATTCTAGTTTCAATGAGGTAGATTGAAGCCCTTTTACATCATAACTATTGTTAACTCCATGCTCCACTGAATAAGATGATGATCCTTTTGATAATGTTTGTAGTTGTCCACTTTCTCCTGTCATTTGTCTTGATGCTCCACTATCAATGATCCATGCATTGTGATCATAAAATGTACCTGTAAGTGCTGTTATGAATCCTCCACTTTTGGTTATTCTATATAGATTGTAGATGATTTTGACAATATTTTTGCAACTTTTAAGATACCTTTAAGGGTCTTGAGTCCCATCTTCATAAAAATTTCCATTGATGAGAGGGATATTCCTTTCGAGAGTGCTTTCCTTCCTTCAAATGATAGCCAACAAAATGATCTTCAAATAGTCCTTCCTTCACCTTAGCTCTGATACCATGTTGAGAAATCAATGCATGTAGTTATTAGGGTTTTGATTCCTCTTTTATTGATAATTAATTGTGTTATGTGTTGGCTTCTTTAATTATATATTATTTTCTCTTTCATTAAGCAATTACCAAATAAAAAATGTATAAATATCACAAGAACAAGAGACACAATATGTAGGCACTCAACGAGGGAAAAAACCCCTATAGGGGAAAAATCAATCAAACTATTATTCAATAATTGAATCAAGTTAAATTGAGACAATCCAAGACCTTTATACCTAGAAAAATACCCCTCCTATCACCAAGTCAACCCTCCTTTCAAGTAGATAGATTCTGTCAAAGTCAACAAGAGTAAATTACTTCAAAAATTGCTTCAATCTAGAATTTTTCCCCCCTGCAACATGGAATTTCCTACTTATAGTTACTGCAGAAATTTCGGCCTTTGCAACTTGCCCATAAACCCTATAAAATTCGCACATGTGATAGATATGCCCCGTGACTTTTCTCTCCTTTTTATTGCTCTTATACTGCATAACGAACTTGTGGATGATGGATGCCAAATAGGTCGATCTCCTCTTCTATTTATAATGCTTCCATAGGGTCAAATAGCCCCAATCTGCATTGAATTCTTCAAGGCAGGGCCAACTTGGTGAGGATGTGACAAATGATTATTTTGACTCAAAAATAATTTTATTTACATGATACAAAATCCTAAGAAGGGTATAGTAAATATGGCAATGACTCTTATGACTCAAGAGAAACCCTAGGAGCCTACAATGGAGGATTTGACCTAATAAATAAATAAAATGAGCATGAAACCTATGCTTGAAAATACTTTTCTTTTTCTTCTTTTTCAATTTTACAATAAATAAATGATGATAAAATACAATAAAAAATATGAATACCGACCATAGTTACATTTTCAAAACTCCCTCTCAACTAGGGAGGAATTCATAATTATTCTAATAGGTACAAGGATGTACTCAAATTGTCATTTTTCATTGAATATTTATAGCGTACAAAATGCTAGGGATATCCTAACTACCAAGGTATCCACATAACATGGACTAAGGTGTCATCTAGGTATTTTCCACTATAGTTACCATCAGGCTACAACTCCGGTATCCATCCAATATGATACCATATAGGCATCCATGCCCTAACACCAACCCTCATAGGGATCCAGGTAACAACAATAAATCAAAGCTCCAAACAATACCCTCCCTTTGGTATATAGACATCAAATGAGATCTCAATACTAACTAGGCCATGATGTCCTACCAAGTACCATCATAAATACAAATTTATGGTACTTCATCTCTCCCTCTCAACCAAATCATAAATATCCACCAATCCGAGCATGCTCCTAAAATAAACTAAATTCTTATTAGGAAAAGATTTCGTAAACACATCATCTACTTGTTCATATGTTGGTATGGTAGGTATTGTAGATTCATGACCCCATATTGAACCAAAATTTTAATGTAGTGATACTTATTGTTACAATGATTAGTCTTGGCATGGAACATAGGGTCCTCAAACATCTTGATGCTACTTTGAATATCACAATTTATATATATGGGATCTAAGGGACCTACAAACAAATCTATATAAGTTTCCTTAACCAAACCATTTCTTTTTCAATTTCACAAGAAACAACATATTCAACCTTAACACTACTCAAATCAACTGAATCTTGTTTACAACTCATCTAATAAATCATAACGGATCCCAAAATAAAACAATGACTAGTAGTGCTTCTTCTCTACTTCTCACTGCCACCCCAATCTGAATCGGCGAAACCTATTCATTTGATATCTTTTCCATCATACTTTAGATAATGATGAATAGTGCCATATAGATACCTCAAAATATGCTTGGAAACTACCCAACGATCATGACATGGCTCTGACAAAAATTGTATTAGAACATTCATTGCATAACATATATCGGGTATAGTATTTACCAAATACATCAATGAGCCAACTAAATGACGATAACATGTAGGATCAACAAGGATAGAATCTGAACCTTTCAATTTCTTTAAATTTCTGATCATTGGAGTTGTCATAGGCATGGAATCCATCATACCAAACTTTTGTAGAATACTGATGATACTTTCCTTGACCAGGATAGATTTCTTCGGGTTTCTTCCAAACTTCCAAGCCCAAATAGTAATGCATAAGTCCTAGATCTTTGATTTCAAGTTCTGATGCCAACATCTTTTTGCATTCCTGAATTATATGCTCCACACCTGTAATGAGTAAATCATCCACATATAAGTGAATAATGACTGCTTCATTCTTTACTACCTAGATGTAAAAATTTGGGTCTATAGAGCTTTTGACAAATCCAATTCTTAAAAGAAAGGCATCCATTCTAGCATACCAAGCTCTAGGTGCTTGTTTCAAGCCATAAAAATATTTCTTTAACTTGTATACAAGAGATTCCCTGCTATGTATTTCAAAAACTTTTGGTTTTTCCATGTTTACTTCGTCATCTCCGGTCCTATTTAAGAAATTTGTTTTGACATCCATTTGGTGGATGTTCCATCTTATCGTTGGTGCTAAAGAAATCAAGGATCTTATGGTAGTGTATTTGGATGTACGCACAAATGTTTCTTTGTAGTCCACTCATTCCTCTTGAGAGAAACCCCTTGCAACAAATATTTCTTTGTGTTTATCTATGATCCCATCATCTACATGTTTGATTTTGTAGATCCATTTAGATGTGACAACAAACTTGTCAATAGGTCTAGGAATAATTTCCCAAACCCCATTCTTCATGATTAATTGATATTATTCTTAGATAGGTTTCTTCCATTCATCATTATGAGCGACTTTATCAAATGTGGTTGGTTCCGATTAAATTAGTTTCGACATATAAGATGCATATGCAATTTTCCTATTTGGTTTCTTGCTTTGCCTAAAAGTTTCTTTTGTTGCTCCATCTCCTTCCACATCTTCAAGTGTGGATTTTAACCAATTTGGCCTCTTCTTTACTTCAGGAATGATTGTAGGTTGAATGGGTTCACTTGGTCCTTCTTCTTCTTGAGCTATAGGTGCTTTGACATGTTTCTCTTCTTCTTCAAAGGGTGGGATATCTTCTTCATCAAATTAAACGGGAATATTTTTAGACTTTTTGTACGCAATATTTTCATAAAATATAAAATCTCAGCTAACTTCAATTATTTGACCTTCTTTTATGTAGATTCTATAAGCCTTTGATGAAAGGCTATATCCAACAAAGATACCTTTTAAACTGGTAGATTCCTATTTCTTTCTTTTATCTCTAGGAATGTGAATGTAGGCAGGGAATCCAAAAATATAGACATGATATACACATGGCTTCTTTCCTGAGAATGCTTCTTCCAGCGTCATATTCTTAAGAATTATATGAGACTTCTATTTTGTATGTATACTGCTGTCATAGCTACTTATCTTCATAAGAGTTTTGGAAGGTCTTGATCAAATATTACAGTCCAGATGCATTATTCAATAGTCCTATTCTTCCTTTCTTCTACTACATTTTGTTCATGATTATAGGGCACTATGATCTCCCTCTTAATACTTGCTTCCTTGCAAAAGGATATGAGTTCCTTAGATGTATATTCACCATCATTGTCAGATTTAAGAGTCTTTATTTTTATTTTTGTCAAGTTCCCCACTTCTGATTTGAAATCCTTGAATTTTTCAAAGACTTCATCGTTATTTTTGAGAAGATAAATCAAAGCCTTCCTAGAATGATCATTAATGAAGGTCACATAGTATAGATGGAATCCAAGGTATTTATCTTCCATAGATCCACATACATAGACATGAATAGGGTCTAATATTTCCTTAGAAATTGAGTCATTTCTTGAAAATGGTTTCCTAGTATTCTTCCCCAAGGCATAACCCTTACATACCCCTTCATGATCCTCCTTCAAATTGGGGATTCCTTTTACCATTTTAATTAAAGAGGGAAATATATTATAATGAAGGTGCCCATATATTCTATGCTAAATTTTAGAGGGACCAATATCCATGTGAACAAGATCTTGAGGATATTTTGTTAAATTTATATATAACCTCACTTCATGAATCCTAATAATCCATGCTTTTTCAATACCAGAGTCCCTTCCCCAAACACAAAATTTTCCAGCTACAAAAGAAATCCTATCTCCTTAATATTCTAGAAAAGAAATATAAAGTAAATTATTTTCAAACCTTGAACATATAGGATGTCGTTGAGATGAAGCTTTCCACCATATTCTAGTTTCTACAAGGTAGATCCAAGACCTTTGACTGCATAGATATTGTTATCTCCAAGGTACACTAAATGGGATTATGGTCCATTTGATAAATTTTGTAGTTGTACACCTTCTCCTGTCATATGTCTCGAGGCTCCACTATAAATGATCCATGCATTTCCATTCAAATGTACCTGTAAGTGTTGCTATGAATCCTACACTTTTGATTCTTCTAGATAGGTTGTAAATGATTTTGACACCAAATATTTTTACAAATTTTAAGAGATATTTAAGGTTCTTGAGTCCCATATTCAAATAGTTTCCCATTGATGAGAGAGATCTTCATTTCAAGAGTTTTTTCCTTCATTCAAATGATAGCCAAAAAGGTGATCTTCAAATAGTCATTCCTTCACCTTAGCTATGATACCATGTTGAGAAATCAATGCATGTATTTATTAGGGTTTTGATTCCTTTTTTATTGATAATTACTTGTGATATGTGTTGGCTTGTTTACTTATTTATTATGTTGTCTTTAATCAAGTAATTACCAAATAAAAAATGTATGAAGATAACAAGAACAAGAGAAACAAGATGTAGGCACATAACTAGGGAAAAACCCCTCTTTAGGGGAAAACCCAGTCAAACTCTTCTTCAATAATTGAACCAACTAAAAGTGAGACAATCCAATACCTTTATATCTAGAAAAATACCTCCTCTAAACACTAAGTCAACCCTCCTTGCAAGTATATAGATTATGTCAAACTCAACAAGAGCAACTTCCTTCAAAAAACTACTTCAATCTCGAATTTTGATCCCCCGCAACTCATAATTTCGGACCTGTAGTTATTGTAGAAATTTTGGCCCCTGCAACTTTCCCAAAAACCTTATAAAATTCACACGTGTGAGAGAGATGCCCCAAAAACTTCGATTTAGTCTTCCTTTGATTTATTCTTCCTTATCCTTAACTTCACTCTCCTTTTTCTTGCTCTCGTACTACAGATTGAACTTGTGTATGATGGATTCCAAATAGGTCGAGCTCCTCTTCTATTTATACTGCTTCCAAATGGTTGAATAACCCCAACCTGGGCCAACTTTTTCAAGGTAGTGCCGACTTGGTGAGGAGGTGACAAATAACTTTTTTGACTCAAAAATAGTTTCCTTTACATGTTACAAAATCCCAAGAAGGGTCTAATAAATATGAAAATGAATCTTATGACTAAAGAGAAACCATGGAATCCTACAATGGTGGCTTTGACCTAATAAATAAATAAAATGAGCATGAAACCCATGCTTGAAAATAATTTAATTTTTCTTCTTTTTTAATTTTACACTAAATACATGATGATAAAATACAATAGCAATTATGAATCCTGGCCATAGTTACATTTTCAACACTCCATCTTAACTATTAAGGTATTCATAATTATTCTAATAGGTAAAAATATGTACTCAAATTTATATTGTTGACTAGAGATTTATAGCATGCATAATGCTAGGGATACCCAAACTGCCAAGGTATCCGCACAATAGGGACTAAGGTGCAATCTAGGAATTTGTGACTATAGGTACCATTAGGCTGCAAACCTGGTATCCATCCATCATGATACCATCTAGGCCTCCATTTCCTAACACCAACCATCACAAGGATCCAAGTATCAACACTAAACCAGAGCTCCAACCGATACCCTCCCTCTAGGATATAGACTTAAACTGATATCTCAATACTAACTAGGCCACCATGTCCTTGAAAGTACCATCATACACATAGATTTATGTTACTTCATCTCTCCCTCTCAACCAAATAAAAAATATCCACCAATTTGAGCATGCTCCTAAAATAAACTAACTTCTTGGTTGGAATAGATTTTGTCAACACATCAACAACTTGTTCATCTGTTGGAACGTATTGTATCTTCACAAACCAATGTTAAAACAAACTTCTAATGTGGTGATACTTATTGTCAATATGCTTTGTCCTCGAATGGAACACATGGTCCTGAATCATCTTGATGTTTCTTTGAATATCAAAATTTATAACTATTGGATCCAAGAGCACTGCAAACAAATCTGATAGAAGTTTCCTTAACCAAACCATTTCTTTTCCAACTTCACAAGAAACAACATATTCAAACTCAACACTACTCAAAGCAACTGAATATTGTTTACGACTCATCCAAGAAATCATAGTGAATCCCATACAAAAACAACGATGAATAGTTCTTCTTCTATCCTTCTCGCTTCCACCCCAATATGAATTAATGAAACTTGTTAATTTGATCTCCCTTCCATCATACTTTATATAGTGATGAATAGTCCCACACAAATGCCTCAAAATATGCTTGGAAAATATCCAATGATAATGAGGTGGATCTAACTTAAATTGACTTAGAACATTCACTGCATAAAATATATCGAGTCTAGTATTCACCAAATACATCAATGATCCAACGAAATGATGATAACATGTTGGATCAATTAGGCTAGAATCTGAACGTTTCATTTTATTTAAATTTGTGATCATTGGAGTTGTCATAGGCTTGGAATACTTCATACCAAAATTTTTTAGAATCTTGATGATATACTTTCCTTGACCAAGATAGAATTATCCAGGTTTCTGCCAAACTTCCAATCCCAAATAGTAATGCATAAGTCCTAGATGTTTGATTTCAAATTATGCTGCCAACATATTTTTTCATTCTTGAATTCCATGATCCACACCTGTAATGAGTAAATCATCCACATATAATAGAATAATTACTGGTTCATTCTTTACTACTTTGATGTAGAGATTTGGGTCTGCATAGATTTTGACAAATCCAATTCCTAAAAGATAGGAATCCATTCTAGCATACCAAGCTCTAGATGCTTGTTTCAAGCCATATAGAGCTTTCTTTATCCCGCAGATGTGAGATTCCATACTATGTATTTCAAATCCTTCTGGTTGTTCAATGTATACTTATTCATCTATGGTCCCATTTAAGAAAGTTGTTTTAACATCCATCTGGTGGATGTTCCATCCCATATTAGTTGCTACTAAAGAAATCAAGGATCTAATGGTAGTGTACCTGTATGTATGATAAAATTTTTCTTGATTTGTATTTATCTATGATACCATCAACTACATGTTTGATTTTTTAGATCCATTTAGATGTGACAACAAACATGTCACTAGGTCTAGGAACAATTTCCCAAACCCCATTCTCCATGATTGATTGATATTATTCTCTCATAGCTTTCTTCCATTCATCATGATGATCGGCTTGATCAAATGCAGTTGGTTCTGATTCAATTAGTTTCAAAATTTAAGTTGCATATCTGGAGCACCTCCTTGGTTGCTTTCTTTGTCTAAAAGTATCTTTTGTTGCTCCATGTCCTTCGACATATCCAAGAGTGAATTTTAACCAATTTTGACTCTTATTCACTGCATGAATCATTTGTAGGTTGAATGGGTTCAATTGGCCCTTCTTATTCTTGATCTATGGGTTCTTTGACATGTTTATCTTCTTCTTCAAAGAGTGGGACATATTCTTCATTATATTCAATGGGAATATCTTTAGACTTATTGTATGCAATATTTTCATTAAATATAACATCTCTGGTAACTTAAATTTTGTGACCTTCTTTTAAGTAGATTCTATAAGCCTTTGATAAAGGGCTATATCCAATAAAGATACCCATTAAACTGGCAGAGTCCAATTTATTTATTTTATCTTTAGATTCTATAAGCCTTTGTTGAAAGGCTATATCCAAAAAAGATACCCATTAAACTGGCATAGTCCAATTTATTTATTTTATCTTCAGGAATGTGAATGTAGGCAGGGCATCAAAAAATACCAAGATGATCTACACATGGATTATTTCCTGAGAACTCGTCTTCCGATGTCATATTCTCAAGAATTATATTAGGACTTATTTTTTGTATGTATACTGCTGGCATTTCTACTTCTTCCCATAATAATTTTGGAAAGTCTTGATCAAATATCATGGTCCTCATGCATTATTTGAACTGACTTATTCTTCCTTTATGCTACTCCATTTTGTTTAGGATTACAGGGAACTATGAGCTCCCTCTTAATACCCGATTCCTTATAAAAGGATATGATTTCCTTAGATGTATATTCACCACATTTTTCAAATCTAAGAGTATTTTTATTTCTTCCAAGTTCCCCACTTATGATTTGAAATCCTTGAATTTTTAAAAGACTTCATCCTTAGTTTTGAGAAGATAAATACAAGTCTTCCTAGAGTCATCATCAATGAAGGTCACATAGTATAGATGGCCTCTAAGATATTTATATGCCTTTGGTACACATTCATCAGAATCCATGAGGTATAATATGTTGTGAAACCAGCTCCAAAAATAGAAGAAAAGAGATATCAACGCCGTAGAAATAAGCCACTTCGAGGGGGTAAACTCTGATACATTACATGAATGAACAATTCTTGAATGATTCAAATTACAAAACCTCCTTTCTATATATAGGAGTCCATGGGGCTACAATGTAATCCTAGTGGGGCCACAATGTAATCCTAGCCGACCTAACAATAATAATTTAAGGGCACAATAATAACAATATGGGGGTTATAGGGGTACAATAATAACAATAAGGGGGTTACAATAACAACAATAAGGGACTATACTAGTAATATAGGGACCTAACGTGCCCCTCTCCTTCAAAAAAATGTTGTCCTCAATGCTTGAGTAGCTCTGGGTGCTTCTGTATAAAATTCTCATCCTCCCATGTAGAATCTTCAGTGGGTAAGTTCTTCCACTTGATGAGATACTCTGAAATTGATCGATTTCGTAGCTGTAGATTTCTTGTTTCCGTGACTGCTTCAGGTTCCAATATGATTTTTCCTTCCTCACCAAGTTCTGGCAATATTGTTTGAACTGGAAGATTTTCACCTATAACCTTCTTTAAGCATGAAACATGGAAAACTGGATGCACTCATGAAGAAGATTGCAACACCTTGTAAGGACCATAGTACTTTGGAAATAATTTATTATCCTTCTTAGCTTGCTTGAGGGACATTTGTTTGTATGGTTGTAGCCGTAAAAATACCCAGTCTCCTACATCAAAACTTCTCTCGCTGTGATGTTGACACTAGAAAATTTGGCCCAATTTCCGACGGCCACTTCGTCGCTATTCCGACACATAGTCGTCGCAAGAGCGATAGTTCGAGGACGAGCAAAACGTGGTTTTCCATTACGTCGCAATTCCGACGCCTTGACAAAGTGTCGTACTACCGACACTTTTTCCGTCGCTTCCAAACAAGCATCGCTCTTCCGACGTTTCCCAAACCGTCGCTCTTTCGACATTTGTAAACTGTCACAATTCCGACGAAATTTGGTCCGACGTTTTGAAGTCGCTCTTCCGACGTTTTGATACCGTCACTCTTCCAATGTTTGTAAACTGTCGCAATTCCGACGAAATGTGGTCCGATGTTTTGAACGTCGCTCTTCCGACGTTTTTATACTGTCGCTCTTTCGACGTTTTTAAGCTGTCGCAATTCAGACGCCGTACAAAAGTGTCACAAGACCGACGCATTCCAAAAGCGTCGCAATATCGACCCTAGGAAGAAATGTCGCAATATCGACGGACATCACAAGACCGACGAAAATGGAAATTGTTCAAGACGTCGAAAGACCGACGCTTACAAAGTGTTGGTATACCGACGACGGGTTCAATTTAAAAAAAAAAAAAGAAACTTTAAAACAAGATAGTAAATCTCCAATATTTGTTATGAATTGTGGGCATTCCAATTGTTATGAACTAATTCGACCATGAAATATTAATATAATAAACCACCCCACAGCGCTTCGACTATAAACAATCATATAAACATGGCTATGTATTTCAAAAAACAGGTTTAAAATAGAAACAAGGCAACATATTTTTTTTTCCAATTGTTATGAACATAATTCGACCGTGAAATATTAATATAATAAACCACCCTGCAACGCTTCGACTATAAACAATCATATAAACATGGCTCTGTATTTCAAAAAACAGGTTTAAAATAGAAACAAGGCAACATTTTTTTTTCCAATTGTTATGCACATAATTCGACCGTGAAATATTAATATAATAAACCACCCCGCAGCGCTTCGACTATAAACAATCATATAAACATGGCTCTGTATTTCAAAAAATAGGGTTAAAATAGAAACAGGGCAACATTTTTTTCTCTAAGTAAAGTTAATCTATTAACAGTGGGAATAAAATTATAGAATGACCAAAGTAAAAAACATTGCCCAGATTTATGGCAAATTTGTCATCAAAAAATAAAAAAAGAAGACTGCCCTCATACGGGGAAACCAGTCTTGAACGTTTTTCAGGTCGTTGCATTGTAAAAAACATTGCCCAGACTTATGGCAAATTTGTCATCAAAAAATAAAAAAATAAGACTGCCCTCATACGGGGAAACCAGTCTTGAACGTTTTTCAGGTCGTTGCATTGCCCACGCAGGGGAACCATCGTTTGATATCTTTGGCGATTACAGTGTTTACAGAATTAAAAAATAAAACAGAGGTCCAACACAGTAATATAAGAAAAAACATGCCCAATTAAGTGGGCCGCGAAGCAATAAAACCAAACCAAAGAGAAGCAGCTACTCATCCGGTGGTTCTTCGACAACTTGGCACCATCCTTCGGAAAACATAAAAATGAAACTTTAAAACATGACAGTAAATCTCCAATATTTGTTATGAATTGTGGGCATTCCAATTGTTATGAACATAATTCGACCATGAATTATTAATATAATAAACCACCCCGCAGCGCTTCGACTATAAACAATCATATAAACATGGCTCTGTATTTCAAAAAACAGGTTTAAAATAGAAACAGGGTAATTTTTTTTTCTAAGTAAGGTTAATCTATTAACAGTGGGAATAAAATTACAGCATGACCGAAGTCAAAAAAATTTCCCAGACTTACGGCAAATTTGTCAAAAAATAAAAAAAGAAGACTGCCCTCATATGGGGAAATCAGTCTTGAACGTATTGCCCACGCAGGGGAACCATTGTTTACAAAATTCAAAAATAAAAAAGAGGTCCAGCACAGTAATATAAACAAAAACATTCCAATTAAGTGGGCCGCGAAACAAGAAAACCAAGTCAAAGAGAACCAGCTACTCATTCGGTGGTTCTTCGACAATTCGGCACCATCCTTCGGCGGGAGCAGCTTCAGACACGGAAGGTCCAAGATCTTGAGACGCTATCTCCACATCACGAGCCCTACGAACCTGAGCATCTGGTTCCTGCACATTCACGCCACCACTCCCCTCCTGAAGGCCCGAAAGCTGGGCTTTTTATGAGCTCAGACCCACCGGACGGGTGCATTGTTCCTCCACTTGGGCCTCTTCATGGAAAACCACGGTGATTGAAGCTGTGATTCGTGGGCAGTTCAGAGAGAAATTAAAGGAAAAAAGTGCAGTGCGCGTCGTGGGAGAAGGTGAAGCGGTGGGGAAATGATGAGCAGGGGAGCCCATACGGTGGCCAGATCCTAGAACCTGATCTCGCCCAATTCTATTGTTTGGATAGCGGCCTGCGTAATAATCACTTGATTGGGAAGACGACTCGGTTGAGGGGCTGGAGGGAGCGTGCAGGGGTTGGCCTCTGGTGCTACCCTTGTGGCAACGCATCCTTTGATGCACGTGAGGCATGGATGTAGTCTCAGTAGTGGGCACAAGACGAGATGGAGAAGCAAGATTCCAAGAAACCAAGGAAGACAGACACAGACCAGACCGAGAGAAATGCAGATTTGCAGCGAGGTCTAAGCAGCAGTTCAGCTGGCTTCTCCTTCCCATCACAGTGAGTGGGCAGTGTAACCCAGCAACCGGAGAGCATCTGCAATTCAAAGGTTGCCGCTCGTTTGAGAAACCATAGCAAAATGCCATTTTATCGACCTGACTGCAATGGCATCGAAGAACGCCTGTCATAAATATAATTTATGAGAGCCAAAGGCCGGATCATATTGGAGCATGCAAAATCGCTAACAGGAGTGGAGGTCCGATCTTGAACAATGTTAAAACTTAATGCGATTGATTGAACAACGACGTTAAAACTTAATGCGATTGATATGACAAGCTAGAGGAGGACACGTGGCAGAAATTGATTGGAGCGGATCTTTGTTTGGGCCGCTCGCGAAGTGGAAATCCGGACCCGAAAAATATTAGGGCGAATTTGATAAGAAATTTGCGTCACAACTCTCTCTCCATACATCAGCCCAAATTCGGACCTGAAAAATATTAGGGCAGAATTCATTTGGTTTTCGCGTCACAAAATTGGTTGACGTCAGCAGGCTATTTTGGAACGCAAATTTGGTTTGAATTATGGTTTATCGCCGTTTGAAGTCCGGCGAGCTCCACGGCTAAAGGGTTCGTTTGAAGTTTTGACAAAGGTTTTGTTATATGTTTTATTTTATATAACGCGCGGTGGAATAGTTTTATTGTTTGTTAAGGTCCCACACTGGTTTTGGTAATATTTTTTTTTAAATGCGACATATATATGTTATATATATATATTTCATATATATATTAAAACATTTATAAATTGTGGACCCCAGGAGCATTTTAATAGATTTGTTATTTGCATAATTTTGTTATGTTTTTAATATATGCGTTGCATATAAAAGAAAAGGGCTGTGAGCCTGTTTCAGAATGTAGTTGTAAAGTTTATTATTACACACAATAGCCCTGTAAGTGTTTTTAAGAGCACAACAGTGCGTAGTTTTAGAAACAGAGAAGAATTTTGAGTGCACTGCATTTTGCAGCAGTCACATTTTGTAATCCCTCTCAGTGAGGAAGAATTTGTAATAGTTTTTTTTGAAGGAATAGAAATTTTTCAAAGTGTTGAACTCTGTTTCCAGTGAAGAAATTTCAATATTTTATGTGTGTTAGAAGATGAGAGTATTACTCTCTCCATTTTTATTTTGCAATTTTCAAATATTCCAACACATGGCTATAAATGAAGGAGATTGCTACGCATCAACATCAACATGTTTTCAAGTAGGAGCTGCCTAATTTTGTAACAAAATTCTCTCTAGATGTCAAAATTTGCAGACACTGAAGATTGCTCAAGTGATGCCTGAAATTTCCGTTGAATTCCTATAAGAACCTTAGATTTGTGACATAAATCATTTTGCTAATATATTAGCTACTCCTTTTAATTTTGTCTCATTCAACTAATAAAAAATGTTTCAAGGAGTATAATGAAAACTAGATTATGTGTGAAGCATAAAATAATCATTGATGCTAGACTTGGAAGTTAAGAAGTATAATAAGAAGTAGATACACTTCTCTAAAGCATAATACCATTTTTCTGAAGCATAAGACAATCATTGATGCTAGACTTGGAAGTTAGAATAAGACGAGATAAAAAAACAAAAAAGGCATTCCATTACTTGCATGAAATATGAGTACTGCCATTTACCAGTAAGCTGGGAGCAAGGTCTAGATTTTGACTGGCATCGGTTCTTGTGAACTCAAATTTCACTAAAAACATAGTTTTTTGTATGTTTTTTAGCACATGGTTAAAAATGATAGTGCATCAAAATCTATATTGTTGGGCCGAATAAATAAGTAATAAAAAATTCTCTTTACCAAGTTATTCACTTCATCAAAAGCCTGATCTTCACATGTGACACTTTTTCTAGGGATAAATATCAAGTGGGTTGTGACATTTTAAAACTTGGTTCGCGGTGAAGTGCCCAAAAGGCAAGTCTATCAAAGCTTCTGCGACCTGTGTCATTTAATAGTAGCGGATGATTTTATATCATAATGGAGGTGCTCCAATTCAAGCAGTGTAGAAGAGGCAGGAGTCTACAAGGCAGATCCAAACTTTGCAGAAGAGCAAGGCAGATCTTGGGAAGAACGAAGAATTTGGGAATCCGAGATCTCTTCCAGAGGCCATGATACGAAAGGTTTGTCCTGTTTGTATGTCTTTCTCATCTACATCCAATATAGCCTTAAATTCCCACATAGATCACTGTCTATTAGGTGAGTCAAATGCTAAAAAATCTGGAACAAAGTTTTCCAAGCCTAAAGTGAAGGTGAGAAAAAAACGATCAATCCTAGATATAATTGTTACGGCACCTGTTTGCATGCTAGAGGATTTGGATTACAATACTAGCAAAGAGAAATTGATCGGTGATGCACATCCATTGCCTTTGGATCAGTTCAATCTCAGAGACACCACCAAGCAGAGGCAACATCAATGAAAATATCTCAACATTTCAAAATTAATGCAAAGATCTTGCGTAGTGGTAATGCATGTATTTCAAAAGAAACAAATAACAATGCACATTCTAACCCATTCGAATAACCACTATATCAAGGGTTTACATCTAATTAGATCCAATCCGTATATCGATGGAAAAAAATTAATATAATTACATTTTCTGTAGCAGAGGAAACTTTGCGAAAACAGAAAAGGAATATAAAACGAGGATGTCAAGATGTTTAGATGACTCAGTACAATAATTATTTGTGCTTAGTAGACACAACACTGTATTCTTAATGAATTTTATGTAGAATACTAAACAGATTTGTCCAAAATTTGAGATGCAAACTGTAGTCTCTACTACGTTTGGAAAATTGGAGGTTTATAAAGGATAAACTGGGAACAGAATTGTACCACTATGATAAGAAGCTATCAGAAGCATTCCTTCTGCTTCACAAACGTGGAAATACCTTGAGAATGCTTATGGTTGATATAAATATTAGAGCATGGCAGTTAAATGTAGTAGTTATGCTAAAATACTGAATAACAGCTTGAGAGTGCTCTTCAGATACTGTACGAATGCACCAAATTAAAGATGTACCATTACTAAAGATAAATGGCCAAAAATAGTCAATTTTGATATCATGAAGTTATGTCTTTCTCGGTAGAAAACTGGGGATAGGATGGAAAATATGAGAGAACTAAGTTCCAAGGACTAAAAAAACAAGGCCAACATAGTTCTGCCTTGAATCAGAGACAAAAAAAAGCTTCCCAAAAAAGTGTTTGCCACTGTCATCACCCCGAGGAGCGCAAAGTCAGTTGATGGTGCCAACCATTTGACGAAGCAGAGAGAAGATTCATGGTGCCAATGGTTGTAGCATAGTTTGTTGACGTGAGCCATCATTGTAACAAAGCAGATTGATGGTGCCAATTGCTGTAGAAGTCCATTGAGAGTGTAACTACTGTAGTAGAGCAGTTTGAGAGCACCCATTAAAGCTCCTATATATAACAGAGTCAAAATTTTCCTATTGAACAAGTTTGTATAGTCAAAGCCACAGCAAGATTAGATAGCCACGATCCTAAATGAGAACCAGAGCCAAAGCTAAGATAGATTCACGTTTAGCAGAACAAGACAACCATAGCAAAGGATCTGACCGCAAAACCAGATCATGAGAGATAGTAAGATTCTTGCTTCCACTGTGGAAATGTAGAAACTGTACAAGGGCTTTGCTTCCAGCAGATTTCATTGTGACAGTAATTGCTATGGTGTTGTAAGCGCTCATTAGTAGAAATTAGAATATTAAAGCCATTCTGGAATTCTTTTAACCTGGAGAGGGTTTTCTCCGGTTATAAATCCTCATGTTCAAATTCCAATGTGGATTGGTTGTGTTTGATATTATGTTTTTACTGTCCGCAGTTGAATTTTCGCACAGAAAATTATCAGTCTAAAGCGAGCAATTTTGCGATGTTTCTTTTGCTTCCTATTGTGAAGTATTTTGCTCAGAACTCTACTCGTTGTAACATAGGTCTTGGGCATAGAACATGCGACTTGGGTTTTTTGGAATCAAACTTCAGGTTAAGATGCTCATCTGAAGAATGGCACAGTGAGCCTTAGCATGGAGTTGGGAGTACCAATTTGAAGTGCAGGTAGGGCATTGTACAATAGACCAGTTAGATTTCTGGACCCTAATACAAAAGTTTCTTCTTCTTTCAAAACGTGTTTCTTGTTTTTTGTAACCAATGTGGGTCCTGTTCTTGTTTCAATTGGGGATGGATCAGCATTTGTTATTGCTCCAGATGATCACACTCTGGGTAGGCCTGGAGGCTATTTGGGGGTGATGAGTCCAATAGGTCTCAATGAACTGTTGCCCTCGCCGGGAATACTATTGCAGTGGTATTTGATACTATTTTGGATGTTGAATTCCACGATCCTAATGGAAACCAGTACCTTCAGCTCCAGTACCTGTTCACAAAAGAGGGTGCCATAGTAATTCATGCGTGCAGAGAGGGTGAATTGCAGGCATTGCAACAGGAGGTGTTGTTGTTGTTGCATTGGCCACTAGATTGTTTGTCTGGTTCTGTTACACGCGCAAAGTATTGAAAAGGACAGTCAAATTTAGTTCAGATATTGTGAAATTTCCTCGGAAATTCACCTACAAAGAGCTCAACAATGCTACGAAAGACTTTTTTTGAATGTGATTGATAATTGATAATTGCAAGCAAGGGTAATCCCCTTGTGAAACCCAAATTTCTGAGCATTTTCTAAAACCTGATGACAAAGTCATTGTAATGAACAAGCGCCTAGGTCCATATTACGTCCAAATATACCAAGCACTAAGATATATAAAAAAAATCCACAGTATCTGCGAACTAAGAAGAAGAGGCAGAAAATGTATTCTTATTACCTGTTCGAATAGTGGTTGGGGTTTACCATGGAAAAAATTTGACAGAGCCCATGTAGCATTTATTATCATTGATATTCTGGCAGTATCATTCAACTGGGCAAGCACCTGCGTCAGAGCTCCATGACTGAGGGCAAGATCCCTAAATGTTGCAGAGTCTCCAGCAATATTTCCCAAAGCCCAAACAACCTTACATGAACACCAGTTGAACTCAAAGTTGGGTACTAGTTTTTTAAATCAAATTCCAAAATTACAAACATATAAATATAGTTGGGAAGAATAATTTTATGCCTCTAAAATAAACATGCTACCTGTTCTCGAACATTATCATTCCCAGAGGTAAGAAGTTCCACAAATATAGGCAGTGCCCCGTAATCAATCACAACCTTTGTATTCTCAGAGGTTCCTAAGACTATATTAGTCAAAGCCAAAGCTACTTCAAACTACATTATCAATCACAAGGTATCACCATCAAAGCTATAATTTTAAGATAACAATTTATCTACCATTGAAACTATAATTTTAAAATAGATACACCTAGTGATATAGACACCTAGTGAGAGTAGAGGTTAGGAAATTATAATAAGAATTATTACAAGATATCACTCACAGTGCAATTGATTGTTCATTGTCTACTGTAACTATAATTTTAAAGAAGACACACTTAGTGATATAGACACCACCAAGTGAGAGTAGAGGTTATAAAATTATAATGAGAATTATTTCAAGATATCATATTACTCATAGTACAATTAATTGTTTATTGTTTGGTGTAATAATTATTTATTATTTATAAACACAATAAAACATATTATGAGGGACATTGATGAAATTGACAATGGTCTCATAACAAACCATAACGGGCACATCCCCTAGCAAGATAGACTCTGAATAAGAAAGAAAGCAAAACAAAGTGATTACTTACAGGATCATAGGATTCCCGAAGAACAAGATCCAGAGCAGCATTTGTAACCCCTAAAGCAACACCTCTCTCTGCAATATGAATCGCTACATCTTTCATATGTAGTCTAGCAAATTTTCTGAGCTCATCACGAGAAAGAGGATCAAATACAACTATCTCATCAAGTCTATTCAATAGCTCTGGCCTGAAATGTCTTCTAACCTGCAAAAATATTCAAAGGCATGTCAAAGCACTGCAGCCAACTTCGTGATAAAATTATATGAAAATATGCATACACAGAGTCCAGGAGAATGAAACGACAGGTGTATTGGCAGCTGCCGAAATGCAGCAACTAAAACGACAGGTGTATTGGCAGTTGCGGAAATGAAGCTACTAAAATGGCAGGTCTGTCGACGGTTGCAGGTGTGTGGATTGTTGCTGGTATTTTAAGACCGATTCCATGGAAATATACCAGAAACCAGTGGTATGTCAAACCTAGAAGGTAACCCGAGAGACTGTGACCGTCAGATTAAACAAGTAACAGGTGTCGTGCCTAGATAAGAAGTGTTGACAAAAAAAAATGATCTCTTTCATAACAGAAGGCCTATCGGCCTAAATATCTAGGACATGTGGCACTCCATGATAAAGACACATGGTGTGTGGATTTGAGTTTTTCAGGTGGTCAAGTGGGTTAAAAATAGGTGAAATGTGGCACCACTTAAAGATTGAGATGTGCCAATTGGTACAAGTGGTAGACAATTGGCATGCTCAAAAAATGAGGTGATGCAGGAATGCCATGAGGGAGAAAATATCAGAAAAGCCCCAAATTTGGAGAACTAAAGCTCATCACCAACCTGAGATTGACAACTTTACATGATGTAACCTATGAAATCGTAAATGGAGAAATCATAGTAACAATAAAGTAACCTATGTAACAATAAAGTCGGATTCATCCCGGGAGTGGTAATGGGAGAAATCATAGTGAACAACAGGAAACATGCATAGTTGCTTACAATCAAATAGATGAAAAAACACATACAAAAAACCTAGATAATAATTATGAACAAGCTTAATATTGAATTATGAACTGTAAAGGAACTTACAAAATGTGACATTACGAACTTGGTCAAGTGCACAAGCAAAAATATCCTGGACATGACCCTGGTTGACAAGTTGTATTGCTCATGATGCAAGAGGATTTGTACCTGCACTGCCAAGTCAATCAAAATCCATCATTATCTATACAATAAATACAAGTAATTGATGTAGTATTTTTTTACTCTAAGATGCATTCTTATGATAATGTTAGAACATATGTTGAAAATGTCAAAACATACCTGAATAAGCTCCTCTTCGTTTCAAGAAAAAATTATTGGAGTCGCATGAACTTGGAACAAGCCTCCCACGATCTGAAAGAGTAGCAAATAAGTCAATAGTGACTTTTTTGTTGCTACGTTGGATCGAGGGAGGTTTGCTCCAAGATTAAATCGCTCCAATAAATTATTCTCTACTAAACAGGGCCAACCACGTGACGGTGGAAGCTCTTATGGCCTCTTCCCCCCCCCTCACATCACTCTCAATTCCCCAATACCCAATCTATATTTCATTTTTTACTTTCATGAGAATAAAA
Organism: Pinus albicaulis; assembly: GCA_034641835.2. NCBI lineage: Eukaryota > Viridiplantae > Streptophyta > Pinopsida > Pinales > Pinaceae > Pinus > Pinus albicaulis. The sequence goes on from CM076581.1 coordinate 1,106,645,840, forward strand.
AAAAATATTCAATAACTAATAAAAAAACAATTCAACAAAAAGTACGCAAGGAAACATTGCAATTAATGCTTGACATAAAAATAGTATGATAAATGAGTTTTTTATATAACGCAAAAAAAGTTCCAAGTATGGTAACATTTGTCTTATAATAATACAATATTTTACATTATCGAATTTTCTTTTTCTTCTTCCTATTTCTAAAGCTCCTAATTACATCATCAATATCATCATGCCCTGCTCCTGTTTTGTGCCTTTCGACCCGCACTGCTGACCTAGTTGCGTAGTCACGATGTCTGGTCTCATCCAGTGACGGGGCATCGCCTACAAAAACAGAGAATATTAAATTTTAATTGTCAGTTTTTAAATATCATTGAACTAGTTCGGTAATATTAATAAAAAAAATTGCAATGAGATTATTTACCTGGTGCACCAGTTGTCGCCGTTGGGACTGTTGCCCTGTCTTCCTCTCTGGTGGTAAGATCCTCAAGGGAAAAATTCTCTGTCATTTAAACAAAAAAATTTATAAGGACAACCATCAATGTATAATTAGAAAAAATTATAAGTGGAAATTAATTACCGTCACGGCCCTCACTGATAGTAGCATTGTCGGCCTAGTCCCCACTACAATGATCAGGTTGCACGTGAGGATCATCTACATCTGGCTCTAAAACTGGGTTATTTGCCTCGTCGGTAGTGCTGCTCCCCTAATTTAAACAAAGTTGTTAGACATTAAATTTATGGATGAAAACAAACATATTGAAAGGTTAATGTTTTACCTTATCAGGCATTCTGGATCTTGGGACCTGCCCCAAGCTTATGCGACGTTCAACTACGGCTTGATAGCCGAAATGGAAAGCGATATTTTTATCTTCCTCCGTAGTTTCTGTTCCGAAGTCATCACCCTACATTACATATGATTGTGTATTTTTAATCATATTTGATAGGATTACAAAAACGTTGGAAGGCGATACAATTAATTATAATATGTTTAGCTACTTAATTACAATTCTTGCGGCTAATTTCAAGTAGCCGCCCTGGCCTAGCTTGTAATGGCCCTTTTTTTCAATCCTAGCTTTGGTTGCCTTCGAGGTGTCAGGCAACCTAGCATCAAAATATTGAAGTCAGATATGGCATAGCACACTTTTATTTTAGACATAGAGAAAATTAAAGCTATTGAATTAAAGTTGTAATTTACCTTGCGGGTCCAGTTGGCATTTTTCCTTCTTTCTTTTCCCTTTTCTCTTTTCCGTCATGGATGAGTGCTCTCCACTCACTTTCTGGAACTGTGAGAGGACGCTTGTATCTAGGGTTAAATTGCAATTGCATCCTATAGGTGTCCCTGGTATATTTCAAATATTTTCCGGCTACCCGAGCCATCGCTGTTTTGTCAAATGTGTCGACCCCAAAAAGGGTTTCTAGATAATCTAGAAGTTCTTTTTTCAGGTTGGAATTCTGGGAATTCCACCTTGTGCGTATGGTTGGGCCAAAAATTACCAACGCATGGCTCTCCAAAAACCTATAGAACTCATTGTTTCCTACACAGAAAAAAAAGATATTATCATTAATTTAAAAATAAAAATCATGATAAATATGTTTTAGATAGAGTACATAAAATAGTTAAAATATTAAAATTTACCTGGGAGTTGTACGTGCTTTATAGGGACACCTTCATCGTTCACCAACAACGTGCCATTAATGGTCCCTGTGGAGCTGACATGTGTAGCTCCAGGAAACGCAATAATGTAGTTGGCCATACCAGCCTCATCACTGCCAACACGTTCAGCGGTTGGCTGGGTGTCTGTTTGGGCAGGGTGTGTTTCTTGGCTGGCACCTAAAGGAGTAGAAGGTGTACGAGAGGGTTGCTGGGCAATCTCTTGCCCTTGTGTCCCATTACCACCAACACCGGGTTTAGAAAGTGCCAGAAAACGCTACATACAAAAGAAATTTTTGTTAGTTTAGTCAATGTAAAAATTAAAAATCAAACTATCACAATTCATCTCATGCAGAACAAAAAAATATATCCTTTTGACTTTTTATTATTACATGATATGTTTCTAGCTGGGTCATAAGTTGTTTTATCCTCTCTTCTGTTTCAGGTGTTTGAGGCACGTCTATCAAAGTATTAAATTCTGACCTAGCATCTTGTGCCTTTTTTCGCAACAAGAGCGCTGGAGATAGGGATGAAGAAAGCTCTTCCTCATAGAGGGAATCATCAGGCGTACCATGGCTAGGTGTTTGCATATTTGAACAAAATTAATATTATTTCAATTATGTAAATAACTAAAATACCTGAAGATAGAGCAATGCTGGCACTTTACATGTTCTTCCGCTGGCCTCTTTCCTCTATCATCCTGTCTCGGGGTTGTTCCTGTACCGCCTTGATCAGTCTGCCACATTGCAATAAAATTATAAATGTAAAAAATTGAAAACAATATCTAACTTGAAAACACAAAATGAAAACTGAAATAATTTCTAATAAGATACTGGAAGACAGAGTTAGAGTTTCAAATATGCCTTGCATTGAATTCAGTCCTGGAAACATGTCATTGCACATTAAGGCACCCAAACAAGAGACAAGTTGACAATGAAGACCTTATTGAATATATTGTTGGAGCAACTTCTAGTAAACTTGTTGTGAAGACGTTGAGGAAATTTTTGGAGCAAAAATGTTGAAGCTGATGGTATAGCATTGTTGGAGACGATCTTGAAGGGCCTTGAAGTGAAGCTTTTGGAGCAACTATTGAAAAATCCTTAGAGCATTTAAGTAAGGCACTTTCTATCTTCCATCACCTTTTTCCTTTCAATGTCCTTTAAACGATTTTGTTGATATTTAATGTTTGAAATCATGTTATAATTCCTTGATTATATGTTTTTGGGGACTTTCCCTTTGAAATTATCCAAAAATACCCTGGCAATTTTATCTTTAGGATGCATATCTGACCCTATTGTTCAATATTTTGATTGATAGTAGTAAACATAGAGAGTTAGGGGGCTCTTGAATTGGTTTGGTTGCGCCATTAGATCCCTAACATCTACTAGGGAGAACCCCCCTTGAGTTGGAGGAGAGCTAGCCCGAAGTGAAAAGAGGTTGGTGAGGTGACAATGGGGCTATTGAATTACACATGGTATCACACTTTAGCTTTAGGACTTTATCTCGAGAAGTGCGAGATTTTGCTATATCAATTCTCAAATTGTTTACAACACTATTGTTAAGAACTAATAAGAAGTGATGTTGAGGGGTTTTTGGGTATAAGAAACAATACCATTTGAAAACTAGGGTTCTCAGTCCTTGGCATTCCTTCACCTGGGCCTAGGGGCACACTAGAATAATTTCACACTAAACCATGAAAACTTAAAAGTAACTTAACAAATCCATAAAGTAATAATAATCATAATTCCTAATTTCCTATTGTACGATATGATGCAAATTATTCAAACATGAAGCAATGAAGACATGCAATGTCCGAATTTCAAGATTGATGAACCAATACAAGAAGTTAGAAACTACAACTTTGATTCAATACTCCGTGTCCTAACTCCAGGAAGGAATCTAGTTTGTAGTACAGAACATGCATCATGTATTATCAATTCTTAATTGACAACAACTAAAGGTCATCTACCTCATCAATTCCTTCCCATTTTGTGTTTTTACGTTATATTCCTTATAAAAGTGTCAAATTTCTCTCAAAGTAAGCAACCACTGAATAAAATAAAAAATAGTTGAGATATGATTGAGAAATGGTCATTTATTTCTTTAAAGGATCTTCACAATTTCTTTGGTTGTTTTTCATCTCAAGAAACAAGAAATGACCTAAGAAACTATCGTGATGTAATATAAGAAACAACACAGTGCAATGGCCATTTTCAAAGCCAAATGATGTCCATTGAGGACATGGCCTTTATTTGGTTCCTGTTTCATAGGAGTTTCGAGTAGAAATGGAACTTTGTTGTACCATTTCCAGTAGTAAAAAGGGAAAACCTTATTTTTCCATGGGAAATGATTTACCTTTCCTTTTTCAAGATAAGCTAAATCACAAAAAATATGAACTATACTCCACACATTCTTGGATAATGTGAAAGTGGAAAAGGAATACCCTACACAAGTGATGCACACATGTACATTTGAACACTAATAGATTTTTGTAGTTGAAATGCAATGCTTGTTTTCATTTAAATGTAGGGTTTTTAAAGTAGGGAGAAATAATGGCTGCCAAATTAATAAGCGTTTCTTTGGGAAAATTTAAATCTTGTATTGGGTGATGAAGATAATAGAGGGTATTGAATCTTGATTCTTGACATTGTGTTTAACTTGAATAACTCAAATGATTGTAAATATCAGTGGATGAGTTCTTTTTTCAAGTATGTCACTCAAAACTCTTATGTCAAAGCATTGTATGATGGCTAGCATTTGCTTGTTTCCCTTTCTTTAGTTCAATGTAAAAAGTATATTAATATATTGGAGCACGAATGATAACTACAATTGTTTGCTTTGCAGTATATCCAACCCCAATATTATGAAAAGTTTTCTCAAGTGGAGCTATTGGTTATTGATGAAGCAGCTGCAATTCCATTGCCTGTTGTAAAGGCTCTGCTCGGGCCATATTTAGTGTTTCTGTGCTCTACTGTAAATGGGTAATAATTATAAATGAGCCAACCACAATCATAGATTTTGTAACCATTCGGTTTCCATGGATAGTGATGATGATATTAACCCTATATATTAGTGACCTATATCTATATGAGAATGATCTCAACATTGACCTTGATATGGTTGTATGGATGTGACCTTTGGTATGTCATCAGAAAATCCCCAAATATCAGAAAATCCCCAAATCTGGAGAACTAAATCTCATCACTTTCGATCTGGAGTACTACCCTTGTGATAAAGTTGATGACTTTCGATCTCCCATTCTCTACCACTTTGCACTTCACCTTCAATATAGATCAGACCAAGGGCAATTCATTATTGGGTGTTGAGATGGATGAGTTTGTCGAACTAAAATCCATAGCTTAAACTTCATGAAACCGGTGGAGTCAAATTCATGCAAGCACAAACACATCTTACACATCCTCTTTGAAACTCATCCGAAAGAACATTGGAAGACATCTAGAGAGAACCCTATAGCCTAACACAATCTAATGGAATTGACCAAAAAAACCCAAATAGAGTCAACCATACTATAGGAGGAAGGGCCTACAGTAAGAACTTACCATTTTGCAAGAGCTAAGGGCGAATGCTGTTTTGCAAGAGCTGAGGGCGAATGTTGTTCTGCAAGAGCTGAGGGCGAATGCTGAGGGTGAATGCTGTTCTGTAAGAGCTGAGGGAAAATGCTGAGGGCGAATGCTGTTCTACAAGAGCTGAGGGCAAATGCTGAGGTTGAATGCTATTCTACAAGAGCTGAGGGCGAATGCTGTTCTGCAAGAACTGAGGGCGAACACTGAGGGTGAATGCAGGGCGAATGCTGTTCTGCAAGAGCTGAGGGCGAATGCTGTTCTGCAAGAGCTGAGGGCGAATACTGTTCTGCAAGAGCTGAGGGTGAATGCTGAGGGCGAATGATGTTCTGCAAGAGCTGAGGGCGAATGATGTTTTGCAAGAGCTGAGGGTGAATGCACGCATGATATCAGACATTAATGTAGTTTTTAATAAAATCATTTTTATGTAGCGCGCATATAAGTGTCGTTATACCGACAACGGCCAAAGCATCGCTATTGCGACGGATGCCTCCAAACATCGCAATTGCGACACTTAGACATTGTGTCGCACTTGCGACGTTTGGAGGCAGTCATCGCAATAGCGACACTTTGGAGCATAGTGTCGCAATTGCGACGTCTTCCTCCAAACGTCGCAATTGCAACACTTTGTCTAAGTGTCAGTATTGCGACACTTTTCTCTAAACGTTGATATAGTGACGGTTTCGGGTGGGATTGAAAAAATTTGGGGAAATTTCTGACATTTGGTCGAAAGCGTCGGAACCAAGTGTCGGAATTTCCCCCAAATGTACTAGTGTGATTTGCATGTTGTTTCATTCGATTTTGTGCCAAATTCAGGTTATCTTTTAAGAGATGGAGAACTTCTTGTTGATGTTCGATGTGATCTTCCATTGCTTGAACCTTCAAATTTTCTCTTAAAGATGATGTGATGGGCGGTGGATGATATCCATAAAGTGCCCTAAATGGGGTCATTTTTGCTGCAGTATGGAAGGAAGTGTTATACCATCATTCAGCGAGAGGTAACCACTTGAACCATTTTGTTTGTTTAGAAGATACAAAACAACGAAGATATAATTCCAAACATTTATTTACTAATCTCAGTTTGACCATCAGATTGAGGATGATAAGATGAGCTATGAGCTAATTGAGTACCCAAACAAGAAAATAACTCCGTCCAAAAATTTCCAGTAAAAATGGGATCTCTGTCGCTCATAATAACCCTTGGGTTTCTATGTAGCTTTTGAATTGTGTCCATAAATTTAGTAGAAACTGTACTTCTTTAAATGGATGAGATAATGCACAAAAGTGTGCATACTTTGTAAGTCTATCAACTACCACCATGATGACACTCTTTCCTTCAGGCTTAGGTAAACCTGTGATAAAGTCCATTGAAATATCCTCCCAACGTTGACTTGGAATGGATAAAGGTTGTAGAATACCCAGGGTCTTAATTTTATAAACTTTATTCTACTGGAAAACCAAACATTCCACCAAAAAATTTTGAATATCAGATTTAAAGCCATCCCAAAAAAATTCTTTCTTCACCCTGTGGTAAGTTTTTATAAATCTTGAGTGTCCTCAAGGAGAAGTGTGCAATTCCAAAAGAATCTTTTGTTTTAGTTGGGAATTCTTACAAAGATATAAGCGATCTTTGTACCATAAGGAATAATTTTTCCAACTAAATGTATCATTTTAATAAAATTAAAGATTCTATCAGCCTTTTTGAATGAGTGTCCAAGCACTTCTTCGTCCTTCTTTCCATCTATCTCCTTATTTCATTGATTCAATCAAGGATAATAGAAATGGCACAAAGCAATGCTTCCACCTCTTTATTCTTTCTTGGAGAGTATCCGTAATAAACATTTAGCTCTTTTTTGTAGATTATTTTAAAGCTCAAAAACTTCAACACGTTGACCCATTTTTTTCTCTTTTAAAGATAGTATTTGTTCCAAAAAGTGGCTTTAAGACTAATACCCCTTTCTTCGACCCATTTTTGCTGCTCTTCTGAAGATAGTCTTTGTTCCAAAAAAGTGTTTAAGACTATCATGATCAATTTTTACCTTGAAGTGTCTTCCCATTAGGTAAGTTCACCATTTCTTTAGTGCATGCAGTATTGCTAACATTTCTTTCTCATAAATAGCTTTCTGTAAATACTTTCCTTTGATTGGACAACTTTCAAAAGCAATGGGTCTTCCTTCTTGCATTAAAACAACACCAATTCCATTTCCTGAGGCATCACATTCCACAATAAAGGTTTTTGTGAAGTCCGGCGTAGCTAAGACTGGTGCTAGGCACATTGCCTCTTTAAGATGTTCAAAGGCCTTAGTTGCTTCAGGAGTCCATGAAAATGCATCTTTCTTCAATAATGTTGTTAGAGGCGCTGCTATTCTCCCATAATTCTTAACAAACTTGCGATAATACCCTGTTAACCCGAGAAATCCTCGCAACTTCTTTATGGTTGTGGGGACTTTCCATTCCTTAATGGCTTTAATTTTGTTAGGTCTACCTTAACACCCTCGTGAGATACAATATGACCCAGATATTCCACCTCTTGTACTCCAAAGAAACATTTGGATGTTTTTGCATATAATTGTTTCTCCTGCAATAGTTTGAGCACCCTGTCAACATGTTCAACATGATCCTTCCAAGACCTACCGTAGATTAGTATATCATCAAAAAATACTAGCACAAATTTTCTAAGGAAGGGTTTGAAAATGGAATTCATCAACCCTTGAAATGTAGAAGGTGCATTGGCAAGGCCAAAAGGCATGACCAAAAATTCATAATGACCCTCATGAGTTCGAAATGATGTTTTCAGAATATCTTTAGTCTTCATTCTAATTTGATGATATCATGAACAAAGATCCAACTTGGTAAAATAAATTGCTCCATGTAATTCATCAATCACAGGAATGGGAAATTTATCTTTAATGGTGAGCTTATTGAGCTCCCTATAATCCAGACACATGCGCCATGATCCATCCTTCTTGTGTACCAATACTACAGGAGCAGAAATAGATGATTTTGATGTTGGAACTTCTAGTGAGTATAATTGTGAAATTACATCTTGTTGTTCTTTCTTTAGAAGCTTTGTCATGACATTAGAGCTTATTATCTTTCTCGAATTCCTTGCAATACCCCGTAATTCGACTTCCTTTCCTTCTGAAAAAAATTTCAAGAAAAGTTCTTGAAAATTAAAAGCCACCGTCCCCAAAGATTGTAACCATTGTAATCCTAGTACAACATCAACACCTTCCATAGGAATGGAATGCATTGGACTATTCAATACATATTCCCCAATGGTTAGCTTGATATTATGGCATTTTCCAGAGAAATTTATAGTTCCTCCATTTGCAACCATCACTTGACATTTTGGTGTTGGGTATAGGAAACAATTCAATTCCTTGGCTACCTTACAATGAATAAAATTATGGGTACTACCTGAATTAATCAACACTATTACCTTTTCCTTCTTGATATGTCCTTCTATCTTGATAGTTTGAGGAGTGGTAGTTCCTAATAATGCATTACACGATATGGCCGCACCATTTCTTCCCTCTTCTAGGGGTTGGTTCCCGATGTATATCCTCATCTTTTAAAGATTATTGTCTATTTCTTTTCTTTCTTTCTTCCTTCGCTAATCTATATAAAATAATTTCTTTCAAAGACACTTATGACCTTAGTGTATTTTCTATCACAATTGTAGCAAAGCCCTTTTTCTCTTTTTTCTTCCAATTGTTGTGGTGTCAACCTTGTAGGTTGTGGAAATCTAGGAGTAGCAACACTTCCATCTTTATAAAAGTGAGTGGTAGGCTTCCTTGTCACCATAATTTTACATTCAATTTTTCTTGCCAAATTTAATGCCTTCTCTAATGAATCAGGTTCCAAAACGCGAACTTCATTTTGGATGTTATCATTTAAAGTACCTATGAAGAGATCAATCCTGTGTTCCTCTGGAATATGAGTTACCCTTATATTCAATTTTTAGAAGTCCTCAATGTGCTCCCCCACTAAACCCTTTTGTTTGAGGTTTATCAATTGGCTAAAGAAGGTGTTTCTCTTTGTATCCTGATAATGTGCTATCATTTCCTTTGTAAAAATTGACCAAGTGACAATTTTTTATGAGATAAAAGCCATCAATACCATACAAATGTATTTTATTCTAAATGTAAAGTTGCAATGCTTACCTTTTGTGTGTTTTGCACATTATTGAGATCGAAATATTGCTCCATCTGTAGTATCCATGTTACAGGATCCTTTCCATCAAACTTCCTCATATCCATTTTTGGAATATGGTGGTTCTTCCCTCCAATATTATAGTTTATGAAATCACGATTAACATTTATTTTTTTCTCGTCATGAGTTTCCTCTACTATCTTTTCACCATTAGGAAACATTTCTTATATCAACTTTGTCAAACCTTCCATGTCTTCTTTTATATCATTCTTCATGTTTTCCATCTTAGCTTCCATGTCATCCATCTTAGATTCCATGCCAGCTTCCATGCCATCCATCTTAGCTTCCATGCCATTCTTCAAACCATCCATCTTAGATTCCACACCTTTCTTCAAACCATCCATATTAGTTTCCACGCCTTTCTTCAAAACTTCCATGTCATTTTTTGTTGCTCTTTGCGAGAGCAAAATTTGTTGCACTTTCTCTTATAATTTTGATATGTCATGTTGCCATTTTTCATCTTCATGAGTCATAGTAGAGCCTTCTAAAGGCTTAATGGGTGTTGAATTCTTTTTAGGGGCCATTTTAGAATCCAATATTGATATCTATTCTACAATATTCCCTTGGAATCAATTCAACTTGATTCTTCAAACAAAACTTATGCAATTTGGATAAAAAAATTCACACCTTTTACTTGCTTTTGAGGAGCTCGATATTGAAATTGAATTATCTCTATAATTGAGGATCCTAAATGTCTAAAATTTATCCCTATAGTAGCCCTCTGAAGCTGCTTTCAAATTCCACAGGTCTGACCTGATTTGGATTCTTCAAAGCAAAGTTATGTCTAATCTCCCACAATGACCTAATTATGGACTGGTTCAGTAGAGCAAACTTGTATGACTTTCCACGTGTCACTATTTCCTCCTTCGGTTCTGAAATTTATAGAAAGGAAACTATAGTCCGTGTACTTGTCGCCACTTTTTACAACATTCCAATTCGATGCTCAGAGAGAGAGTTATGAAGATTTTCCCACGATCATCTCTTTGAGATGAAATTCGGGAGCCTAAAAAATCCTAACTTCCACAGACCATATCTCTGAAACTATTGTGAACCAAGCTCTGAAATTTTTGGATGAAGTTCCTTAGGATTTCGGCTTTGCACACTAAAGTTTCAGCTTATAAAAATTCGTAGAAAAAAATTTATAGCGAAAATTCCACGATGACATGTTTAGGTTAAATTCAGGAGCCTGCAAAAAGCCCTAACTTCCAGAAATCATATCTCCAAAAATATTGCGAACCAAGCTCTAAAATTTTGCGACGATGTTCCTCAGGATTTTGGCTTTGCGCTCTAAAAAGTTTAGCTTCTGAACCTTTGTAGAAAAAGAGCTATAGCGAAAATTCCACGATGACCTGTTTGGAGCAGCAAAACCCTAGAATCTAAAGCTCTGATACCAAATGTTGTGAAACTAGCTCCAAAAGTAGAAGAAAAGAGATATCAACGCCTTATAAATAAGCCACTTTGGGGGGGCAACCTTCAATCAATACATGAATGAAAAATTCTTAAATGATTCAAATTACAAAACCTCCTTTCTATATATAGGAGTCCATGGGGCCACAATGTAATCCTAGTGGGGCCACAATGTAATCCTATCTGAACTAACAATAATAATTTAAGGGCACAATAATAATAATATGGAGGTTACAGGGGTACAATAATAAAAATAAGGGGGTTAAACTAACAACAATAAGGGACTATACTAGTAATATAGGGACCTAACATAACACTTCCTTAGACCTTGTGTCACTGCTTGAAAATGGTTTCCTAGTATTCTTCCCCAAAGCCCAACCCTTACATACTCCTTCATGATGCTCCTTCAAGTTGGGGATTCCTTCTACCATTTTAATTAAAGAGGGAAATATATTATAATGAAGGTTCCCATATATTCTATGCCAAAGTTAATAGGGACTAATATCCATGTGAACAAGAGCTTGAGGGGAGTTTGTTAAAAGTATATATAGCCTTCCTTCATGAATCCTAATAACCCTTGATTTTTTAATACTAGAGTCCCTTCCCTAAAAAAAAAAAAATTTCCATATACAAAAGTGATCCTATCTCCTTTATCTTCTAGACAAGAAATAGAAAATATTTTTTTTTCAAACCTGGAACATAAATGATGTCGTTGAGATGAAGCTTTCCACCATCTTCTAGTTTCAATGAGTTATATCCAAGACCTTTTACTGCATAGATATTGTTATCTCCAATATCCATCGAATAAGATGATGATATTTTTGATAAATTTTGTAGCTTTCCACTTTCTCCTATAATATGTCTTGAGGCTCCAGTATCAATGATCCATGCACTGTCATCCTCAAATGTACCTTTAATTGCTGCTATGAATCCTCCACTTTTGATTCTTCAAGATAGATTGTAGATGGTTTTGACACCAAATATTTTTGCAACTTTTAAGAGATATTTAAGGGTCTTGAGTCCCATATTCAAATAAATTTCCATTGATGAGAGAGATATTCCTTTCGAGAGTGCTTTCCTTTCCTTCAAATGATAGCCAACAAAGTGATATTAAAATATTTCTTCCTTCACCTTAGCTCTGATACAATGTTGAGAAATCAATGCATGTATTTATTAGGGTTTTTATTTCTCTTTTCTTGATAATTACTTCTGATATGTGTTGTCTTCTTTAATTATTGTATCTCTTGTTCTTGTGATCTTCATACATTTTTGATTTGGTAATTACTTGATGTAGGCACTCAACCAGGGAAAACCCCTCTTTAGGGGAAAAACCAATCAAAATATTCTTCAATAATAGAACCAAGTCAAAGTGAGACAATCCAAGACCTTTAGACCTAGACAAATACCTCCTCCAATCAGAAAGTCAACCCTCCTTTCAAGTAGATAGATTTTTTCAAAGTCAATAAGAGTAAATTTCTTCAAAAACTACTTCAATCTAGAATTTCGACACCTCACAACTCATAATTTCAAACCTGTAGTTACTGCAGAAATGTCAGCCCTTGCAATCTATTTAGAAACCCTAGAAAATTCGTATGTGTGAGAGATATGCCCAAAAACTTTGATTTAGTCTTCCTTTGATTTATTCTTACTTCTCCTTAACTTCACTCTCTTTTTTCTTGCTCTTGTATAACATATTGAACTTGTGGATGATGGATGCCAAATAGGTTGAGCACCTCTTCTATTTATACTACTTCAACAAAGTCAAATAGCCCCAATTTTGTCTAACTTCTTCAAGGAAGGGCCGACTTGGTGAGGAGGTGACAAATGACTATTTTGAATAAAAAATGATTTTCTTTACATGATACCAAAACCAAAGAAGGGTCTAATAAATATGACAATGACTCTTATGACTCAAGAGAAACCCTCAAAGCCTATAATTGAGGATTTAACCTAAAAATATATAGAATGAGCATGAAACCCATGCTTGAGAATACTTTTTTCTTTTTTCTTTTTCAATTTTACAATAAATACATAATGATAAAATACAATAACAATTATGAAGACTGACCATAGTTACGTTTTCAACACTTAGGTTATTTTGAAATCAAATATTCTCGTGCATATGTGATATGGAAATACTCCTATTCATGGTATTCACAAAAATTGTTTTGGGTTTTATCACCTAATAGGTCCATGATATATATTTAACAGCTAGGGATGGTTGTTTGTCTAACTTGACCATGTTTGAATTGTTCTTTTTTAAGAAACATGTATAAATTTGTACTAATAAAAATGCATTCTGGCCAAAACAATTAAATTTGTTTAGAGGACTTTGTTACACAACATTTTGTCATTGTCCCTGCAATCCCTCTCCCGCACATTGGAGGATCATTTCTGTGACTAAAAAAAAGTGTCATGCCTTGCAAAGACCATCATTGCATCTCTTGCCATGAGGAAAAAATTCCTTCTATTGACAATTTCCTGAGCAGACCATCAAAAACACATGTTTTTGCCTTGGCGCTAGTAGAATGTTATGTCCTCACACCAATGAGGAAGATTAACACCATTCCCCACACCCATTAGCGCTCTGTCCCAGTGAGCTACCCGTGCCAACCTATTTATGGAATGTTTTTTAAAAATAGAGGCGAATTTTCCATCATAACAAATTCGTGGGTGAGTCATCTAGAGTGGTTCGACTGAATAACTACGTCCTCCCTCTTTTGGCCTCTTGATTCCACATTTTGGGGAAAACTCCCAAGGGATAAGGCCTCCATTCCACCATTGTAGGGATCCTAACCTCCTCCTCTCCCTCTATAAATAAAGCCATCTTCCATTGATGAGCTAGCTGAACATATTATAGCTGAAACACTGAAGAGAATTACTGAACATTTTGCTAGAAAGATAGAACGAAAGAGACATTTTTCGAGAGAGCTTAGGCTTGTGTCCTCACCCCGTCCGAATTCCCTGACGATCCTTCGAGACATGCTTCGATTGAACCCCGCTGAAGGAGACTGCGACGTCAAGGCTCCAGTTGTAACTCTTTCTTCTATTTATATATATATATATATATATATATATATATATATATATATATATACATGACTATTTTCTGGTTCCCATCTTGCGTTAATGTGTTTTATTTGATGCAATATGCTTAACCCTCCTTGAATGGTTAGTTAATTATGAATGAAACCATTGTTTTGTGTGCTACTATTGTTTGTTGATCTTCGTGCAGGTATCCGAGCATTTTTGCAAAAGGATTGTGACCCATCAAGACAGAGATCAAGAGGCCACCATGACTACAATGACAACAGCGTTGGACTCTAGGTAGGTCGATCTACCCTGTCCTTTTCATTAATTAATTAGGAACCTACACTTTAGCTTGTCCCTTTGTTGCTAGATCCACTCTAGGGATAGAGGGATTGTCTCTGTCTGCAGAGAGGATTTACCTTCCCAACAAATTGGTGACTCTGCTAGGGACCAGTGTGAGTTTTTCGTTTCATTTCCTTTTAGGAGTTTGTCTTGTCAAGTTGACTTCAGTTGTTTGCTTGCTTTCCTGTATTTTTTGGCTTGTTTGATTGTCTAGAATCCTCTTGTTCAGCTCCAGAGTGTCAAGATTGACCTCTGCTAACTGGTTCTTTCATCCTCCCATAGTTATATGGCTTAGCGCGAGTTTTTCTTGAACAATTTGTTGGAAATACTGAGAGGGGGGTGAATCAGTATTTCTTTTCAATTGTTAATTTTACCAGTTAGATCACTTATATTTAGAACACAAAATGAACAATGATGGAATAAATACTTTTACTAATTTCTTTTTTACAATAAGTAAAGTATAATAATGATATAGGGCTCCAACCCTAGATGAAGACTCCAATCTTCCAGGCTCCAACCTATATTTTTCCAAGCACCGACTTGGTCTTTCTAAGGCTCCAACCTTGTCAATTTGAGACACCAACCTCTAGGGCTCCAACCCTATCTCTGGTACAGGCTCTGACTTGGTTTCTTGAGGACTCCAATCCTCTAGGGCTCCAAACCTATCTTCTAAGGCACTAACCTTGTCTTTATGAGGCTCCAACCTCTTGGGCTCCAACCCTCAACTTCACTTCGTCAAAATATGTTTGGTTATTCTTCACGGCTCCCAAAGTCTTCTTCAACGAGCCCTATCAATATTCAACAATGCCATCACTTAGTCTCCACGTCACTTCAACAATGAAAACCTTGTTCTTCACATGAAGGTATCACCACTACTCTTAATGTTACCAAAACAAAATCACCAAGGTCACCTAATGATGACTAATGCATCATGGTCTTCGGTGATGTTTCCAATAGGATTCAATAGGTCTGCACACAATGTCCTTCAAAAGTGTCTTATAATTTGCTCAAGGGTCTTCTTCAAGAGCTCCTTTGATTAATCTTCAAGGTCAAAAAGACTGCAAGTATCCTTCAATAATGTTTTGGTGATGTGTGCAAAGCCCAAACTATCTTCAATAGTCTACCCAATAAATTCTTCAAGAGTATTCAATAAGCTGCTACAGGAAAGTATAATAACCATTCTTCAATATTTCCTCAATTGTCCTTTGAGATATTCTTCAAATCCCACTCAAATGATGCTCCAAGACTGCTAATATACCACTTTTCAAGAACTTCTCTACTTCACCAAGCACCTTCAATGTTGTTGTTCACCATTCATCACATGACTGCAAACAAGCATGTGATCACTGTTTTGAGTCCCTCACAAATACGAGCTTAAATAAAAATTGAGCCTTCGAGACTTCACTGATGTATCAATGATATATCACCACTATTATATTACAAGTATATCTCACAGCTTTCCAGGGTTACGGTTGTTAATGTATGAGGAGCCTTCCACTATCAGAAATATGCTTACCACATCTAACACAGGTCAGAGGTAGGAAGTCCGAGCAATGATGACACTAGTCAAATGATTGTCCACTAGTCCAAGGTGATATCCTCCCAAAAATGCTGGCATATCCAACCACTGAGTAATGTTATTGTATCTCAAGGATATATTACAGAATTAAGGTCTTCAAGAGGTCTTGCAATCCGAGCTCCAAAGAGGCACCCAACATACCACAAGCTGATAACTGTTCTAGCTAAGAAAAGGTCTGCAATCCTAGCTACAACAACAAGAAGTTCAAATGTCTGAATTCTGAAAGATATTTGAGTTCCTCTCTGCAATTCTCCATGAGATTGTTTTGCTGTTTTGGTTGCTGCCCACTACTCCAACCAAACCAAGCTATAGTATTCTTTAAAAAATGCCCAAACAATTAACCTCTATGTCCTCTCAGCCTCCTTGCTGTTCTGTGCGTTCTCTCTGAAATGATCATCGAAAATTGATGCCAAAACGAAGTGTTTTAATGTCATATTTATACATATTTTTCTTTTTGATGAAGAGTCACTTCCCTTGGCCAAGAGGCTGACTTGAATGAGTTGTCTCATGTGGGCTTGCATAGAACTTATATTTTTTCAAACTTGTAAATTCATTTTCTCTCAAACCGCTAGGAGTTTCGAGGCCAGTAAGGCTTGTTGGAAAGCTAAAATTATGCTCTAAAGGATGTTGAAGTTCTCACAAAGAAATTTTGCCTCTAATATGGTGAAAAATATTTTTTTAATGTGACTGTCCTTAAATTTTTGTGCATAAAATATTTTGGATAGAATGGCTTCTCCAATGATTGGCTCCTCTATTGTTTGACTTCTTCATCACCATAGGATAATGTATGACATACACGTCATAATAGTATACAACAATGAATGTATCATCTCCTGTCATCATATACTCGTGCATCGATAAGTCATAGTGCAGCCTTTATTAATTTATTATTAGGAAAAACTTCAAAGTAGTCTTTCAACTATGTCATCAAGACCATTATCCAGTGTGGTCATTCAAGAGTATGAGATCATCACGTGTATGAATTCATTAAGTATAGTCCTCCACATCAAGGGTAAGGACATCATCCGGGTTCTAGGCTTCTTCATCAAGAGTAAGTACATCATCATGATTTCTAGGGCTTTATGGTCAATCTGCATTTAGGACAAGACTTCTCCATAGACTTTGACATCATCATTAATGGTCTCCTAGTCAACCAAGAGTCATGGCATCATCATGTGGAACCAAGCATCTCAAGAATATTGACATCTCAGTCAAAGTCATATTGACATCAATGACAACCTTGATTAACAATCTCCCCCTTTGTCATTGATGGTAATATTCTTGCCCTTCCAACATTCTCTCCCCCTTTGTCATCAATGGAAAACGAGGTGCCCAAGTACTCCCCCTGTCAAGCTTCTTCTTTTATTCATGAATAGTAGTCCTTCATAGGTATGTTACTCCCCATGTCATGGTGCTCTTCCTTCTTGAAATGTGGTCCATGATATGTTTCTATTTCTTCATGTGGTGAACCAACTTCTCCAGCTTGCATAAACTCTTCTAGCTCAAGAAAAACTTGCTACCTTGTGAACATGTGGAAGAAAAACTAGTTCATCGGATGAATAAGGGATCATGTTCTTAAATGAAGTTGTTCCCAAGAGATGATCTATCAAAGGATGACCGTTCAAGTGTGACTCATCAAGGTTTTAATAGGGCCCATTCATGGATAGCCTTTGCAAGAATGGTCAAGAATCACAAGCTCCCCCTAACAATATGCATAGTATTCTTCTTGGCAGAAATTCATCATTAAACCTTGTAATATCATATCTGCCAATGATGTCTTCATCAAATCAACAACAAGTGTTATTGGTTGGAGTGTTCAAGAGACTTTCAGATCCAATTTTCTTCCTTTTCCACACTTGTGTAAGTTTCTTCTCTAGCTTGGTTGTCATAGTTTTAGCTTGTTTAGGGACCCAAGTCAAGTTACAATCATGAGCCATATGTCCAACTTTATGGCAATTGAAACATTCGATTTTTCTCATAAATGAGGATGCATGATTTCTTCTTGCAAGGTTGCTTCTACGAGATTGACATGGATCATTAAATTTTTCCTTGTGGCATGCCCTACAATCCTTTTCCATGTGCCCAAAATTTGTACAAGAATAGCAATAACCAAGAAATATACTTTGGTACTTGGGAGATGAAGAGTTCCTTGAAGTACTTCTAAAGTCTTTTTTCCTTGGAATTATTTGATGATATTCATTGCCTTTTGTATTCTTGACATCATCTGTAAATCTCCTTGGAGTAGGGTTTCTTGTAATGTCATCTTGACTCTTGCCTTTGCTGGAACTAGGAGTATCATTTCTTCCTAGCTTCCTCACATCCTTGTTGTTTGAAGCATTATCATTCTTGCTTGAGGGTTCACCTGAATAGCCAAGACCTGATTTATCAAGGGGGAATCTTTGATGACTTAGGATGTCATCTAGGGTTTGATAACTCTTCAAGTTCTTATTCAGCAAGTCAACTTCCTTTTTAGGAGAGACAATTTCTCCTTTCAATTTTTCACAATATTAATCTTTTATGACTAGTTGCTTCTTCATTTCTTCCATCATCCTTGTTGCTTCGTGTGCTTCGATTTTAAGGGAGATGATATTTGATTTCATTATGAAGATTTCTTCATTCTCCTTTGCTAGACTTCTCTCCATTTATTTATTTTATTCTTGTAGCTTCACATGTTTTGGCCTTGAGAAGATTGATGTCTAATTTTGGTTTGAAGATTTCTTCATCCTTTCTTCTAGTTGAGATTTAAGAGAGGAGACCTCTTCCTTGTATTTACCAATCTCTGCTTCAAGATTGTTCAAGCTCTTAAGTCTTTGTTCAATGTGGCTTGACAAAGTTTCTTCCTTTTTCTTTGCCTTATCCAATTTATTTTTCATAGATATGACTTCTTCATGATGCTTTCTTTTGTTTTGATGAAATTCCTCTTTAAGTTTGGCGAGCTCCTCATCTCTTTGCTATAATAGAAGCTTGAAAAAGTCAACTTCCTTCCTTGTCTTGTCTTGGTTACCATCTTGCGCTTTCTTCTTAAGTTTCTCATTTTACTTTTTCAAGTTATTTATCTTCCATGGAAGCCATAAGTTTATTCAGGAGATCTTATTCAATGTCTTCTTTGTTCTCTTCCTCTTCTAGGTATTTTTTAGCCTTGTTTTCATCTCTCTTATCTTCAGCTTCCTTGATGAATTCTAGACTTATTTCTTGTTTTCCATCATCCTCTTGACTAGAGATCATTGTCAATGCTCCTTTTGAGTGAAGATCATGAATTTTGTCCCATATGACTTTTGCTGACAAACATTTTTCAAAATTGGCCTTCAAAGAATTTGGTAACCCATTCAAAATTTCCTTCATTGCTCTTGTATTGTACTCCTTGGATTCTTCGTCCATCGTTTCATCAGAAATCACTGATTTCCAAACTTCAATTCCTTGAGTCTTCAAGAAATTCCTCATTCTTGCCTCCCATATATCAAAATTTCCATTGAACAATGGAGCCTTCGCAAATTGATTGACTTCAATTTCGATGGTTGAGGAAGACACATCTTTAGGAGGATTGGAGAATTTCTTCCTTGGCTTTGCCATTTGTGTTCTAATGATCAACCTTCAAGCTGTCAGGATTTGAGTGAAGGTACTGGCTCTGATTCCAATTGTTGGAAATACTGAGAGGGGGGTGAATCAATATTTCTTTTCAATTGTTAATTTTACCAGTTAGATCACTTATATTTAGAACAAAAAATGAACAATGATGGAATAAATACTTTTATTAATTTCTTCTTTACAATAAGTAAAGTATAATAATGATATAGGGCTCCAACCTTAGATGAAGACTCTAATCTTCCAGGCTCCAACCTGTATTGTGCCAAGCACCGACTTGGTCTTTCCAAGGCTCCAACCTTGTCAATTTGAGGCACCAACATCTAGGGCTCAAACCCTATCTTTGGTACAGGCTCTAACCTGGTTTCTTGAGGACTCCAATCCTCTAGGCCTCCAACCCTATCTTCCAAGGCACTAACCTTGTCTCTATGAGGCTCCAAAATCTTGGGCTCCAACCCTCAACTTCACTTCGTCAAAATATGTTTGGTTATTCTTCACGGCTCCCAAAGTCTTCTTCAACGAGCCCTATCAATCTTCAACAATGCCATCACTTAGTCTCCACATCACTTCATCAATGACAAACTTGTTCTTCACATGAAGGTATCACCACTACTCTTCATGTTACCCAAAAAAAATCACCAAGGTCACCTCATGATGACTAATGCATCATGGTCTTCAATGATGTCTCCAATAGGATTCAATAGGTCTGCACACAATGTTATTCAAAAGTGTCTTGTAATCTGCTCAAGGGTCTTCTTCAAGGGCTCCTTTGAATACTCTTCAAGGTCAACGAGACTGCAAGTATCCTTCAATAATGTTTTGGTGATGTGCGCAAAGCCCAAAATGTCTTCAATAGTCTACCTAATACATTCTTCAAGAGTATTCAATAAGCTGCTACAGGAATGTATAATAACTAGTCTTCAATATTTCCTCAATTGTCCTCTGAGATATTCTTCAAAGCTCGCTCAAATGATGCTCCAAGACTGCTAATATACCATTTTTCAAGAACTTCTCTACTTCACCAAGCACCTTCAATGTTCTTTTTCACCATTCATCACATGACTACAAGCAAGCATGTGATAAAAGTTTTAGTCCCTCACAAATCCGAGCTTAAAGAAAACTTGAGCCTTTGAGACTTCACTGATGTATCAATGATATATCACCACAGTTGTATTAAAAGTAAGGGTTATGGTTGTTAATGTATGAGGAGCCTTCCACTATCAAAAATATGCTTACCACATCTAACAGAGGTTAGAGGTAGGAAGTCCGAGTAATGATGACACTAGTCAAATGATTGTTCACCAGTTCAAGGGGATATCCTCCCAAAAATTCTAGCAGATCCAACCATTAAGTAATGTTACTGTATCTCAGGGATATATTACAGAATTAAGGTCTTCAAGAGGTCCTGCAATCCGAGCTCCAAAGAGGCACCCAACAGACCACAAGCTGATAACTGTTATAGCTTAGAAAAGGTCTACAATCCTAGCTACAACAGCAACAAGTTCGAATGTCTAAATTCCGAAAGAGATTTGAGTTCCTCTCTGAAATTCTCCACAAGACTATTTTTCTATTCTGGTTGCTGCCCACTGCTCCAAACAAATCGAGTTGTAGTATTCTTTAAAAAATTCCCAAACAATTAACCTCTATGTCCTCTCGGCCTCCTTGCTGTTCTATGCCTTCTCTCTGAAATGATCACTGAAAATTGATGCCAAAATGAAGTGTTTTAATGTCATATTTATACATATTTTTCTTTTTGATGAATAGTCACTTCCCTTGGCCAAGAGGCTGACTTGAATGAGTTGTCTCATGTCGGCTTGCATGGAATTTATGTTTTTGCAAACTTGTAAATTCATTTTCTCTCAAACCGCTAGGAGTTTCGAGGCAAGTAAGGGCTTGTTGGAAAGCTAAAATTATGCTCTAAAGGATGTTGAAGTTCTCATAAAGAAATTTTTCCTCTAAGATGGTGAAAAATATTTTTTTAATGTGACTGTTCTTAAATTTTTGTGCATAAAATATTTGGGACAGAATGGCTTCTCCAATGATTGGCTCCTCTACTGTTTGACTTCTTCATCATCAGAGGATCATGTATGACATCCACGTCATAATAGTATCAAACAATGAATGTATCATCTCAAGTCATCATATACTCATGCAACGATAAGTCATAGTGCAACCTTTATTAATTTGTTACTAGGAAAAGCTTCAAAGTAGTCTTTCAACCATGTCATCAAGACCATTATCAAGTGTGGTCATTCAAGAGTATGAGATCATCATGTTTATGAACTCATTAAGTATAGTCCTCCACATCAAGGGTAAGGACATCATCCGGGTTCTAGGCTTCTTTATCAAGAGTAAGCACATCATCATGATTTCTAGGGCTTTATGATCAATCTACATTTAGGACAAGACTTCTTCATAGACTTTGACATCATCATTAATGGTCTCCTAGTCAACCAAGAGTCATGGCATAATCATGTGGAACCAGGCATCTCAAGAATATTGACATCTCAGTCCAAGTCATATTGACATCAATGAAAACCTTGATTAACACAGTCGCACCAATTGGCGCAGGTTTCTTTTGTTGCAGTAGCGCCAACCCCTGTTTGGCGCGGATTACTGCCCCACAGTCGCTTCGAATCCTGTAGGATTTGGTTTGACCCTTTTTATGAGTTTTTGGTTAGTTGTGCTTGACTCTGGCTTGTTTCTAGATTTTCAATTGGTCCTTTTGGATTTGTTTTGACTACTTTAATCTTGCTCTTCTCAGTTGTTTGTCTATTTTATTATCGGTGCAGTTCATAGCCCCAGGGTTCTAGGTTTCTTTCACTCACTAAGCCTTCTGATTGAAGTTTGATTTTTTTTTGTTTCCAGTCAGTTCGATTCCCTGATCAATTGCTTAAGTCTTTCTTGATCCTTTGAGTTTTTGGTTTTTTGAATGATTAATATTGTGTTTGTTTGAATCTCCATCTCTTCGTTTTCGAGCATAGATCACATTGCTCGTTTGGGTCATTTTGAAAGCTTTCATTTTTTGAAAGAGTGCATCATTGGTTTGAGTACATCCTTATGTTTGTATTGCTTTCAGATTGTTCGTCTTGAGATCTATACATTCATAGTACTCTAAACTAGTGTTTGATTTGATTTTTGATGTAATTAGTGCGTTTTGTGCTTCATTCATTCAAAAAACAAAAATTTCATCTTCTCGTTTGCATCGAGAATGAAAATTTCTTTTGCATAACTAGCGCTTGCATCTAGGAAAGAGTTTCTCATTTCTCGTTTTGATTGTATTAGATGCATTAGGGGACTTCTTCGTATGATTTCATTGTTTGCTGCTATCTGAAAGATCTCTATCCTTATCTTACTTATCATCCATCGAATGGAAAATGGTGCTCTATTGCATGTAACTTGCATTTAGGAAATTTGAGATCAAATTTGGTAGGGCCTTGAAACTGAAACATTAATTCAAGATCAACTGTAAAATTTATTCAATTAACCTAAGGAAACTTTGGAACCTAACACAAAAATATTTAGAGGTCTAGGCTAGTGACGTGTTCCAGTGTTGTTAAACCTAGTAGTTGTCATATTCCATCTGGCTTTAGAAAACGTTAGTACAAACTTGTGCTCCTCGTACCGTCGCTTATATAAAGGGAGACCCTCATGGGTTCAAATCCTTTATCCATAGTTAGCCGAGTCTTCTGCCCTGTAACCATGATACACCAAACACAACATTCGGGGAGACTACCTGCACGTATGTTAAGTCCTTTGTCATTTCTCTTTCATTTGATCACTAAGGTGTATATGGAAGTTCACGAAAACTTGCTATACCCTTTCCCTAGATTACCTGAGTAGTAATTTCGATCTTTTCGTGACTCTATAAAGGAGAAAAGATCGTCTAGCTCTTGCCCTTTCATGCTTGTTTCAACCTGAAAGTGATAGAGTCACCTTTTGCCTGTTTCTCGACTCTTAAAATATGAAACGACAGAGTTTTGTTTCAATGTATTAAAATATTGCTTGCCCATGAAATATTCTTGGTTAAAGTTATCTTCCCTAGCATTTTGTCTTATGGTTGTTTCCAATGGAAACATTTTCGGATTTTACCAACCAAGGAATCCCCTCTGAAGGGAATACTGGTCGTTTTCCTGCTTTTGGGAATGTTGGTGCTCCTTATATGGCAACATTGTCCCTGTCTGGGTTAAATGTTGGGTTTCCTGTATGGTTATTCTCGACCTCTATGGTCTCAAGTGTTTTTCCCACTGTACAACCATTCCCTCCACCTGAACAACATCATTTTTATTCTAAGGTGGACCTCTCCCCTTCTTCGCCTGTTTCTTCATCCTCCTCTTCTACTTCGTCGGGTGAAAGTCTAGATTCTAGTAACCCGGTGGCTAAGAAGAAGAAGAAGAAGTCAGATAAGAGAGATGTCAAATCTGCGGCTATTGCGCCTTAGACACAGTCCATTGATAAACCATCCAACCTTCCATGGAAAGTAAAATTCCCTTACATGTTGTGCAAAGGTGACCACCTTCTTCGAGACTTCCCTGACATTCCCAAGGTACTTGAAGTATGGTCCGACGACCGTTCGCCATTGCCTTTGGCTTCTGGAAGTCATATTGGTGGCACATATTGGACTAGCCATGATAAGACTCATAAGAAATAGGGTAAGATTACCAATCCTTGTAAGTTGTGTGAAGGGCATCATCCCATTCACCTTTGTCCATATATGGATGAAGCCAAGAGAGTGTTGGAAAAATCTACTGTTTCTGCACCCTGCCTTCCGATCGGTTATAAGAAGCTTTCTTTGAGTCCTCTGCTAGTTAATTCAACGATCATTCAAGTGTCATATTTGGTCAATCCCATGCCCTCGGAGATTCAAATTCAAGAATCCATTCTCGACCAACCATTGATCATGGAATCAGTTGATCTGGTCCCACCCATGGTTCATCAGATCTTTTCCCTCGAGAGCAGATCTCATCCCTCTCATGTTCTTCTTATTTCTTTAGATTCCTCGGACTTGGAGAAAGATCCTCCCGACCCTGTGACTCAAGAAGCTGCTCTTCTTGCTCCCATGTCTGAGGTCTAGGAGGATGCTCCTCTTGCTCTAGTAACATCAGGGGATGGCCATCTCAGTTCAATGGTACTTGCTCCAAGTATTTTGATTGCTTCCTTTGATTGGGGAAAATTTGTGGGATACCGCCTTCCTTCTTATGTGCCTTTTAAGATCACGATATAGACTTTTTATGTGGCCATACCTAGCACAATCATAGATGAAGGCGCGTCTATTAGTGTTCAATATTAAACTACTTGGAAAGATTTTGGTTCTCCACCGCTTGTGCTTGTTATGCAGAATCTGTTGGCATTTAACAAAGGAACCAGTCAACCATTAGGGATCCTTTCGAAGCTTCCAATCACTTTGGGGGATAAACTGTCTATATAGATGTGATGGTTGTTCCAGGCCCCTTAGATTTCAATTTACTCTTGGGCATGACTATTCTTATGCCATGGGTGCACTTGTCTCCTCCCTCTTTCTTGTGATCTGTTTTCGACATGAAGGTCAGATCGTGACCATTGATCAACTCTCATTCTTTGGTTCGAAGGTGGTAGCTAGCCCACCATCATCTCTGCCAGATTTTTATCCTCCAGTTGTATCTTCCCCGCCATGGGTTAATTATGTGGCCACTTGTTCGTTTCCCTCATCTAGTGATAATACCATCGAGTACCATTTACTGGCGGCATTCAATCGCGATTTCCAAGACATTATTCTCCCATCAGATGGGAACCTCTTGGAACCCATGACCTCTTATTCGTTATGGTAAAGGTCATTATGAGCAGAGTTCCTTTTATTGTGTCAATATCTTTAAAAAATGAAACAAGGTGTTATGAGGATAGTTCGTCTTCTATGTCAACCTCGTTAAAAAAAATGAATTAGGTCATATGGATGGTTATTTTCATGTGTCAACCTTGTTAAAACAATGAAACACATTTTTGTTCAATTTGAGTCTTTGATCAGATCTCATAAGATCCTAGTTGAGTCTTTTGTTGATCTCGTAATTTGAACCTTCACTCCATCTGCCTTTCATATGGACTGAAGCTTGGGGGGCATGTACCTCGAATTGAGTCACCATGCTGGGGGCATGCTCGATTTTCCTTGTTTTTCAAGCATAGTTTATCTGTGTTTTGAGTTTGTGTAAAAGTGAAACCAGTCTCAAGCATAGTTTACCTTTGTTTCAAGCTTGCATAAAAATGAAACCAATTTCAAGCATAGTTTACTTTTTTCCTCATGCTTGCGTAAAAATTAAATCTTTTGGCTTGGTGTGCTTTTTGAACGTTTTCCTTTATTTTGGGTAGTTACTTATTATGCAGACGATCTAACTGATACATTAGCTAACATTGTATTATGCATTTGCATAATTTGTAAAATCATCATCATATGAAAAGGATCCATATATATATATCGAATTTTTTCATTAGTGTGCATCATAAGTTCAAAAAATATGTGTGTTTCTGTTACATCCCGAGACACCATGTCTCTAAAAATTATGCAGAAATAAATCTTAGGTGTCTAATCGGCGTGATGCTCATGATAGCATGTCACTGCCCGTACAAGCCGCCTTAGCAAACGGTGAAATTAGTTTGACACCCCTATAGTGTGTCTCTGGTATGCACGAGGAACATCATCGAATCACTCATAGTCCGGGACCCCATGAGAGATTCCCTCCAAGTTGCGCACGATTTCCTCCTCCTCGCCTCCCTCACCATGAGGGGAAATATCAAAGTCGCGAGGGACTTGCCTCGCTATCGGAGACATGCCTGCGGGTCTTTCTGGTCCAACATCTACATAAAAAATGGATTTAATGTTAGAACATACATCACAGAAAAAAATCATAATATTCATGAAAATTAAAAATGATTCTTACCAAGTGAATCATCCCAATCCTCTCCTTTTGGGGGTGGGAGCTCTGGATCACCAATAAAATCCGTGCTAGAGTAGGGCCAGTCCTCCATGATAATCAACTGTCGGCGGAACCAATCAAAGAAATCTGGTCTCCAGGACATATGTTGACCGCCCCCTGACCCTGGCATCAGTGTTGCCCAACGGGCCATCCGTGGCTCCTGTGTTGGTGGTATTGGGACTATCACTTCCTGTCGCTAGAAAATTGGTAGTCGTTCCAGGAAGAACGATACCAGGATGGACCCATATCCGAACTGCTTTAGTTTGGTCTTCTTGCATTTTGTCAGTTCATGTTTCATATTGATCGTCACTGCCTCTGCCTAGCTATAGAGGGTCGGTGTCAGACAATATACTGCAAGAAGTAGCTGTTTTTTTGTTGCTTCATTTGGTGCTTGCGATCCTGCATCTTGTGTGATGGTGTGTAACACTACTTTTAGTGCCAGGTCCAAGATAGTTTGGATATCCACTTTCCCGCTTCTTGATCCTTTTCGTGCCCCTCGACATACCCTGTCAATCACCATACTCATGTTCTCCATGGTGGGCCAGGTGCTGGTCAAGACTAGTAATACCCCCTCCGTGACAGTCCTGTTATGAAGTAAATGTCTGAAACATCAATTTCGAGTTCCTGATCATGAAGAATAAATTTTTCCTGATCCTAATCCCAGATATTGATCAAGTATTGCAGCAGCTCCAGTTGAGCTCTGAGGCATGGTGTCATGAAGAATTTTTTTAGTCCACAGTCTTTGAGAGCTTCCATGCATCTCTCATTTTCCATGGCAAGCTCGTCTTCTTCGTCGTGTTCTCGTTCTTTCCACTCGATCACCATTTTTCCGCTTCACACCTGCAAACATGTTCAGATGAACGTCATTAGCCAAATTAAAAGCTTTGAATTTGTGGAAATTAGGCCAAATTTATGAATGAAATCATTATTTTATATGCTACTCTTATTTGCTGATCTTCGTGCAGGTATCCAAGCATTGTTGCAGAAGGATTGTGACCCATCGAGACAGAGATCAAGAGGCCACCACCACTACAACAATGAAAACGTTGGACTCCAGGTAGGTCGATCTACCCTGTCCTTTTCATTCATTAATTAGGAACGTACACTTTAGCTTGTCCCTTTGTTTCTAGACCCACTCTAGGGACAGAGGGATCGTCTCTATTTGCAAAGAGGATTTACCTTCCAAACGGACTTGGATTTCCAAAATTCCATGAAGGTTTGGGTTAGATCATGTACGAACAACCCAAAAACTTGCATGGGGATGACCCTCTACTTGGGATTTGAACCTGTAAAAACAAAAAATTTCCAAAAAACTCCTAGCATCCAGATATATTTGCAACACATTCCTTTTAAAGATTTTTTCTTTGTTTGGATTTTCACCTCCTGGAGAATTACCTTTCGTGTTTTTATTTTTTATTTATTTTTAACTTGGGTCCAATCCCAACTTTCTGCCAATTCTCCAGAGTCACCATTTTTTGAATTAGTTTAATTATCAAATTCCATCTTTTGTTCCAAAGGAAGGTAGAACACTTTCGCCCGGTCTTCCCACAAAATGGCCTTCTTATTGTTGTCGATTAGAGATACGAGCCCAGTGGATGTTGTTGCACATTTTCCCTTATCCAAAGATAGGGAGTCATCCACTGTAGTCTTTTCCTTTTTTTGGTACTTCTAGAGAGAATAAATAATTATTTTTATTCTTGGCTACATCCAAAATTGTCACTGTACTACTTTTCTTTATGGGATTCACAAAAGAAGCTAATGGATCCTGAGGTATATCATTCTTGGGCTATGAGATTTTAATAACATTTTGCGCACCGATCTCGATACAAAGAGAGGGAGGGGAGCCTTCCATAGAAATTGAATATTGATCAAAATTTTCACCTGCCCACCATCTTGGTTTTCGATAGGAGATCTTTGAATTAGACTTCATTGCTTTGGGAAAAGTTTTAAGAGTGTGACCTCTCTCATAGTAGGCTATACAATAAAAGGATACATTTTTATGATCCAAATATTGATACCAAGAATAATCAGGGCTAGAAAAATTTATTTCAACATGAAATCCCATGTTGAAGTCCATTTCCACAAAAATGCAGGCATAATTGGGCTTAAATTAGTATTAAGTGTATTCAATATGACAATAATATCTTCCTAGAGAATTATTGATTGGATTCAGAGTTGCAAGATTCCACATATGCTAAGGGAGATTGGGGAGCCTTACCCAAACCGGGTTGATCGATATTGATTTCGAAAGTAGATCGAAAGAGGGGAACCAAGGCTACATAGAGAACCTTGCACTACCCAAAAACCATGGACCAAAGTCACAAATCAACTCACAATCACTAACTTTATTGAAAAGAATAGTGAAAAACCTCTAGCTAGGGGGTATATGTTTAGGTTTGTTGAGTTAAGACGCTTCTAATGCTCATTGATTCAAGAATGAAGATGAACAAGCATCGCCCATAATCCGTTAAACCTAAAAATCAGGCCCACCTCAGACAAAAACTTTGGTTTTCTTATAGCCTCAACCCCCAAAGAGACCTCTATTGAAGGAGCCTCACTAATAGGTAGCATTTTAAATCCAGAGGAAGGAAGAATGCTAAAAGTAGATTTAACAATTCCATAGAATGACTGAGCAAAATCCTAAAGAGAGCCCATCTTAGATGAAGGAGAAGCAATGCCCTTATCTCTAGATGCAAGGAAAGGGGGGAAAATGATTTTTTTTTTTCATTGAGACAAAGGAAAAAGACCCAATGCTAGTGGATGACCGTTAATTTTGGGAAAATAGGTCCAAAATTAATGTTGCACTTCTCATATGAGATGGTAATATTTTTGTTGGATTCCTCTTTCAGAAAGGTGCAAGATTGATCTAAAGATCATCTTGATCAGATGAGCATAACATTGATTTTGAATTTATTTTCCACATGTGCAAGGTCGACCATATTTATCCCACATGCCTAAGAGATGTGTCACACACCCTTATTGATGGATATAAATTGGAGAGACTTGGAGGTCATTTTCTCATCATCTCATCACACATCTCTCTTTGTGATTTGATTGGTTCGATAGCCTTTGGAGGCCTTTTTCTTCCCACACGTGTGAAGCGAAGCTGCTATTTTCTGCGCTGATCTGTTTAGCGCTTGCTGCTATTTTCTGTGCTGATATATTTAGGGATTTTTTGCTGCAGCGTTGACCATGGTCAACCCTTGGCCATTTGACCTCAATATTCTGTATAAATTCCAAGTTTAGGAGGTCATACAGCTGGGCACTAAAATCTAGGAATTCTGGGTTGTTTGACAGAAGCCCTAGTTTGCTGCGTTGACTTTTTCGAAGCTGCCTGCGTTGAATTTTTTGTGTTGTCCCTGGTTTGACTTGCATCGACTTGTGATGAGATGTCGTTGAGTGTTGTGAGTGTGACACATGAAAGATTTGGTTGACCAAGAAAGACTTTGTTGGTTGAAGCATCCTGCTGACCTCCGTAGTGCAACAATATCTCATATCTTTGCTGGACATAAGGAATTGTAAATCTGATCTATATTTGGCTTGTCTTCTATTGATCTATTATTGTGTTCTATCAACATTTTACTTTCAATTTTATGTGGTTGCTATCTTGTATTGGGCCTATGAAAGATTGAAATAAAAGTGCATCAAGCATAGAACACCATTGTTATCTAAATTTAACATGGAATCAAAGTTGAGGTGAAGACAAAGTCCAAGATTCCAAGCTGGTATTAAAAGCTATCTCTGGAGAAAGAAATTATATCAAAGAAAAATGGCCTCCTCAACCTACAAGGGTTTCGAGGCTGATGATAAATTGACTAATAAGTCTGATTATCATGCATGGAAGATGTCCTTGGATTTGACGCTAGAAGATCAAGATGTCATGGACTATGAACAGGGGAATATTCAAGAGCCTCCATCAAATGCAGCTGCTGCAACGAAGACGAAGTATAGAAAAGGGGAAATCAAAGCAAAGATGATTATCTGGGATTCTATTCATAGGAACTTGGTCACTTACATTTCTGAGCTGAAGACATCTAAGGAGATGAATGATAAGTTGGAGAGCATGTTCAGGGCTAGAAATGCTAATAAAATCCTCTTCTTCAAGAATCAATTGAAGAATATCAAGAAGGGTAAGTATGAATCTATTCAATCCTATTTTATGAGGCTCACTGAAACCATGAATAACCTCCTAGCTATTAGGGAAGCAATATCTGATCGAGAGATGGTTCTTATTGCAATTGGAGGTCTCCCCCATGATTGGCATGTATTTAATACCACTATTTTCAATAATAATGTGATTCCTGATGTTGATGAAATATTTACGAGATGCACGCAAGAGGAAAAAAAAATGATGGAGTATGCCTCTAATGGTAATGGAAGTGAACCTACTTCCTTCGGGGCTCATGCAAAGAAGAAGAACCATGGTGGCCCAAGAAATCAAAACCATGGTAGAGTGGGGCCCAAAGGAAGGAAGGGAATATGTTACACTTGTACAAGACTGGTCACTATGTAAGAGAGTGCTCAAATAGAAGGGACTCTCCCAGGGATGACGACAACAACAACTCGAGAAGAAATGGCAGGAACAACAGGTTCCAGGGAAAAAGGAAGGCTCCCTCTAATCATAGTGGAAATGGGAAATCTTTCAAGAGGTCAAGAAATTCTAGGTACGATGAGTCTAATGTTGTTGATAATAAGAGAAATTATTTTATTCTTGTATCTTCCCCTTCTACTGCATCTCCACCCGACAGCTTGGATGTCTAGTTAATTAATAGTGGTGCTTCAAGGCACCTCACTGGTTATAAATAAGCCCTTTCTGATTTGGTTGAGAGGGATACTAATTTGGAAATTATCTTTGGAGATAGTGCCACCTATCCTGTGAAAGGGATAGGGACTGTCATCCTCCATTTATCTCGTTGTAGCATAATTTGACTCAGCTAAAAGTCAAGAGAGGTTCTGAGCAATTCAAGGTTGTTGAGGAAAAATTGTTGAAATTTCAAGAAAACCGGCAACATGATCAAAAGGATAACCACAAGCTCAACAAGGATTCATCATCGCATGTGCACTGGAACCAAAATCAGGGAAGCGAAAAAATTGGAGGTGTAATCTAAGCCAGAGGAGCAGTAAAGAAGAAAAGCGTGCAACAAGGGTCAAGTCAGGCTTATACGCGTGCAAAATAGTTCAAGAGTCAGGTCGATTGATGCATTCAGAACATTGCACACATATCAGGGTCGAGTCGTGCAAATATACTTTTAGAAAAAAAATTGGAGGCTTGATTGCAATCACATGTGGAAGGCCTGATCGCATATCAAAAATTTCAATCACAATGCTCAGGAGGAATAGAAAAAGGTTGAATAGCCGAAATGTGAAATGCAATACGAGGACTGGATGCGATATAGTTTGAAGCTCAAATAAAAAGTATTTAAAGTCCGGTTGTGGGACCCTCTCACACATCTCACATTGCAAGCTCAGGAGGAATGAGGCTCATGAATATGTTATGAATTCTGAAATGTGAAATGCGACAAGGTTTTATATTGCCGATTGCGATTTGCAATCAGCCCCACCTCTACTTGCCACATCATCCCTACCTTTATCACACATCTCACATCCCAAGCTCAGGAGGAATGGCGCTAATGAATATATTATAAAGGCTGAAATGCAATGCGATAAAGGGATAGACGCGATATTTTTCAAAGGAAAATTGGAATATCTTTTAAAGTCCAGTCATACGACAGTTACAAAGGAAAGTCTGAACACAGGGAAGACTCGGGTAAGAAAATACCCGACGCTACATGCAGAACAATAGTATGCGTTTGCGACAGTTTATTAATCAAAGACTAAATGATGTTGGCACGAGCGAAAGAGGCAGAGTCGGGTAGTAGGTGACATGATGAAAGTGCTTGAAACACAAAAGCATGGTCAGAGTCGGGTGAGATGCATTTATGTAGACTGTTAGGATATCACAGTTGAAATGGAAGGAGACACATCAACAACAAATCATATTTAGAAAAATGATTACATTTCAAGTTTTATTTCGTTTTATTTGTTAATATCGAAGCTACAATAATTTCCTCGATTGCAATATAATAAGTAGTTTAACAATTTAAGAAGTCTAGGAGTTTCAAGAAGCTCAAGCAGTTACAAACTGCTTTTGTTTGTATTTAAGGAAGAGAGAAAGAGAGAGGAAAGGTTCTGAGTTGTGGACCTCTTGGAGATTACATTTTTTACTTATTTTTCTGATGGGTGAATGAAAGAAGCAACAAGTTTCCTACAACTATTGATGGTGATTCGTGTTTCTTGTGTCATTTTATGTTGTTTCTTCCTTGGATGAAGTGAAGTAAAGAAGTAGATGGTCTTTGATTTACATTTGTAAGTAAGAGTTAAATAGCCTTAATAAGTGCTCCTTCACTCCAACTCTTCTCCCTTCACAAATTCTCTCTGGAACTTAAAAGTAATAGATTCTATGTTTACAACATACTATTTGGAGTTTCCCCTCTCTCCATGAACTCCCTTTGAAACTTAAAAGTAATAGATTCTATGTTTCAACATATTATTTTGAGTTTCCTCTCTCTCCATGAATTCTCTCCGAAACTTAGAAGTAATAGATTCTGTGTCTACAACATATTACTTTGAGTTTTCCCTACAATTCTTCTTTTCCATTCAGATATCAACAGTCAATGGCAGTGAAATCTTTTATTATTCTAGATCATTAAGGGTTTTAGAAAACTAGTTTCCAGAGGGATAGAACAAAGAACTCATGATAAAATTATTTATGTGACACACTTTTAAAATGTCTTAAGCACTGATTCCTTTCACAACCGAGGGAATGTCTCTTAAGAGAAAACATATCTCAAGGTCAAGTCATATGATTGCAAGATGTGTTGTATGTACCTGATTTGAAGAAGAAACTTGTGTCCATTTCAGAAATGGAAGAAAAAGGGTTCAAGGTGGCTTTCGTTGATGGAAAGGTACTTATCTGGAATAAGAACTTCAAGGAATCTTGTTCTATTGGTTTTAGAGTTGATACACTCTACTAGGTTGGAGGAATTCCATTGAGGGGCTATGGCATGTGATACAACTCTTCAAATAGAGTTATGGCACTGGAGGTTTGCACACTTTCATTACAAAGTCCTTCCAAAAGCAGGGAAGGTGGTGACAGGGATGCCTAAATTTAGAGATGATCATGAAGGTATATGTCAGGGTTGTGCCGAAGGGAAGCATACAAGGGGACCATTCCCCTCAAGTGTCACAAAGAAAACTGATATATTGCAGTTGATGCATTTTGACTTAATTGGTATGCTGCCTGTGACATCTTTGGGAGGATGTTCCTATTACATGAATTTTACAGATGAATTCTCCCACAAGACCTGGATATATTTTTTGAAGAAGAAGGAAGAAGCATTCAAATGGTTTCATACCTTCAAGGCCTTGGTGGAAAATCAAACCGAGAAGAAAATCAAAGTTTTGAGGACTAACAATGGGACAGAGTATGATTCAAATGAGTTTAATGAATTTTGTAGAGAAGCTGAAATTAAGAGGGAGACCACAACTACGTGCACTCCTGAGAAAAATGGTGTTGCTAAAAGAAATAATAGGACCATTGTGGAAGCTTCCCGTGCCATGCTATGTGACCAAGGTCTTTCAAAGTTTCTATGGGGAGAAGCTGCGAACACTACTGTGTATGTTAAAAATAATTTCCTGCATTCCACTATGGACTCCAAAACTCCTGAAGAAATCTTCTCTGGTAAGAAACATGATGTTTCTTATTTTAGAGTTTTTGGTTGTCCTATTTACTTTCATGTGTCGAAATAAAAGAGAAGCAAGCTAGATGCTTCTGGAAAGAAGGTAATGTTTGTGGGCTAAAGTGAAACTTCGAAGGCATATAGAATCTATGTGCCTGGTCAAAGAGAAGTAGATATATGCCACGATGTCACCTTCGATGAAGATTTTTCCCTTAAGAAAGTAAGAAATCTTCCTAGCTCCAAGGAAGACAAAGAAGATGAAGAAGCAGGGAAGTTGGAAGAGCCGAAGGATGACCTGATGCCCGATGTTGAAGGACCTATGGATCCCATTGATCCACCTCCTTCAAATAAGAGAAGACCCTCATGGCTTATGGATACTCTCGAAGATGCCAAGAGACATATTGCCCTAAGGGGGGACATTCCGTGAAAGAAACAAGCCGAAGAGATATCAAGGGTATCTAGCAGCCATGAGTATGATAGTACAATATGAGCCTAGAATATTTGAAGAAGTCGTAAAGCATCAAGTTTGGAAGGATTATATGCACGAGGAGTATGATTCCATTATGAAAAATGATTTCTGGGAAGTAGTCTCGAGATCGGAGGACAAATCTGTTGTTACCTCGAAATGGCTCTATAAGGTCAAGCATGGATCTGATGGAATTGTTGAAAAGTACAAGGAAGGATTTGTTGTGAGAGGTTTCTCTCAAAAATAAGGCATAGATTATGATGATATATTTTCACCCGTGGCCCGCTATACCACCATCCGATCTATTATTTCCCTTGCTGCTATGCAAGGATGGAGTCCACATCAAATGGATGTGAAGACCACTTTTCTGCATAGATATATAAAGGAAGAGGTGTATGTGGAGCAACCTCTGGGGTTCGAAGTCTGAGATAGAGACACACATGTATGCAGGTTGAATAAATCCCTCTATGGGTTGAAGTAAGCCCCTAGCGCTTGGTACAAGAGGATAGATAACTACATGATGAAGTTGGGCTTGACTCGAAGTAATGTTGATCCAAACCTTTATTTTAAGGTTGATAGAGAAAGGACTCTCATTTTGGTTGTCTATGTGGATGATCTCTTCTTGACAGGTGCTAACCCTCTCATTCATTAGTGTAAGAGGGAGCTAGCTTCTGAGTTTGAGATGAAAGACCTAGGACTGATGCACTACTTCCTAGGCTTGGAGGTCTAGCAGAGGCCAAGCGAGATTTTCCTTTATCAAGGAAAATATGTCATGAAGATGCTGGAAAGATTTGGAATGGTGGACTGTAAGTTTGTGTCGACACCAATGGAACTCAAATTTAAGAAGTTGAGTGGAAAAGCTTCTAGGCCCGTGCTAGAAAATACTACCGAGTATTGACAACTCGTGGGGGCCCTGATGTTCTTAGTGAACTCTCGTCTGGACATATGTTTTGCAGTGAACACTTTGAGAAAACATATGGTTGATCCTCATCACATTCACTGGATTGGTGCCGAGAATCCGTTGAGATATCTTCAGGGCTCAATCAACCATGGGCTGAGATACACTCCCAGGAGTTTGAGACTCCATGGATATACTGATGCCGATTGGGCTGTGATTTTGGTGGATCGCAAGAGCACATATGGATGTTACTTCACTTTGGGTTATGCTTCAATGTATTGGATGAGAAGGAAGTAGAAGTCAGTGGCTTTGAGCACCACTGAGGCCAAATACATTGCAATGAGTATGGCCTTTTGTGAATTTTTTTGGTTGCGAAAGCTCTTTAGTGAGCCATTCGAGCATGTGCTAGATACCACCGTTATCCTTTTTGATAAACAAAGTGGGATTCGTATTTTTGAGAATCCCATGTTCCACGATCAATCTAAGCATATTGATATCAAGTACCACTTTATCTAGGATATGCTACAGCAAGGCGCCATAAGGCTCGATCATATAGGAACTGATGAGCAGTTCACGGATATTCTCACAAAGCCCCTTGGGAAGGTCAAGTTCCTAACCTTCCGTGAGAAGCTTGGAATCATGGAAAGACCCTATTCTTAGGGTCCTGCTTGAGTTGGACTATGAGATCTGGGAGCTCCGGGGGGCTTGGGGATAGCTTCTTGGAGCTATAAGCACATACGAGGCTAGGCTTGTCGAACCTTGTTGTGCTTTTTCCCCACCATTATGATATTGAGTTGGTTCACCTCTCTCTCATATGTGCCCCACACGCATCCTACCCATGCAGTTTCAGATTCATGGGAAGTACCCCTCATTTGGCCAATGAGGTGAGAAATGTGGATAGAGACGACAACAAGACTGATGGATGCATTAGAGTTTTCCGTACTCTTTATGTCAAGGATGGAACGTGTCCAACACCTTGATCTGGGATCAAGTATGATGAGGTTTTATCCTCTTAAATTACTTTGGGTCAGTAAACTAACTTTGAGTTAGTAGGAGTTTCTTTTTGAGTCCAAGAGAGTTTTTTTACCTTTAATATGACTTTGGGCCAGTTGTGTGTGATGTCTTTGTAACTCACCTTTTTTTCTAAAATAAAGAGCTAGCAAAGAAAGTTACGACGGGATGAGCACATTGTTTGGTTTGGTACGTGATGGATGGCACTTGTGGAGAGATGGTGTTCTTCCTAGTTGAGAGAGAGTATTAATTTTGGGCAACTAGGTCCAAAATTCATATTTCACTACTCATATGACAATGGTCATATTTTTGTTATAGCCTCAACCGCCAAAGAGATCTCTATTGAAGGAGCCTCGCTAACATGCAACATTTTAAATCCAGAGGAAGGAAGAATGCTAAAAGCATATTTAACAATTCCATAAAATGATTGAGCGAAATCCTAACGAGAGCCCATCTTAGATGAATATGGAGCAATGCCCTTATCTCTAGATGCAAGGACAGGGGGAAAAATGATTTGTTTTTCATTGAGACAAAGGAAAAAGACCCAATGCTCGTGGATGACTGTTAATTTTGGGCAACTAGGTCCAAACTTAATGTTGGACTGCTCATATGAAGATGGTCATATTTTTTTTGGATTCCTCTTTCGGAGAGGTGCAAGATTGATCTAAATATCATCTTGATCGGATGAGCAGAACATTGCTTTTGAATTTATTTTCCACATGTGCAAGGTCAACCAGATTTATCCCACATGCCTAAGAGATGTGTCACACACCCTCATTGATGGATATAAATTGGAGAGACTTGGAGGTCATTTTCTCATCATCTCATCACACATTCTCTCTTTGTGATTTGATTGGTTCAATAGCCTTTGGAGGCCTTTTTCTTCTCACACGTGTGGAGAGAAACTATTGTTTTCTGCGCTGATTTGTTTAGGGTTTGATGTTGTTTTCTGTGCTGATATGTTTAGGGATTTTTTGTTGCAGTGTTGACCAGCATTGACCATGGTCAACCCTTGGTTTTTTGACCTCAATATTCTCCAAAAATTCCGCTTTTAGGAGGTCGTACAACTGGGCACTAAAATCAAGGAATTCCGGGTTGTTTGAATGAAGCCCTAGTTTGCTGCGTTGACTTTTTTGTGCTATCCCTGGTTTGACTTGCGTCGACTTGTGATGAGCTATCTTAGAGGGTTGTGGGTGTGACACATGAAAGAGCTGGCTGACCGAGAAAGAATTTTCTGGTTGAAGCATCCTGCCAACTGCTGTAACACAACAATATCTCATATCTTTGCTGGACATAAGGAATTGTAAATCTGATCTATATTTGGCTTGTATTCTATTGATCTATTATTGTGTTCTATCAAAATTTTACTTT
The DNA here is from genome assembly GCA_034641835.2 of Pinus albicaulis. NCBI lineage: Eukaryota > Viridiplantae > Streptophyta > Pinopsida > Pinales > Pinaceae > Pinus > Pinus albicaulis. Next base: position 1,106,683,656 of record CM076581.1, read on the forward strand.
CAAGTTTATGTGATTGCTATCTTATATTGGGCCTATGAAAGATTGAAGTAAAAGTGCATCAACCATAGAACACCATTGTTATCTAAATTTAACAATGAAACTGCAGATGAGGACAATTGGGGACTTTCCTTAGAGATGGAGGAAGAACCCATGCAAAAAATTGGAGATTTGGATCCAACTCACAACGAGGGTGAGGTTGATGATTTAGGAGGGGAATAACTTCCCATTTCTAAAATCTGGCCAACAAGGAGATAAGAATGAGAATGAGACACAGAAAACACACCAAACTCCATAAAATACACAAGCAGTAGTTAAGGAGGTGAAGGAGCCAACCAACTAGGACCGAACCCTAGTTCTCTCCACACATAAAAAATGGTTGATCCAGGTGGATATTGGTGGCCACCCGCCCATTCCACTTGGGCCCCCGCCATTGTCTCTTTCAATTTTTCCGTTTTGGCATAACTTACTATTTTTAGCAGTTTTTTGGGTCCTGAACTTCCGGAGCCGTTTTGAGGCCCTAAACGACGTTTTTTGGGTATGAAAGCGCCAGCGAATTTTCTGATAAAATTCGTCCCGACCATTGTAGTCCTCGGATAGAGCTTTCTAATGATGTATCATGTGCGTCAAACGGAGATAGTATGCCAAAGTTACGTCCCTGGGAAGTTGAAACACCAATTTACCCAAACGGGGCCCATAGTTTTGGCGCTTCATCTCCTAGGGTTAGGTTTTTGGGATGTTTAGGGTTCTCCATTGTTTCTCAATAATAAATAGGCCCTCGCGCCTCATTGTGAAGCAGTTCAGAGGTCTGTAGCCACCACATCTCTTCTCAGAGATTCGCTACCAGCACCCTAGCTATTTTATTTCCATTATGTCTGTAAGCATCTTTCTGTGATTTGATATTAATGAAATGAAGTGTTATTTCCGCTGCATCTCTGTATTTATGGTTATGTGTTTATATACCATTGAGATTTCATAAATCTGGATAATTCATTATCGGAAGCAGTCTCCTTTTATCTCGATCTTATTTTAAAAATATACAACGAGGTCGATGTTTATGAAACCAGGGCTTGATCTGGTGGAACCTTTGCAAGATCAGCCTCGCCAACCTCGACGGACGCCCATGGGGGACGAAAAGAAAGATGAGGGAGCAGGAGATCCTATCAAAATATTGCTCGAGGAGGCCCTCGAAAAACAAAGGAACGCGATGATGGATAGCTTTGCTCAGATCCTTCAACGGCTGCCCACCGGCGGCGCATCTGCATCCAGTAGCCACTCTGGAGTTGCGACTCCCTTTAAGGTACAAGTAAATTTTGACATTCCCATATTTGAGGGTCAAATAGACGCAGATGCCGTCGATAGATGGTTGAATCTATTAGAAGGATATTTCTCTGTTCATGACTTTTCAGACCGGGAGAAGATTATTTTTGCACTCCTCAAAGCTACCCCCCATGTTAAGGACTGGTGGGAAACCTACTGTGAGAACAAGGACCAGACAGAACCCTCTATGTTCTCGGCTGTACCAACTTGGAATTCTTTCCGAGACGCCGTCAAGGAACAGTACTATCCCGTGGGGAGCTATGAGGACAAGTACATACAATGGACCATGCTGCGACAACAAGGGGATCAAGATGTGCATGAGCTGACGAATCTGTTCCATACCCTGCGCACAAAGTTGGGTATCAAAGATTCAGAGAAACATTTGGTGCTAAAGTATCATAGCTGTCTGCACAGATACATTCAGGAGGAAATGGAGTTCCTCGACATCTCCTCGCTTGGTACGGCATACCGGTATGCTGCCAAGATTGAGCAGAAATTCAAATAGAAGAAGCGAGACTTTGGATCTGTGAATCAAAAGCAAGGAAAAGGTGCTTCCAAACCGCAGAACAAAGGACAGAGCATGGCGGCTAAAGACAACCCGTCAAAGCCACAAGAAAAGAACAACACCGTAAAGCCAAAGAAGGACACGGGAAAGTGGTGTGAGTTCCATAAGAGCTCCACTCACAACACGAGTGTCGGGCCAAGCAGTCGCTAGTGGCCGAGATGAGGGCTTCTGAGTCAGATGCATGCTCCGACTCCGAATCAGAACCTGAAAAGGGGAATGAAAAAGGGAAACAGATTATTGATGCGGAGCCCAATGCCACTGTTGCCACTACAAAGATCCAGAAGGAGGAACCGGAAGATCCAGAGGAGGAGGAACGTCTCTTCCACTCCGAGATGTGGGTAAAGGGCTCCCCTGTACAGTTCATTGTCGACAATGGGAGCCAAAAGAACCTCATTTCAGCAGACGCCGTGAATCGGTTGGGCTTGCCGACCACAGCTCACCCACATCCATACACCATGGGGTGGCTTCACCAAGGACGAGATCTCCGCGTCAGCCAGCAGTGTCGCCTTCCCTATAGCATCAAGCCCTTCACGGATGAGGTATTATGTGACGTTGCTCCTATTGATGTTTCTGATGTATTATTAAGACAACCATACTTGTGGAAGCGTCATGCTGTGTATGAGTCTCGACCTCGTGCTGTTATTATTACTTTGGGAAATAAGTTGTACAGGATACCAGAGGTACCACCTCCTACGACTATCTCTTTGGTTACTGCAAAACAATGCAGTAAGCTCATTTCCCAAACCAGGAAATTCGTTTTCCTGATGATCCGCCCCCAGGGCAAGAAGAAGACTATGGCCACGACCTCCAGACAGGGCCCCTCTGCACGACAACAACAAATGGATAAGGTCGTGGAGGAGTACGGGGACATCTTCACCTCACCCACAGGGGTTCCTCTGCACTGCCAGGTCAAGCACCCGATTGATCTGACCCCAAGTGCGCCACTACCCAATGGACCGATCTATCGACGCTCTGTTCTGGAAAATGATGAAATCAAGAGGCAGATTCAGGAGCTGTTGCAGAAAGGTCACATCAGACCAAGTTCATCGCCCTGTGGGAGCCCGATCGTGTTGGTACAGACGAAGGATGGGACGTGGAGACTCTGTATTGACTATCGGGCGCTGAACAAGATCACTGTCCGGAATAGGTACCCAATCCCACGGATTGATGACCTTCTGGACCAACTCCAAGGTGCAAAATATTTCGGTAAGATCGACCTGAAGTCTGGGTATCACCAGGTACCAATTGAACCCTCTGATGTGTGGAAGACTGCCTTCAAAGCTAAGGAAGGCCTTTTTGAATGGCTGGTCATGCCTTTCGGGTGTGAATGCTCATAGCAACAAGACAGTGGACGACATCTTGGGCATTACCAACTCGTCGTAGTGGTGTGTGGACAACATTCGATCTGACAAGACTTGGGGAAGAGCACCTTTGTCCTGTCAGCGAGTCCTCCAGGCTGTGTGACCCTTTGGTGACAATACTTGGAGATTTGAATACACGGTTATGGCTTGAGTTCAATATACGGGATACATTATTGATGAAAAGAGGGTGTCTGGATACGACCAGAGTCAAGTCATTTCGGGATGCGGCTTTACGGGTCTTGCTCGTTTCTCTACGAAGTAGATTCGTTTTGGGATTCTCTCATATCACTTGGCCTTGAGTCAAGTCACCAAAGGAGGAGCGAGAGAAAAATTCTTTTGGTCAGAACCTCAACAGAAGGCGTTCAAAGAATTGAAAAATCGCCTCTGTTCTGCCCCAGTGCTCACCTTACCAGACTCGCAGCAGCCATTTGAGATCGAGACAGATGCCTCTGACTATGCTATTGGGTCAGTTCTTACTCAACAGGGACATCCAGTGGCATATCACAGTGAGACATTGTCTGAGACAGTTCGCAAGTATCCCACCTATGACAAAGAAATGTATTCCATTGTGCAAGCTTGTCGACAATGGAAGCATTACATTTTGGGGAAGGAAACAATCATCCACACAGACCACCGGCCCCTGCAGTTCATACAGACACAAGGGAAGTTGCAGAATGATGTCGCCAGTGGTCACATATACGCAGCAGTTTCCGCTGAGCAAGTACAAGAAGGGTAGCACCAATAAATATTGCCAATTTGCCCTCGGTAGATACCGTCGTGGCGCTCACCACTGTGCTCAACTCTTGTGGGCACGAGACTTCTGATTGGCTGCTTCTCTATGAGAGTGACCTAGAATTCGGCCACCCTTACAAGGCACTCTTGGGGGGTACGCAAGTTCCAAATTTTCACCTCCAAGATGCACTTTTATGTCACCTGGGACACCTTTGTGTTCCTTCAAACGAGCGTGCCAAGATGATATGGGAAGCACACTACGGTCGAGTCAGTCGGCAGGCATTTCGGGAGTGAAAAAAACGATGGCAATGGCAGTAACAATGTGAACCTTCGAAAGGATGTCGAGAAGCACATCAGATCCTGCACTGCTTGTGCCATTGCCAAACCGACCATCAAGAAGCAAGGCCTATATACTCCACTACCTACCCCTAGTCGGCCATGGGAATCCATCTCCATGGATTACATGTCGGGCCTGCCTTCTACTAAGAATGGAAATGACTGTGTTTTCGTGGTCGTTGACAGATTCTCGAAGATGGCCATTATGGCGGCTTGTAAGAAGAATATCACAGCAGAAGCCACTGCTAAACTCTTCTTTGAACGAGTGTGGGTGCACTTTGGGATCCCACAGTCTATCATATCAGATCGAGATAGCAGGTTCCTCAGCACATTTTGGTCCAGCCTCTGGTCAATGTTGGACACAGCTCACCAAGTCCACAGCTTTCCATCCCCAAACAGATGGCCAGACAGAGGTCGTCAACAGAATGATTGTACACATTCTGCGCATGTACAACTCAAAGCATCCACGCACATGGGACGAGAGCCTCCCCTATGTACAACACAGTTATAACCGGGCTCTCCACGGTTCAATTGGCCATAGCCCCTTTCAGGTGGGCTTGGGATTCCAACCACTATGTCCCATTGACATAGCCATGCCGTTTGCAGCTGCTCAGGCCGATTCAGCTCATGTCCAGTCTGAAGTTGACAAAGCAAGTAGCTTCATCGAGCGCATTCAACACATCCGCCCACAGGTTCATGATATATTGGACAGAGCCAATGCGAAGTACAAGCAGCGCCATGATCAACACCGGGTGCCACACCACTTCCAGGTGGGCGACAAAGTATGTCTACATTTGCAGAAGGAGCGCCTCACTGGACCTCACCGCAAGCTTCGCCCGCTCCGATACGGGCCGTACACCATCACCAAGGCTGTAGGTAACAATGCCTTCGAGCTTAGTATTCCACCATTCCTTGGTCTGCACCCAGTCTTCAATGTGAATCGCCTTCGTCCTTACTTTCCACCTCTACTGGACACCTCGGACATTGCAGAACAACTCACACCAACAGAGTTAAACCCAGACTGCATGGAACAGGCCACCACAGATTGTATCATGGACATGCAAATCAAGAACACTCGTCAACAGCAGATCCAACTGTATCGGGTTGTCAAAGCTGGCCAACTCCTGCACCAAGGAAAGTGGTTCACCGGGGACCAAGTTCAGCAGAAATTTCCTCATCTCATGGAGGAACTTAACGCAATGGGGACCATTGCTTCCTAAGGGGGGAGGAATGATCCAGGTGGATATCGGTGGCCACCCACCTATTCCACTTGGCCCCCCACCATTGTCTCTTTCAGTTTTTCAGTTTCGGCATAACTTACTATTTTTAGCAGTTTTTCGGGTCCTGAAAGTTGTAGTCCTCGGATAGAGCTTTCTAATGATGTATCATATGCGTAAAACGGAGATAGTATGCCAAAGTTACGTCCCTGGGAAGTTGAAACACCAATTTACCCAAACGGGGCCCATAGTTTTGGCGCTTCATCTCCTAGGGTTAGGTTTTTGGGATGTTTAGGGTTCTCCATTGTTTCTCGATAATAAATAGGCCCTCGCGCCTCATTGTAAAGCGATTGGAAGGTACTTCTTCTGTCTCTTCTCGGAGATAGCTACCAGTGCCCTAGCTAGTTTTATTTCCATTCTGTCTGTAAGCAAATTTCAGTTCTTTGATATTAATGAAATGAAGTGTTATTTCCGCTGCATCTCTGTATTTATGGTTATGTGTTTATTCTGTTGCGTTCCTGCATAAATCCGGATCAGTGGTATCAAATGATCCAGGTGGATATTGGTGGCCACCAATATCCACCTGGATCAATGGTTAAGGGGTTATACTCAATGTTGAATTTCTTTTCTTTAGTATAATACAAATTTCTCCCTCTTTGATAGTTTTCCCATGTAAATTGTTGTGGCTCATTTGCATTCACTTTCGAAATATTTTCAAAACACTACAAAGCATATATATTAGAAATTGGACAAATAAAAACTTTCTATATACCAAAAAATAATTTTTATTTTATATGTTGGTCAATTAACATACTGTGTAGAGATGTGAAGGTGGGTCCGACCATTGGGTTAACCTCTGTGTAATTCACCGAGCAGGATTTAAAATAAATGATGCTGATTTGGATTAGCAGAAACCCGCGGGCACAAACAACCCGAAGTATAGCACCGAGGGTGCCTCTGCAGTTGACCCTGTCGAGAGCTCGTTGACAACGATCGATGGTTCAAAATCATTGGGATTGAGGCTTATAGATTACCCATATATGTCCCCATGAGAATATTTGCCTTGGATTTTATTAGACAGAGCTTGAATGTAGATCAGATACATTTTATTCCAATGAAGAAAGGCCATCTATTTAAGTTGCCTATGACTGTTGGACCATTCATAGTGAATGTGAGACAAGCAGCAAATGAGGCAAATTGGATGTTAGAAAGCATGCATTTTTTATTAGGTGAGAAATGGGCTTATGATCCACACAAGGTGATTTCTAACATGAGAGTTGAAAATGGTTATTCTACTTTTTTTCATGACAGTAAGCCTGAAATTGAGAAGCTAGCTAACAAAGGTTTTGCAGGCTCTAGTAGCACTAACATTCAGACTCCAATCATCTTTGAAAGGATAAGTAAAAGAAGTAAACAAAAATATGTTGATTCTGAGGATGAAGAACAAAGAGCTGAGAAAAGAGCTAAGTTATTTGAAGAGATACCAAACACACAACTTGGTTTCTTAATTCAATTAGGAGATACTAAAAATGTGCCAGCTTCACAATCAAGACATGAAGTTGTTCATGATCAGGTACCTTTGATCAAAAATGTATTTTCCCAAATTGCAGAAAATAACCAAAATATCAGGTCAAGTATGGAGGCTCAAGCTGAGTATCAGATTACTCCTCATCAAACCAGATTGTTGACTGCTATGGATTTAGAAAGGGATCAGTTGAAAATTGGTTTCTCTCACCCATTTGAAATGACAGTACGGTCATCCAACAGTTTTAAAACTGTAAATATAATTGTTGATACTAAAGAGATCCCTTTACTTGATAAAGTTAACTTACACATGCAAACTAGTAAATTGATTGTTAATGACTTAACTAAAACCAGTCCAGCTGCTTATAAGGCTGAAAATATGTTGGGAAAGGTGATTAAGCAACTAAAGTTAGAGAAGGCTAATTCTAGGGCTCTTTCAACTCAAAATGAAGAATTGAAGAAAATAATTGTAAAAGTTGGAGTGGATCCCAATGATAGATCAGCTGTACAAAAATTATTGCAAAGTGCAGAATCATAAATTAACGTGTTGAAGAAAAAGCTAAAGCTACCTACTGGAAAGCATCCAATGGAAGCAGAAGTGGCAGAGGTAGAAAATGAGAAGGACAATATTTTACAGTAGATGTTGCAGAAAGATGAGGAAATTTCTAGATTAAAAGAGACAATGGTTAATCTACAGGGTCAGATTGAATCACATACTTGAACCATAGTTTTGTCATATGGAGATGATGATCCAACAACTAGATTGTTCCAATTGAGCACATAATTGAATATGGTAGAGGTTGATCTCAAGAAAACTCAAAGTGATCTTGATACAACAATGAAAATAATACATGCTAAAGATGGAGAAGTTAGTAAATATAAATCTGATTGCCAGACAACTTATGAATAAATCAAGAGTCTAAAATAAAAATTAAAGGGAAACATGTATTTAATTCAAGCAAAGGATATTGTGTGGAATTAAATTATTGAAGTAATGAAAACAATTTGGGAATCACTGATTATAGTGTCAAAGGAAAAAAGCATAATCAGAGATTTACAGGAACTCATCCTTGCTGATAAGCAAAAGCTACTTAACAGAGCTCTATGGGAAAAAAGGTTTATTGACTTTGTTAATTACAAGATAGATCAAGAGCTATAGGAGCATGAAATCAAAGATATAACATTATGTGTCTTAGAAATCAATAAGTTGATTGTGAAGAATTCTTGCAGGAAATCAGCAGAGAAGAAATTGACAAAGATCAAATAGGCTATGGATAAATTCAACACCATGTTTGACAAAAGGAACAGAGCTAGGCTGCCATCATGCTGGGATCAACAAGGAAATTTTCTATCTTGGGATTCATATGAGACTTTATTAGTGCGAGCAAAAGTCAATATTGATAATACTCATTAAAAAACTACAGTCTTAAAGGAGCCACAATTGTCAATTTCTTGCATAGACATTTTCAATTATTATGGATGATTAAGACCTTGTTTATGGAAAGGCCTACTTTTACGAGGATCACTGCTTTCTGAATAGAGTATCAAAAGTTGGTCAATTCTCCTAAGACCAACATTGAAATCTAGAAAAAATGTAGGGCATGGATGACTGATTCACCCGGTGATACATCAACCCCTCAAGGAAACACTTTGGCACCTCAGGGAAACAAATTAGCAACAGATCGAATTCAACAAATAGATTGATATTCCAAGTTTTATTTATCTTTCTTGTTAAAAGATCGAGGCTATTAATGATGTCCTCAATTGTAATGTAATAAGTAGTTTAGACAATTTAGGAAGTTTGAGTAGTTTCAAGAAGTACTAGCAGTTTCAAACTGATTTTGTATGTATTTAAGCAAGATAGTAAGATTGAGGAGGGTTATGAGTTTTGGGCCTCTGGAAGACTACAATTTTGTACTTACTTTTCTGAGAAATTAATGAAATAAGCATCATGTTTCCTGCAATTATTGATGGTGATTTGTTTTTCCTGTATCATTTTGTGTCCTTCTTCTTTGAATGAAGTGAAGTAAAGTAATTGTCGGTCTCTTAATTGCATCTATGAGTAAGAGTTAAATAACCTTAATATGCGCTCCTTCGCTCCAACTGTCCTTTCTGGTTAAATTCCTTCTGAGATTTAAGGTGATAGATTCTGTGTTACAACATATCATTTTAAGTTTCTTCTACAATTCTTCTTTTCATTCATATATCAAAAGTTAATGGCATTGTATAATATTTCATTATATCAGATTATTCAGGGTTTTAAAGAATTAATTTCCGAAGGGATAGAACAAAGACCATATGATATAATTAATTTTGTGACATATATTTCTAAAAATGTCTTAAGCACTGCTTCCTTTCACAGCCAAGGGATTGTCTCTTAAGAACCAACATTTTTTGGCGCCATTGCCGGAGAGCAAAGAAGCGAAGTTCATTTTCCCTTGGTTTTTTCACATTATTTCCTCTGGTTGTTCAGTGAGGAGGAAATATTCGACTATGTTTATTATTTTTAGAATTATGGCTTTCAAAAGGCCTCACACGATGTCAGATACCTCAAGCAGAGTGTCCCTGCTTTGTTAGACCCTGAAAGATTGGTTTCTAAAAAGGTTCAGAAACCCAAAACCCCTTCAAAACCTAGTCCTAAATTGTCCGCTCCTGGTAGAAGTTCTCAAAATCCTTTGTTTTAAGATATCTCTAAAGTACTTCCTTTCTTGGAACAAGATTCACCTTTCACACCCATTCATTTTCAAGAACCTGAGCTGGAAGAACACTGCTTTGAGTCTGTTTCCTTTACTTTTACACAAGGTCATCAAATTCCAGTTGTTAGTCCTTCTACCATTGTTCATTAACCTACGCCCATATCCACTTTATCACCTTCACCCCCATTCACTTTCACAACTGATACATAAACTGCATCTACCCAAGGAACATTTAATCAAGGTGTAAACATGGCATCACCAACTTTCTTGATGAATAGATATGCACCACTTAATCTTCCACAACCAATGAATGCAATGCATCACGAATATCTTAAATTATTTCTTTGTTTCATTGGAGAAGACTAAGTAAATGTAGAACAACATTTACCTCTCTTTTGTAATTTTGCTGAAAATTTGAATGTAGAACATCTAAATTTGTAATGAGACATTTTGTTCATTCCCTAGATGGAGAGGCTAGAAAATGGTTCAAAGGTTTACCAAATGATTCTATTAATACATGGGAAGAGTTAGAAAATCAATTCACTTAGAGATGGGGAGAGAAAAGAGATCATGGTTATTCATTAACAGAATTCAATACAATTAAAAAAAAACCTAATGAGAATATTTTTGAGTTTGTCAAAAGATTCAATAAATTGTATAATACTTTACCTATAGAGATGAAGCCCCCCCCTTTTGGAGCAAAGGTAGTTTTTGTTAGGGCTTTTGAAGTTGATTTCAGTTTTACACTTAGAGAAAGAAGATCCCCTACTCTTGAGAAAATACAAACATATGCTTTAGAAATTGAAGCCAATATGACTGCAGCTGGGAAGATAAAAGAAAAACAGTCAGTCCAAGAGAAGGGGAAGTAAAAGAAGAATCACCACAAGATCAAAGAATCAAAGATATGACAAAGGTGATACAAAAATCTGTCAAATAAGTTAATTAAGATGGAATTGGAAAGTAAAAACTCCCAAAGACCGGTACAACAAAACAAGGGAGGATTTAATCCTCAATTTAGAAAACAACCCCAACAAATTTTAAAGAGAGAAAGAAAATATCAAGATCAAGTTCAAGCACCATTATATATATAAGCAACACCCGAAAATTCAGCAGAAGATGACTAAAAAAAGCTGAAGATCAAATCTCTGTTGTGTATATAAGAGAGGAAGATGAAGAAGAAAATTGTGAGGAAGAATATGCTGAGGCTGAAATATATTTTGATGAAGAAGAGATGAATGAATACTGCAAAAAATTCACAGTTTCATGCACGCTGAGTTACATAAAAAGTATGATTTGAGATCTAGAAAGAGATCTAGGGTGCAAGACAATGAGGGTGAACAACAATATTCTATCCCTCCTCTAGTGGTGACTCCACAAGAGAAGAACCATGTAAAGAAAGCAGATAAAGGGAAGAAACATGTAGATCCAGTATATAGAACAGAAGTGCAACAGGCTGAATCTTCCCAAAAAAATGGATTGATACCAATATTTTGGAGAAAGTTGTTCCTGTACATGAACAAATTTTAAATTCTAAAAAGAAGGAAGAATAACTTGAAAGGAATGCTGAGCAAACTCAAATCTTTAGTTTAACAAAGCAGTTGGAGAAGGTCAAGATTCAGGTACCTCTTCTAGAATTAGCTAAAACACCAGTCTACAAAAAGGAAATTTCAGAATTTATTAATCTCTCACAGACTGAAGATATAGGTGATACTGTAAACTTGCAAGAAGAGAAGCCAGTGGTCACCTTTGGTCCTCATGTAGAAGAAGTCGATTCTTTTGTTCCTTCGTTTTATATTTCATTGTAGTGTCATGATTTTATTCTTCATAACTGTATGTTGGATTCATGGGCCTCCCATAATCTTATGCCATTATTTTTCATGAAGGAATTGAATTTTCAGATTACTAAACCTTACAGGGACCTGTACTCATTTGATTCCAAGAGGGTGAAATGTGTTAGTTTAATTAAATACATGGTAGTGTCCTTGGCACAAAGTCCAGCAAAAAGCATTATTATGGATGTAGTTGTTGCTGACATTCCAGCCAAGTTTGGAATGCTCTTGTCAAGATCTTGGGGAGAAAAGTTGGGAGGAGTTTTAAAGTTGGATTTCACTTATGCTATCATTCTTGTATTTAATGGGGAAGAAAGGAGATTGTACAGGGAAACAAGGTTTGTGAAAACCACCACAAAAAAAGATGCAGGAAATTCCCCTATTTGTAGTCAGGAAAAAGAAGATCTTTCATGTTTCATGCTGCATGAAGATGCAAAATTTGCTGAAGACACAGAGAAGCAACCCTCTTCAGTAGTTGTACATAATGAGCTGCATTCAAAGAAAATTTGGAAATGATATTTTGATGGTGCCTACTCCAAGGATGGCATAGGAGTTGGATTCTTGTTGATATCACCAACAGGTAACCTCATACCTTTTTCTTTTAAGTTAGAATTTGATTCAATGAATAATGTGGCTGAGTATGAGGTCTTGATATTGAGTCTCCAAATTGCTAAGAAGATGGGAATTTCGTATATTTCAATTTTTTGTGATTCCGAATTGATAATAAGAAAAAATAAATATTATTCTTAGACCAAGCATCCAAGATTAAGATCATATAGAAATGAATTTTGGGAATTGATAGAGAATTGTTTTGAAGCCTTCAATATTCAATTTATTCCAAGGGAGGAGAATAGATTGGATGACTCATTAGCAGTTGCAACCAACACCTTCAAGCCTCCAATTAATCCAACGCTAAGGTATGAGATTGAAATTAGACATAGACCCTCTATTCCTGACAATGTGAAACATTGGCAAGGGTTTGAAGATGATGAGAAGATAAATCTGTTCTTAACAATGATTGGAAATTTTGAAGATTATGAGATAGATCAAGAAGAAGAACAAACAGAGCAGAAAGCAGAGATAAGACACCTCAAACAATCAATAGGTGATCAGAAGATTATCCAATTAAAAGATAATGTGCTCCCTAAAGGTTTAGTTCCTCTTGAAAGACTATTTGATTCTAATGATGTTTTTGTTGATTCAAAGAAAACACATCAAGATGAAGAAATGGAAAACTGTAATTTGGGAACTCAGCAGGAACCAAAAATGGTGAAATTGTTCAAAGGTGTTTTAAAAAATTATAAAGAAATATACATTGATCTTTTCAAGAAGTACATGGATTTGTTTGCTTGGTCATATGATGAAAACATATGATCAAAGCATAGTACGGCATAAGATTCCATTCAAAGAAGGAATTAAACCACACAGATAGAAGCTCAGGCAAATTAATCCATTATTGTTGGCTCTAATTGAAAAATAAGTGAAGAAATTGCTACAAGAAAAAATCATATTTCCTCTCAGATATTCTGATTGGGTTTCTAATCTGGTTCCTGTGAGCAAGAAAAATGGAGAGATAAGATTGTGTGTGGATTTCAGGAACCTAAACAGAGCATCTTTAAAGGATATTTATCCTTTACCTAAAATGGATTATGTCTTACAAAAGGTGACATGAGCTTATAGGATGTCCATGGTTGATGGATTCTCTAGGTATAATCAGGTGGCCATAGATAAGGAAGACCAGAAAAAGATAATTTTCACAACCCCCTGGGGCACTTTCATGTATGCAAGAGTGCCATTTGAACTTATGAATGTAGGTGCAACGTTTCATAAGGCCATGGACATAACGTTTGTTGCTGACAAGTATGTGTTTATATATTTGGATGATGTACCTATTTTTTCAGGGTCAGATGATGAACACCTGGAACATCTGCAAAAAACTTTCAAAAAATGTAAGAAGTTTGGTCTGTCACTAAATCCCAAAAAATCTTTGTTTGTCTTGGAAGAAGGTACATTATTAGGTCACATAGTTTCAAAGCAAGGGTGGAAGCAATTCGGACAATTCCTTTACCCAGAAGCAAGAAATATATTCAAATATTTCTGGGAAAGATAAATTTTTTGAGAAGGTTTGTGCCAAATTATGCCGAAATTGTGAGAAACATAACCAATATGTTTCAAAAATAAGCAGAAGTGAAATGGAACAAAGAAGAAAGAGAATCGTTTTCCAGAATAAAGGAGGCTCTCCAGGAAGCTGATGTTCTAATTAGTCCATATTATCAAAAATAATTTCAGATATTCTCATTTGCTTCCCCCTCTATTATTGCTGCTGTGTTGTTACAAAAAAATGAGGAAAATAAAGAACAACCAGTGGCATTCTTCAGCAAAGTTCTCAGAGATGCTGAACTCAAATATAATATTTTGGAGAAACAAGTGTATGCATTGGTCAAAGCACTTAAAGCCTTTAGAAATTATGTGTTACAGTCCCAGATAACTACATATGTGCCTAACTATGTTGTTAAATATGTGCTGGTTCTGAGTGATGTAGAAGGAAATAGAGGGAAATGGATAGCGAAAATTCAATAGTATAATCTGGACATTAAATCTACAAAGTTGATCAAGGGGCAAGGTTTGGCTAAGTTGTTAGCAAAAACCATATTTTAAGCAATGGGAATCAAACTGTTAGCACCAGTAGATGAAGCTGTAAATGAGGAAGGTCAAAACAAGTCCAAACCAGGTATTCAATAAAAATATTTATACTTAGATTGGTACAAATACATAGTTCATTATTTATGTTTCTTCTCTTATCCGACTTTGCTGAATAGACAAAATTATCGAGCCCTCAATATTAAATATCAGCCATATGTCATAGTAGAAGCAAAATTGTACTAGAAAGATTCTGCTGGTATCTTGTAGTTGTGCTTAACTAAAGGTGAATCCATTGAAGTTACCAAGGAATACCATGAAAATATATGTGGAGGGAATTATAGTTGGAAGGTCACAACACATAAAATCCTCAAGTCAGGTTATTATTGGTCTACCCTATTTGCAGATGTGTATAGACTGGTCAGAAGCTGTCAATTTCTTTTTGAGAAAAAAAGACTTGCACCATTACCTCTCATTCCAGTATTCGTAGAAGAGCCTTTCAGACAGTAGGGACTGGAATTTATTGGAGAAATCAATCCGCCATCAAGTGGATAGTTCAAGTGGATTCTAACTGCCACTGATTTCTTTTCAAAGTGGGTTGAAGCAATACCCACCAAAAAGGAAAATGATCAAGTGGTGATGAAGTTTTTGGAGGAGAACATTTTCAACAGGTTTGGATGTTCGGTCAAGATCGTAACTGATAATGCTCAGGTATTTTATTCTGCTCGATTCATTAATTTCTATCAAACATATAATGTAATTTTATCACATTCCACAACATACCATCCACAAGGGAATGGATTAGAAGAATCTTTAAACAAGTATCTGAAGAAAAAAATCATTGAAAATCAGAAGGAATGGGACTCAAAGTTAAAGTTTTCTCTTTGGGCAGTTCGAGTAACTACCAGGAGGTCCACTGGAAAATCACCCTTTGAGTTGGTTTATGGAACTCGGGCATTGTTTCCTAGTCAGTTTGGCAAACCAATGATTTCTTTCCTTCAAGAAGCTCATGAAGAATATAATGCTCTGGTGAGAATAATGAATAAAGTGATTGAGTTAAGTGAAAGCAGAAACAAAGTTAGAGATAACTTGGTTACTTATCAGGCAAAAATGAAGTCTATTATTGATAGGAAATCAAAAGAAATCCTCTTTCAAGTAGTAGATTTAGTACTAAGATGGGACACCAGAAGGGAAGATAAAGGGAAGCATGGTAATTTTGACCCTTTCTGGCATGGTCCATATAGAATTACTGAAGGTAGGTCAAACAACACTTTCATCCTAGAATATTTAGATGGAGAATCTTTGCAGCTGCCTGTGAATGGGCAGTATTTGAAGCATTATTTCTAGCACTAAAATTAATCATTTCATCATTGTAAATACCATATTTTCCATTGTTCATATGTCACCAAACAATATTTGACTCCATGCCCAAGGTAAGGCACTGATCTGTGGTTCTTAGTGTTTCGTGGAAAATAACACTATCCCCAGGTGGAGCTAGATGTTGTGGCTCATTTGCACTTACTTTCAAAATATTTAAAAAAAAAAAAAGCATATATATTAGAAAATGGAAAAATGCAAACTTTCTATATGCCAAAAAATATTTTTTATTTTATATGTTGGTCAATTAACATATTGTGCAGAGATGTGAAGGTGGGTCCGACCAATGGGTTAACCTCCATGTAATTCAACAAGCGAGATTTAAAATAAATGATGTTTATTTGGGTAATCGGAAACCCGCAGGCATAAACAGTCCGAAGTATAGCACTGAGGGTGCCTCCGCAGTTGACCCTGTCGAGAGCTCGTTGACCACGATAATTGCGGGGTCAAACCTCTGATGCGTCCGTCATATTCCAGATGTAGATAAATGATTATGCAGGCAATTAACGTCACCAACTAATGATCCAGCTCGTATGTTACGTTATATGTCTATTATCTGTCAAGTCATGCACTGAATTCACATTCATTTCCAAAATCCCGCGCCATCTATAAAATGTGTTAAAGTTCCGCTTTTCCTCTTGTTGGTTTTCAGTCCCAATTGTCCAAGAGTCACATGAGTCATTTAATTTTCACCTCCACGTTTGTACAATCGCCACCCTGAGGAAATCCATGGCTAAAGTCATCCCTCTCTAACTCATCCAGCCACGTCTCGCTTATCGATACTTATCAAGATGTCAAGGATACCTTGTGCACAATTGAGCACCTACCTTTTTATCAACAAGTCTTACTTAATGAGAAGAATTCTCTCGTCTACTAAGCCATGGTCAAGTCTGGTGTTATGTCTGCATGTGTCCCGAAAACCCATCTTTTTTTCGGAATTCGTAAATTGGCTAGTATCCACATTGTACCCTAGTAAGTGCTTTGTGATGAATAATTTGGGTGAAAGTGTTCTTCAAGTCACATCTCTGTTAATCCGTCAAGCCCTCTGTTATCTTGAATAGAGTCTTATGTCAATTTTACTGAAGAATCATTGGTGGCACTATATGACAATCTTGCAGGGCAGGATTTTACACAAGTGGTTTTATTTCTAAAGCCGGAAGCAGGAATTTTTTCGCCAGATGATAAAGAGTTCCCCTTGGATATTTTTGATGCATAAGTCAAGCTCATGCTGTAATTTTTGTCGAAGATACTTGGGAAGGAGGATGTTGCTCAAATTGAGAGGTCAGTGCTTGGGTTCTTTGCTTTAATGATGAAGCCCAATGTGGTGTTAGACATTCCGTCCTATTGGCAAGAGAACATTAATGCTCAGCTTATGAGCCTGTCCCTCACTGAGTCTTTTAGGTTTCCCTTGCTGATTACTTGTTTATTCTTACATCAAAATGTAGAAGAATTTATAAATTTGGGGTCGGATATTGTTGATTGAAATAAGAAAAGGAAATCATTGGTGTTTTGGACAAATGTAATAAGAAATGAACCTAATGAGGGAGGTTTGTTTGATTTTGCTGCTTATTTCATGCCAATTGCCTATAATATTTTGAATGGAATTACTCCTCCATGTTTTCTACCGAAGGCCTAGGAGTTTCTTCAACTTAGTGTTAGTTGCAAATTTGGAGATTGGCTTGTGTATGATGACTATCCAGAAATTAGGTTGTATGGAGTTGGGATTGAGCCTTATAGATTACCCATATTTGTCCCCATGAGAATGTTTTCCTTGGAGTTTATTAGATAGAGCTTGAATGTAGATTAGATGCATTTTGTTCCAACGAAGAAGGGCCATCTATTTAAGTTGCCTATGACCGTTGGACCATTCATAGTGAATATCAGACAAGCATCAAATGAGGCAAACCGAATGTTAGAAAGCATGCATTTTTTATTAGGTGAGAAATGGGCTTATGATCCACACAAGGTGATTTCTAACATGAGAGTTGAAAATGGTTATTCTACTTTTGTTCATGACAGTAAGCCTAAAATTGAGAAGCTAGCTAACAAAGGTTTTGCAGGCTCTGGTAGCACTAGCATTCAGACTCCAATCATCATGAAAGGATAAGTAAAATAAGTAAAGAAAAAGTTGTTGATCCTGAGGATGAAGAACAAAGAGCTGAGAAAAGAGCTAAGTTAACTGAAGAGATACCAAACACACAGCCTGGTTCTTAATTCAATTAGGAGATACTAAAAATAACATTGTTACTGATGAAATAGGTAACTGCATTGGTACCTACTTTTTGACGTAGCAAGAAAAATACCTGATTTTGAAAAGTGGTGATGCAGAATCAATTTTTTTTTTTAGCATGTTTTTGGCACTTTAATTCTTTTTAATTTTTTTTTCTATGATGCTTTTTATGTCGATTTTGAATAGTGGTGGCGTATCATCACCAACGTTTTTTTAGAGGATTGATTTTGACACTATATATTTTCTAATGTCTTCTTCTTTCGTGAGATGTTTATTTTTAAGTGCATTTATGTACTTGTGTTTTAAAAAGAAAAAAAAATATTTTTTTTTAATAAAAATTGGTAATGATATCTTCACTTTTTCACATAGATAAAAAATGAAAAAAGGGTCAATATTATAAAGTTTATATTTTCTACAAGTTTATGTATTGCTAATTAATTTTTCAATGCACATCAAATAATTGTCTCTAAAAAACCAATATTTTGAACGATATGATAAAAAAAATACAAATTTTCAATACAAATAGAATGCAAAAAATACACTTTTAGAGACTTTTTGTTGAAAAGACATGTTAAATAAACTAATTTTTGGGAAAATCTTAACAAAAAAACTTAAGAAAATAGCATTTTTATTGAATTTTATGTCAAAAAATAATAGTAATAACATGTTTTTTTGCAAAAAATAAGGATTCTTCTCATAAAATATCAAAGTCTAAACATTACAAGTAAAACTAATTAATAGATCTCAAAAATGACTTTTGTTTGCAAGCATAACTTAAAGATCCTCAACAATATCAACTAATACATGTTCAACATCATCTAGAACATCATTGATGGCTTCTTCCACAACATTTTCTACTTCATTTTGGTCATTGTCATTTTCTAATGGATCTTTCATGTCTGCAAATCTTCCAAAGTGCCCCTTTTTAATCATTCCATATAATGGTGGTTGAGGTTCCTTTGCTTTTTTTGCCACAAGTGATTCATTAAAATCCCTTTTTCTCAAACCAACTTTTTGCTTCACATCTGGAAGGAATTCAAGAGCGTTAATTCTTTGTTGAATAAATTTGCATTGCACTGGGTCTTTCTTAATGGCAATGCAATTTCTTCCTTTTGGTAGGCAACATGCTAGTGTTGTACCTAATCATAAAGTACAAAAGAAATAAATAAGAAAATTAGTATAAAGACATAAAAAATAAAAAACAAAATATTGAAATTTAAATTTGTATAATAAAACTTATCTGAACCTGATTTGGTAAGTAAACAAGTGATGAAAGAGAAAAACTGATAGCAGCAGGGTACGATGGAGTTGGTTGCAGAGGTTAAGAAGCAGAAACACGAAGTAAAAGTATGGAGATATCGGGCTCCCAAATGCTACAAGAAACTCAAGAAGGTGAATAAGAAACTGAAGGATGCTCGAAAAAGGAAGCCAAAGGTGGTAACAACAGGAATTAACATTCAAGTGCAGGATTGAGGATGGCCCCTATTTTAAAGATTTTTTGCAGACAGGTAAAATTTGTGTGAGGACACACAATAGTTTAGGGATGGGAAGATGTTGGTGTCCCCAAATGTCCTATTTTTCACCCTTTTCCCATCGTGAAACCCCAACCTTCTACCTCTATTTCATCTCCTTAAACCACTTCTATCTTGCACTAGTCCAAGAAAAGCTACCTATTTCCACAAATGCTTCATTATTCATGTTTAGGATTTATTAGGTGTTTAATTAATTATTTTTAATAAATTTTGCGCCTTTAGTAACGTCTTGTAACTTATGTTTACTTCCTATAAGTATTTGATAAGGTTAAGGTATTAATCGTAATGTAGCTTGATCTAGTGCAGGAACCTTCCTGCACCTCCACCGGCAAACACCTGTCCCGAGATCTCCGCAACTGTTCGTTCACGCCATGAGGGCACCTTGCCACGTCGCTCAGATTAGTTGCCAATATCCGGAGATCGAACTAAAGAAAATTATTGTCAAATATTATGTTGAAGATACGATCCATGGCCAGCGTTTTGTTCGCGTCTTGACATAGCCGAAATGCTTAATTTTGTAAAGTCGTTTGGTAGGCAGTTTGGCCGAGAGGCCTAATTTGGGAAATGGTTGTGTAGATTTGTTATGGCCATGAGCCAAGGACTGTATATAATGTAATCTGTAGGTAGGAATAGAGGAGCGATAGCAGTTGATAACAATTCTGGTGATAAGCTTGTAATTTTGTTGTCGCCCAAGTTCTCAGCTGGACTTAGATCTATTATGTTATTTTCTGAATTGAATTAATAGAAGGAGGTTGCACCATGTTTCATTCATCCTGCGTTTAAATTTCTATTTGATTAGTTGATTTAGATGTTGAAGAGTCTTGTTTCTTAATAGGGAAACGAGTTGGTTAGCTAGGGCCCAACCAACCGAGCTCGTTTAACCCTTTCGTTTTCATTGCTTAAAAGGTGTGTTAAATTATTTAATTGCAGAAGTGTGGCTTAAGTTAAGTTCTTTTTCTTGCACATGAATTTAAGCTTCTGCTAAGGTGTGAACGGATCCGTTTGGGTGAAAGTTATTTTCAGTTCATTTATTTCTGCAATTTCCTTTTGAAGATTTCTTTCACTTGGATCAAGCAGGAAGTCTGATCCTGCACCAGTGCACGTTGCTTTATGTACTGCGTTTTTACATAGTTCATTTTACAACAAGCATTTCATTATTTTCCTTTACGCAATTTAATTTATTTTTGCAAATAGTTTTGATATCAAAAGGAAGTGTCTCCGATTTTGAAAGTTAAATTCCTAAAGCGATTAAAGACGACTTCATAAAATGCACGAAAATGTTGTTGCGTAGTCGTGATTTGTTTCTGCACTTCACGGTTTCTAGGAAAAGGATTGAAATTTATTTAAGTTATCATAGTGAACTTTAGTTTCTAAAGTAGGATCTGATTTCATGCAAAGTACCTTTGATAGAAGATTGATTTTCTTTAAGTTTTCAAATCATGTTCTTATTTTAGTTGTTTATTTACATTTTGCAAGCTTCGGTTAATTAAAAGAATTTCCTTTCGTGTGCAAGTGATTTCCAAAGTTTTCTTACATTTGAAATTTATTTTATAGTTAACATGCTTCTTCATTTTCTCGAAATCAATAAATTGGTGTAGGAAGCTCCTTTCTGGTACAAGAACCAGTGTCTTGTTACACGAACATAGTGCTCTAAGTCATTTGGCTTTGAGCCCCTACATGAAGACATAAGTCTTCAGTAAAAGTACAAAGTATACTTTTCACATAGAGTTCTGTGCCTGTACTAGTGCAAGCAGATTGCAGTATTGTAGGAACAACTCGTGTGAGAAGGAAAGTTGTCTTAAGGGCCCACTTGTTGAAACTTCCAAGTACCTCTACTGGAGATAAACATAGGCTTTCATTCAACAGTTAAGATTGATCAAAATAAGTGTGAATGTTCCTTTATTTAATTCTTCCACAGATGCATTCTTTTACATTACAGCACTAGAACTGCTTTGGTGTTAATTTTCTTTGAGACTTTTTATTTGGTTCTCCAAGATTTCGATTAAGAAGTAGGAATATAAAATAGGGAAGGTTCATACTGTTGAAAAGTGTAACTAGGTCGGTCTTCATAATGAATATGTAATTATGTATTTATGTAAAGAAGAAGAAAAAGATGATAAAATGTACTTTTTTTGTTGTATTTGCTTCATGGGTTTCATGAGCAAGATTTTATAGGTCAGTAGACTTCTTCTTGATGTCTACTAAGATTTTCTTCTAATTAAGTGTCATATGGATAAAGGGTCTAGTTATATGCTCCAAAACCTGGTCATGATACCTTGAAGAAATGGCTTCTGGAAGATGCTCAAGATACCTTCATAAACGCTAGAATAAATAGACTACAAGTCGGCCTATATTCTTAATGGTGAAGCCGACCCTCATACAAGATGTATGGTCGGCCTTCAAACATAAAATGCGGTATATATTTTTGAAAACACTGTGGTTCAGTGGATGAAGAAACATTACATTTCTCTCTAAAGTAATATAGCAAATTGAATTGCGTATCTCTCTAAAGTAATACAGAAAATTGAATTGCATATCTTTCTTAAGTAATACAACAAAATGAATTGCGTATCTATCTGAAATAATATAACAAAATGAATTGTGGAACTCTCTGAAGTAGTACAACAAAAGTAACATTGCGGATCTCTTGAAGTATCATAGCAAAAGGAATTATGGATCTCTCAGAAATCATACAACAAAAGGAATATTGTGGATCTCTCGGAAGCCCACAAGTGTGGATCAATTTGAATTTAAGTGTGGATCACACAGATTATAATGCGATGGACACGAAGCTTTGAAAGGATAGAAATGTGGGTGAAGGACAGACTATAATGCGGATATATCCGAGGTAAGGAAAAATGTGATGAAGTCTGGTTAAAAATGCGGAAATAAGTCAGGGTTTAAAGAACTAGTGCGGACATTATCTATCTATGTTTGAAGCGGGCTTAAGATAGAGAACCAGTACAGAAATATCTTAGATATAACAACATGGTGTAACCTGGATTTAGTGTGAAGTTAAGGCAGTAATGAACTACGAAAATATGTAGTCAATCTGAAGTAAGATGTGGATCTAGTAAAGTGATATGCACTTGTAAGTACAAATATAAAGGAAGGTAAATCGATGATTTACCTTCCTATCCTCAGTAAAAAAAAAAATGTAAGTTAAGTAAAGATGACACAAGAAGAAATTTTTTTGATGAACAAAAACTAAATCAAGAAAGAGATCGAGTTCTCTAAGGTCAGCACAGGTTAGTGTAAGTTGGCATAGAAATGAAGGATTAGCATTGGAGACAAACAAAGAAGCAGTGACAAGTTTTTGGATGCATATATATAGGTCAAGGGTCTGAGTCTTGGTCATGGTATTTTTCATTTGAAGATCTATAAGAAGAATTCTTTGTGGGTTTTCCTCTCCAAGAGGGAGAGGTTTTGCCCTGGTTCTAGGAGCCTAATTTTGTGTATTGTTTATTTTCATAATTGACTTGATGAAAGACTAAACAAGATAATGAAGAGAAGACATAAGTAGCTCAAGTAAGCTCACAAGTAATTAACAAGAAGAGAATTTGTATTAGCCTACAACCCTCCAAATTCTCAACACATACCACTTTTGGCATTGCCTGTGCTTCGTCTCTAAGTTTACAAACCCCCGGGTTGACAATTAAGTGTTGAGGAGATTTCTTAAGCGCAATTCCTACACCCAACACGAAACATAATTTGTTAAGTGTTAGTCAATTGTGTGATAGATGTTGTGATGTCATCTTTAGAGCTCATGATTGTGAGATAAGGTCAACAACAAGAAGGAAGATACCGGTTAAAGGAGTTAGAATAGAAAATAATGTATATATCATGAAGGAAGATAATGAAAAATGTTACTTGGGAAAACAAGATGAGTCTTGGTTGTGGCACAAGAGACTAGGGAATCTAAATTTTGATCATATCATCAAACTTAAGAAAAAGACAGTGGTAATTTTTTTCCTAAGATGACGAAACCTCAAAATCCTATCTACAAATCTTGTCAAATGAGAAAACAAACTCAAATTCCATTTAAGACCAAAGATCAACTATCAACTAGCAAGCCTATGCAATTAGTACATATGGATTTTTGTGGTCCTTCCAAAGAAAATGCACCTAGAGGAGAGTGATAATTTATGGTGGTAATAGATGATTTTTTAAGATTGACATCAGTAGCATTCTTGAGAAACAAGTCAAAAGCATTTGAGAAATTTAAACTATTTAAGGCAATGGAAAAAAATAAAACAGGGTGCAAGATAAAGTGCATAATATCAGATAAAGGAGGTGAATTTACATACTTATGTGATGAACATGGGATAAAAAGACAGTACACCACTGTAGACACTCCTTAGCAGAATGGAGTGGTTGAAAGACAAAACAATTTTATACAAAAAATGGCTAGAGCCATGATGCAGGAAGTGAATATTGCTTAGACCTATTACGAAGAAGTGATTCTTACATTAATTCACATTCTAAATAAGGAATTGTAAATTTCTGAATATGTTTTATGCTAGATTCAAATATACTTTAAACTTCTAGGGCTCAATGAAAGTAAGATGCAGATAGAACAGACCAATATATCGATGGAAGACAAGTCAAAACAGAGATAAAGAATGGTGGCATTATGACGGTCAGCAGGATGCTTCAACCAACAAAGTCTCCATAAGGTCAGCCAACCCAATGTGTCACAAAATCCAAAGACATCTCATCAAGAACGCTCCACCAAGATGTTGCACCAAGAAGCCCTAAACACATAATCAAGAACGCTGCTCCAGCACCATCCAAGAAAGAAGAGAATGCCTCCACAAAATGTGTGTGAAATAAACTTCAAGTCTCTCCAATATATAGTCATATGTGGAGGTGTGTGACACATCTCTTATGCATGTGGGATAAATCAAGCCGACCTTGCACATGTGGAATAAATTCAAAATACATGTTCTGCTCATCCGATCAAGATGATCTTTAGATCGATCTTGCACCTCTTCGAAAGAGGAATCCAATAAAAATATTGGCATCGTCATCTGAGCATCACAACATGGAGTTTGGACCTAGTTGCACAAAATTTACACTCCCTCTCAACTAGGGAGAACTCCATCCACCACTGCCATCTAAACATCGTGCATCATCCCGCCATAACTTGCTTCATTGGCTTCTTTATTTCAAAACTAGTCACAAAGACATCACTCCGTCTAACCCGAAGTCAGCTCAGAGGTCTAAACCTCTATAAGACTCAAAGGAGTCACATAACAACTCGAAGTTTGTTTAACTGACCCGAAGTCAGTTGGAGGTCCAAAACCTCACTTGGACTCAAGAGAGTCATATACTAACCCGAAGTCAATTGGAGGTCTGAAACCTCACTAGACTTGATCCCTGATCAAGTGGTTGGACACGTGCCATCCTAGAAATAGAGATTACCACAATATCCGATGCATCCATCGGTCTTGCTATGGTATCTATTCACATTTCCCACCTCATTGTCCAAATGAGAGGTACTTCCCGTGAGTCCGAAACTCCATGGGTAGGATGTATACAGGGCACAAATCAGAGAGAGGTAAACCAACTCAATATCATCATGGTGGGGCGGAAGCACACCAACAAGATTCAACAAGCCTAGCCTTGTGGTTTCTTATAGCTCCAAGAAGCTATCACTAAATCCCCCCTTGAGCTCCTAGAGCTCATCGTCCAACAGGACCCTCCAAATAGGGTCGTTCCACGATTCCAAGATTCTCACGGAAGGTCAGGAACATGACCTTCCCCAAGGGCTTTGTAATAATATTCACGACCTGCTCATCAGTTACTATATGATCGAGCCTTACGGCGCCTCCTTGTACCATATCCCAGATAAAATGGTACCAAACATCAACATGCTTGGATTGATCATGGAACACATGATTCTCTGACAAACGAATCCCCCTCTGGTTATCACAAAGGATAACGATGGCATCTAACACATGCTCGAACAACTCACTGAAGAGCTTTCGCAACCAAGTGGCTTCAGAATAGGCCATACACGCTACAATGTATTTGGCCTCAACGGTGCTCAAAGCTACCGACTTCTGCTTCCTTCTCAAAGCAGAACCAAGTGTGAAGCAGCATCCAGATGTGCTCTTGCGATTTACCACACTACCAGCCCAATGGGCATCAACATATACATGGAGTCTCAAACTCCCGGTAGTGTATCTCAACCCATAGTCTATCGTGCCCTAGAGATATCTCAAGAGTTTCTTGGCACCAACCCAGTGAATATTATGAGGATCAACCATGTGTTGACTCAAAGTTTTCACTGCATAACATATGTTCGGACGAATGTTCCCTAAGAACATCAGGGCCCCTACGAGTTCACGATACTCGGTAGGAATTTCTAGCACGGACCCAGCAACGCTTCCACTCAACTTCTTAAATTTGAGCTCCATCGGTGTCGACACGAACTTACAGTCCATCATTCTAAATCTTTCCAGCAACTTCACAATATATTTTCCTTGAGAGAGGAAAATCTCACCAGGTCTCTGCCAGACCTCCAGGCCTAGGAAGTAATGCATCAGTCCTAGGCCCTTCATCTCGAACTTGGAAGCGATCTCCCTCTTACACTGATGAATGAGAGGTTCAACACCTGTCAGGAAGAGATTGTCCACATAGAGAACCAAAATGAGAGGCTTTTCTCTATCAACCTTAAAGTAAAGGTTCGGATCAAGATTACTTCGAGTGAAGCCCAACTTCATCAAGTAGCTATCTATCCTCTTGTACCAAGCCCTGGGGGCTTGCTTCAACCCATAGAGGGCTTTCTTCAACCTGCATGCATGAGAGTCTCTATCCTGGACTTCGAACCCTAGAGGTTGCTCCTCATGCACCTCTTCCTATATCGAACCATGCAAAAAAATGGTCTTCACATCCATCATATGTAGACTCCATCCTTGCGTAGCAGCAAGGGAAATAATAGATCTGATGGTGGTATATCGGACCACAGGTGCAAGTATATCATCATAGTCTACGCCTTCCTTTTGAGAGAAGCCTCAGGCAACAAATCTTGCCTTGTACTTTTCAACACTCCCATCATATTCATGCTTTATCTTATAGAGCCATTTCGAGGTGAGAACAGATTTGTCCTCCGGTCTCAGGATCACATCCTAGACATCATTCTTCATAATAGCATCCTTCCATACTTGATGCTTTACGAATGATCCAGGCTCAGATTGTACGATGGCTGCCAGATACCCTTGATATCTATTCGGCTTTTTGCTTTACACTGAATGTCCCCCTTGGGGCCATATATTTCTCGTCATTCTTGATAGAATCCCGGAGCCATGAGTTTCTTCTCTTCGTTCTTTCAACAACGCCATTTTCTCAAGAGAATATACGGTTGAGGTCTCCCTCTTAATGCCAGCTCATCTGAAAAAGTCATCTATAAGAACATCCACCCAAGGATTTCATAGGCAACTTATCAGATAAGTCAGAGTGCACCAAATGTATTTATGATAATTTAGGAATGAAGAAAATCCCCTTGTATGCTTTCCTTCAGCATGACCCTAACATACGCCTTCATGATTATTTGAGAATTCAGGCAACCCAGACAACAGCCTCGGAAAGGGCTTTGTAATCATAGGTCTGAATTTTACTTACCCACTGTCAAGGCTTATTTTATGGAATTATAGCCATACAAGTATCATAGCCATATACTATCATACTTCTGTCATACATCTTGACAGGTATCATACACTTTCATATCACTGATTACAGTGTTTCCATGATATTATCATACACATTTATATCATATTCATCATTTCCATACCGCCATACAGTACTACATGGTCATATATATTTTTCCATATGCCACTGAAAATACCACATATCAAAATCATATAGATTCTTCCATATGTTATATAGTGAGGTCACGTATATTTTGATATCATAGGTATGTTGTCATGTGTCAGACTCATCGACTAGCCATTATCCTTCGATTTCCGTAGACAACATATTTTAACAGACTTTTCATGTAAGAACAATTTTACATACCTCTTCTTTGACTGTCAATGCATCTCCCTTCTTACATTAGATATCCAAATCAATGTACTTAAGGCTCAAATATTTGCCTTCTCATAATAATTATGCTGCTTCAACGTTACTGATCACAGGATTCAGATAAGGATTTTAACACAGTGATTTTTCCTCCACAAGGTCACTTAAATCACTTAGTCATATTCAACAAACAATTTATGTTTGGGCTAGTTTTCTATTACTATTTTCATCTTGCACACCTTTCATATTTCCAGATGCATCAATCTGTCCAAGATTCCCAATTCCATTAGCACTTCCAATTTCCACTTCCAAGCTGCGAAGGCTTTCACCTAATGTTGCACCATTACCACTACTGCCAATATTATCATTGTCCACATACCACTGTCAATATTACATCACTGTCAGTACTACATAATTACTATAATGCATCAGTATTAATTTTTATATGATCCATAAGGAAATTCCATGGATTTCAGACTTAATTAATACAAGTCTCTAATGCATCCATTTTATATCCATAATGTTGCATCAAGGTATAGATCATAAAATTATCAACAAGCCCTTAGATTGTTCTACCAAACCTTCAAGTCTTCATCAAATTTTCCAACATATGCTTCAGGATTTCAAGTTTCGTGGTCAGACTGATTTAGTCCACAAAAATAATTTCACGTTGCAAACCATGCCTCGAGTAAGGTCGATTTCACTCAAGGTATACACATAAATATGCTCTAATCCTCGCTGAGTGGCTTCCTCTTTACAAAACTCGGCCCTAGTTAAAACTTATACTCAACCAAAAAAACCTTCACACCAAGTCAGCCACACGAAGCATGCTAGACACAAATGCAGAGAATGAAGATTTTGTATATATGTGGCCCGGGTTTTAAGAGGGGAAATCGATCCTACTAACAATTGCGTTAACGACCCTCTACCTCTAGACCACCAATCGATGCATGCACAAAAGACTGCACCCTACCTGGAATTCCCTGGCTCACAGTGCCACTCTAAAATAAAGGCATCTGATCCGCTACATCACAGTCAACAATAGCAGTGAAAAAAACCTATTTTTCTGCAAGGAATTTGGGAATTCGGATCACTAAATTTCATAACTGTGTTACGGCCAAATCCCCGCTTCTTGCCAAAATAAAATAAAAAATACAGCAACACAATTCAAACACAGAATCGTGTGGTCGTCTGAATCGTTCCAAGGTACCGACTCAGACTGATGTGGCACCAAGTTGAAATAATTTTCCATCACAGACATTAAAAAATGTCTCGCTTCAAATGACGTGGAAATCGATAATTTTAATCCACCATATCTGGTTTCATGAACTACATCACACTGACCGAAATCTCTCAACTCTCGTTGATACATGTTACCACTGACACTGAATGTCCGTCACAGATTCTGATGGTGCCAAAAACCATTCACAGTGCCAATTCATGGTCCCTGTACACGGTGCAGATTCACAATGTAGATTCTGACAACGATTACAATTTTCATCGTTCACAAAGAGGCCTGTGACCTAACCGTCGTAGCCTGGCTCACGCTTTCATTTCTTGCATCCACAACAATTTTACACAGGCTGAAGCAACTTTTAATTTGACCCGGCCCTCTAGGGAGCTACGACAAAGCCTCAAAGGGCTATGACATCCCTAAGGGAGCCTTCTCCTGTCCATGCAGCCTTCTAAAGAGGCTAGACCTTATATGCAACTTCAATTGTGTGCTAAGACCTATGGCCTAACATAAACACCAACGTTGTGTCCCTCTTCTCCTCGGCATATATGTCCAGCAACCTTGGCCCTAGAATAGCCCTATGAATCTGACTTTTAGCCTTCGAAACATCCCTTCAACTGATCTGCACTTTACTAGTTGTCCCTCGACATAGATTGGACTTTGTCTTCCCCTTAGCTCTGATACCATGTAAATTTTTAAATATGTTCTATGCTAGATGCAAATATACTTTAAAATTATAGGGCTCAATGAAAGTAAGATGCAGATAGAACATACCAATAGATCGATGGAAGACAAGCCAAAACAGAGATAAAGAATGGTGGCATTATGACGGTCAGCAGGATGCTTCAACCAGAAAAGTCTCCATAAGATCATCCAACCCAATGTGTCACACAACCCCAAGACGTCTCATCAATAACGCCCCACCAAGATGCTGCACCAAGAAGCCCTAAACGCAGAATCAAGAATGTTGCTCCAACACCATCCAAGAAAGAAGAGAATGCCTCCACAAAATGTGTGTGAAATAAACTCCAAGTCTCTCCAATATATTGTCATGTGTGGGGGTGTGTGGCACATCTCTTATGCATGTGGGATAAATCAGGCTGACCTTGCACATGTGGAATAAATTCAAAATACACGTTCTGCTCATCCGATCAAGATGATATTTAGATCGATCTTGCACCTCTCCGAAAGAGGAATCCAATAAAAATATTGGCATCGTCATCTAAGCATCACAACATGGAGTTTGGAACTATTTGCCCAAAATTAACAGGAATATCTCAGACACAATTATGATAAGACATCATATGAATTGTGGCATGGTAAGCCAACATCTATCAAACATTTCAAAGTGTTCAAAAGTAAGTGTTATATAAAAAACAATGATGAAAAGTTGGGAAAGTTTGACGCTCGATTAGATGAAGGAATATGTTTAGGATAATAAAAAAAGAGTAAAGGATACAAGTTCTACAATAAAATGTTGCATAATATTGTTGATTGTACATATGTGAAAGTTGATAAAGAGCTTCCTAGCAAGAAAAAGAGCATAGTTTTTTATCAATTCTCCATATCAACATGTCAGTGAATAAGAAGGAGAACAAGATGAAGATTCAAAAGAGACAAAGACTCATTCAAAATATCCCTGAAGATATGTATAAAAGAACCACATTGATGTTCAAAGTATTTGTGATAAAAGTGTAGGAGTTCAAACGAGGGAACTTCCAGAGACAACAAATCGGGCCCAAATTTCCATGTTGTCAAAGATTAAACCGATGAATTTTTCTGAAGCAAGAAAATACAAAAACTATATATATGCTATGAACATAGAGCTAGATCAGATTAAGAAGAGTAAGACCTAGGAACTGACATCGAGACTGAAAGGTAAGATTATCATAGGTACAAAATGGGTATTCAAAAATAATCTGAATGAACAGGGGCATATTGTTAAATATAAAGAAAGGTTGGTATGCAAGGGTTACTCATAAGTAGAAGTACTAGACTATGAAGAAACCTTTTCTCCAGTGGCGAGGTTAGAGGCAATAAAAAAGGTTCTTGTTTTTTCATGTTATAAATGTTTCAAAGTATACCAGATGCACCTGAAGTCTACCTTTTTAAATTGAGAAATTGAGAAGGAAGTTTATATAGAACAACCTAATGGCTTTTTATTGTCAAATATGCATAATTATGTATGTAGGTTAAAGAAGGCACTACATTCACTCAAACAAGTAGCATGGGCATGGTACTATAGGTTGGAAAATTACCTTCAAAAGCAAGGTTTCAAGAGAGGTTCAACGAAAAATAATTTGTAAATTAAGTCAAATTAAGATGAATTTATAATTTTGGTTGTCTATGTAGATGGTATAATGTTTGGAAGCAACAAAGACTCTCTGCTACAATGTTTTGCTTGTGAAATGAAATTAGAATTTGAAATTTTAATGATTGGTGAGCTTTTTTATTTCCCAAGTTTGCAAATCCTACAAAAATCAGAAGGCATATTCATCTTTCAAGAGAAATATCTAAAATATATGTTGAAAATTTTCAAAATGGAGGATTGTAAACCTGCCACAAATCCCACAACAATTGGATGCAACCTATCTAAAGATGACAAGTCACCTGAAGTTGATAAGAAATTATACAGATATATGATATGAAACCTATTATACCTAATTGCATCTAGACCAGAAATAATGTTAGCTATTGGACTTGTAGCAAGATATTAGCTAGGAACCAAAGAAAAGCAATCTTCTAGCAAAAATAAGAATATTCAAATATTTAAAAGGTATAACATATTATGGACTATGGTACCCAAAAGGGAAAGAATTTACTCTAACAACCTACACAGATGCAAACTAGGACAGTTGTATATACGACCGAAAATTTACGAGTGGTGGTGCATTTTATTTAGGAGAATCATTAGATGCCTAGCTAAGCAAGAACAAACCTCAGTATACCTATCTACTACATAAGATGAATACATAGCAGCTACAACTTGTTGCACACAAGTGCTATAGATGAATCAAACTCTAAAAGACATGAAGGTAATATACAATGAACCTATTTCTATTAAAAGTGTGATAACACAAGTGCGATAAGCATCTCAAAGAATCCAGTGCTACATTCCATGACTAAACATATCCATATAAAGTATCATTTCCTTAGAGATCAAGTGGTTCAGTAAGCAGTGAAATTGGAGTACATATCTACTAAATAACATATAACAGATATCTTCACTAAGCAAATGGCAAAAGAACCATTCAAATATTTAAGGATCAAATTAGGGATAGTCCCTGATCCCTCTTCTCATTAGTTTGACTTCAAAGAGGAGCTTCAAATGACTGTAGAGAACATGAAATGATGGAATATCTAAGGGGGAGTATCTACAATCATATGAGCAACAAAAAAATAAGAATGTTAGATAAGAAAGTCCATAGCACAATAATCTATATAGGTTAGATCAACTTTCTTCATATAGAAAGCCATCAAGTTGGTTCAACATTCATAAAGTCAGCATTTGATCATATACCATTGGTATCAAAATCTGTGAAAGAAATGTGTATTTGACCTATCATCATCAAAAGGGTAAAAAATTGTACATATATTGTAAAATATTTTTGAATATGAATATAGTTCAGTATATGTATATTCTTATATCACTAGGAATTCCTCAAAATCCTTGAGATTTGTCATTACAAACACAATGAATTTGAACGATATATATGCTTAGTATTGATTGCAAATTTATAATATTATCTACTCATGTATGCAAGTGATGGATGCCTAAAATTTTGACTTTCCATTGTAATTAAATGAAAAAGGGCTAATGATTTCAAAGACATAAGAACAAGCACCCAAATTGTGACTTCCTCAATAATATGTTTGAACAATAAACCATGAAGAATAACTGCATATTTGAAGACAAAGAGATAAAATTTATCAAAGAAGTGTTGGTCAAATGGAAAGCCACAACCTCATAAAATGACAATGTATCCTTGTAAAATGACCTTGTTTATGCATGCAAATCACTGAAGGGCCACTAGCACTATGAAAATATGTGAAAAAAGAAACTCAATTCTGCATTAATCAAACTATTTACATGGAGTGAAGATGGAGATAAAGACTATATTAAACAATTCAAGGGAGATACAATTGCTAGAAGACAAAGACCATGACCTGAAAGATATGCAGAGCCAGAGATATATACACTTAGACTATATGCATTCATCAATTGGAAAATGTTGGAGACATACTTCATGGTGCACCGGGAGAGATATACACATTAATGAAAGCTCCCTTCACACCACATGATTCCATGAAATAATCATCGGAACAAGATGGAAAGGTACAATGCTTCTGTGAAAATATGCGGATGTGTCTAAAGACTAGAAAGAGTTACCTTTGGTATTTTTTGCAACACTGCTCCATATGGACTTATACGATATAAGCATTTTGGGAAATAAGGAAACTAAGCAGCAAGTGAAAATACTACTATAGAATGGTGTTATGTACCTAATACATAACCCTATGGTTGATGTTGATGTCCTAAAAAATAACATGGTAGATGTATGTGAACTTGTGTTCTTGAAACAAAATTCCAATGAAAAACTAATACTCATTACTATGGATTGATGATTTGATAAACCAAATGTAGGGAACCATTTTGGAACTCTCCCTAGTTTTTTCTCCCTTGTCTTGACAACCATCATTGGTGTTCTCTTTGCCAGACCATGATCACTTTCCCACTAAAAGCAGAAATCATAGATTGCTCATAACTACAAACTTCCACAGATAGAAAACCATTGAACAATTAATTTGCCAATAAGATATTTGCAACTAATGTTGATGCAACAATAATTTATAATGAGCATTTTTCATGGAGCATGAAATAAAAATTGTGAAACATTTTAGTGCTTCAGAATAGAATGATACAAATTAGATGAAATTGAAGGCGAGGTGACAAAAAAAACTTACAAGTGACACAACAACTAAACATATACGCATAGGATATAAAAGAAAAATAAATAAATACATACTTAGTTGAAGGAGAAGCAGTTCCCTTATCTCCACATAAGGACCAGGGGTGAAAATGATTCATTCGTCATGGAAGTAGAGAAAAAATACCCAATGCGAGTGGAAGACATTATAGATGAGGACAATTGGGGACCTGCCATAGAGAGAGAGGAAGAACTCATCCCCAAAATTGGAGACTCATATCCAAACAATAAGGAGGGAAATGTTGATGAGTTAGGAGGGGAACTTTTTCCCATTTCTGAAATCTGGTCAACAAGGAGCTAATAAGGAGAATGGGACAAAGCAAACATACCAGACTCCATAAAAATCCAAAAGTAGTTGCCAAGGAGGAGAAGGGAGCGTCTGATTAGGGCCAAATCCTAGCTATCACCACACATAAACAATGTCCAAAGTGTTATACTCAATGTTTGCTATCTTTTATTTAGTATAATACAACTTTCTCCCAATTTTATTGTTTTCCCATGTAAATCGTGATGCCTTTTTTGTGAAGGCTCGACTATTCTATTACTTCAGAAAATTATTACATCGAGAGTGGCTTTGTGCTACTTGTTTTCTCGAAGGAAAGCCAGACTAGTAGCACAAATTCAAAATCTTGAGATTACATTGTCTTCTTTTGACCATGGCCTCTAATAGTATAAAACGACTAGAGAAACTATAATACAAATAGTAGGCATGCAAGCCTATCATATCTAAGAAACAATTACAAGATTTGTGGGTACCCACATGATCTAAAGGAATCAATCTTAGATACTATAAAGAGTAACAAACTAACACCATGTAATTTAAGTTGGATGAGCCAAGTGTGTATGGAACAAGGCTAATGCAAAAGGCCACTAAATACTTGGAGCCTAATGCACTGGTCCAATTCATACATAAAAGGATGATTCATCCACGAGCCATTTCTTTAACGTTGACATTAATGCATAACAAATCCATATTGCACCAACCGAGGGATGCCTCCACTGAAACCACAATTCTTTGCAACTTGGTTGAAATATGTAGTAGATCGCCAACCGTTCCATCACCCACAGAGTAGAGCCTGGAGAGAATGAATCTTCCTCGAACACTAAAGATAAATATGAGGATTCGAGCACTGAGGACTGAGACATGACCAGACACCACACCTCTCAATTGTTTAAAAAAAATGTAAAACCAGGCATTAAGGATACCAAAAGAGGGAGGAATTTCAAGGTAGCCTCCTCACCACAATGAGACAGGACATCCTACAAGACAAGTGAATCAACGTCGTAATGTAGGTTGGTCAAGTCGATCCCCAGAGAAGGAAGGAGAATTCAACTGGAATGATTATTCCTAACATCAAGTGGAGAACCACAGAACTTCACCATGTCCACGAGAGCCAACAGATGCCCACATTAGTTCCAACCATTGAGTGCATGAAGGCTGAGATAAAAACTGGCATGGTTGTTGGCCATCTGCATGACTGAACATAAATTATAGGTGACGATGTTGCATCAGACCACTAGAAATTTATCTGTGGGAGAAATTCATTGTCAAATGTGCTCAAGCGTACAAATAAGATAACACTTCTTACTATTATGCTTTTCCATTATTGTTTTACACATCCCAGTGTACTCGCCTCCCGTTGGAGTGATGGTTCGCAACACTTGGGAATTTAACATGTTGTACCTTCAAGTGATTAGACCCGCATGGCTATCCAGGCGGCTTATGGTTCAAAGGTAGTGCATTATTACTATGATGGCTAGCATGGATCAACACCCACGGTGGGGGAGTAAATCTTGATTTATTGATCTTTGGTTAGAGTGAATTATTTCTACATGGTTTTAATTATTTTGACATCCCACTTGTGATTTCCCAATATGGTAACAAAGTGATTGTAAAGTTAACTCCCTTTTAGTTTGTAAATCTAGGTGACTTATGATAACTACAAAGTGTTTAGTCTTCATTGACGTTTTATTTATTGTTTTCACAATTAAGCCTTGTAGATTTCTTAAGCATGTGAAGAGGCTTAAATCCTTTCCTAGTAGATTTATTGAGCATGCGAAGAGGCTCAAATAATTTCTTCTGGTTTTGAAATAAAACCCACAAAGATTAAAAAATAATGTGTTCTTAACCATCCGAGAAAATAATTGGATTATAAAAAATTACAAAACCCTAAAAACAAGGAGGAAAAATTGTAGATATAAAACAATTAATGGGAAAAATGAAATGATGAAGCAAAAGAAGAATGGTTAATTTGTTGTGATTCTCTTGGTCTTCCCCATTCATGCATATTTTCCTTTCATTCTTTAGTAACATAACCTCCTCTTCCTCCTCTTCCTCTTGACTCATTTGAAATGTATAAATGAAACAAACCATGTTTTTTTCCACTTTTTAAGTACACTTAAAATAAATTTTATCATTGATTTTTACAAGTTCACTGACTTATTATATGGGACATTTCAAATTATCATTGAGCTTGGAAGTTACTTTTTTTCAAGAGGATTCACATTGATGCTCAATGTATTCTTTAAATCTTTTAAGTCCTCCAAATGATGACATGATTAGAGCTATTCATTAGAGGAGTATTCGTAAAGCTAGATTATAACCATAGATTGCTTTGTTATGATCATTTATTCATGGGTGAAGAAGTTATTGACAAGATTCATAGTGTTAAAGTAGAATGGTTGTGAGTCCAAAGAAAATGATGCAAGATGTACTTATGATAAAGTTATATTGATTGAAGCCAATTTCCATTGAAGTGGAAAGATCAATAAATAATATTTTATGATGGATGATTAGGATAGTTGCTTGATGCTATACTATTATTCAAAATACTACCCATAAGTACACTCAAATTGAAAGAAAATCCATTGAACCAAATCCCCTTTCCTAGGATAAAAATTTAAACCTTATTCACACAATTTGTATTTATTGACCCAATTCTGTACATATAAAGATGGCCTCATTAAAATATGATCGAGAGTCCAAAGTTGTGTCAAACTCTAAAGATGATGAGTATTATGAAATTAAAATAACTAGCTTTTGTAGTCAAGTTGTAAAGTCAATGATTATAGATAAATCATAATGAAGAGGAGTTATGAGAATTG
This sequence comes from Pinus albicaulis, assembly GCA_034641835.2. Lineage (NCBI taxonomy): Eukaryota > Viridiplantae > Streptophyta > Pinopsida > Pinales > Pinaceae > Pinus > Pinus albicaulis. Next base: position 1,106,720,361 of record CM076581.1, read on the forward strand.
CAAAAGATAGGATGGATAGTCTAAACAAGTAATTATTTTTTAGTTTACTTGTTTGAGTATATAATAAAGTAAGTTCCTAATTGATCAAAGTTGAAATATATTTGATAAAAGGTAATTAACTACATACTTACATCTCGTGAAGCAAGTGTTCATTGAGTCATACTACCAATTAGCTTTAGAAAGTCTTAGTTGTGTCATGTCCTAGTTGAGTTAAGTGAAGTCTTGATCAAGCATTAAAAATATTAGTTCACAGAGTCATTGTTGAGTAAGAGAAATCATTCAGGTAACATATACTTTAAACTCTAGATCATTGCCATAAACCAATTAAATAAATGTTGGGGATTTGAGGGAGTGGTGGGCGGGGAGGCTGGAACCCTAGTCGCCTCGACCCCTTGTTTGTGCCTCCTTTTCTTCATTATGTCATGGCGTTATTCTTATTTGATGATTCCATTGACACTGGTTCAAGGGTGTCCTTTTTATGATGTGTTGGTATGCGTGTGTTAGGTTGCCAAGGTCCCATCTCAGCTGTCGCAAGTGTTTCTTCCACTCCAAGGCATGCTTATGCTTGGGGTTTCTTTGTGACGTTGCCCATATTTTCATGTTTCCACTGATAGTGGTCCTTCTCCGTTGACATGTATGCAGTTGCTCATTTTGAAGGTGTCGTAGGTTATACTATGCCTTTCGGCTCTACTTTTTTATGCCCGATTTTAGGTGTTTTAGTTAGGCTATCAAGGCGGCTTGTGCCTAGTATCAATTTTTCTGAGGACTATTCTTAGTTTGTTTTATTTGTCAAATTTTTGTAGGGGTTTTTGATACGAGTTGTAAATGTTGGACGCTCGTTGCTTTGGGGTTTATGTATATGTATTGCTAGGGTATTTTTGACTTGATATGTAAGCCATATTTGTGGCATGGGGTTTTCAATTTTCTTTGTAAGGGATCAACCTTATCTATGTAAGATCTACTACTTTGGTACCTATATTTTTTAATACATGTGAGCCATGTATCAAAATGTAATTATATATTTATTTGATAATCAAATTACGTTTTTTTTTTTTTTTTCTCTCTCTCTTGGGGGGTTGGGGGCAACCAATTAAATAGCTAATGGTGACATAATTTGGATATTTCAATAGAGTATCCACTAAGAGAATTTCATCAAATATTGTAAATCCTTTTAATAAAACATCCATGACTAAGTAGAAGAAAAGAGTTTTACTGGGTAGTATAAATATTTTTCCATGGCATAGAATTATCAATGGAGCCTTCTAACAATGCAAATTGAGCACACATATATTGAGATAATATATTTAAGCATTAATCCATAATTATTGCAACATGATTGATTAAACATACAAACTTGTGGAGAGTGCATAAAAAAATATTATAACTACATTGGCATGATAAAAAGATTTAAAATTGACATATGAAGATGACACACACACAAAGAGCATAATGACAAGATGAAGACACAAGAAAAAATGAAATAAATAAACCCCTTACTATATGAGTTATAAAGCAGTTCATTGCGTTGTCACCTTGGAGTCTAGAAGAAAGAGAAATGGAAGGCAAGTCAAGTGGCAATAAGATGCTAAATTGACATGGGAGAGATCCAAAGATGCCCCTTTGATGCTAGTGTTGTGCAGTTGTGAGAGAGAAGCTAAAGAACACCTTATAGTTGCACATGCACCTACCAAATTTGAGGTATAGGCCAAAGAGTAACAAGGCACAAAAAACCTTGTATACATGTTTATAGACTTGATGGTTATCGTTTCCGAATTACCTACATTGACTAGTATGTGTGTGTGATTCACAATGAGGATATTTTGGTAGGAGCATAAAACAAGGATGTTGTTGCATGATTTCTTCAATACAAATCAAGTTTTTAATGTTGGGGGAAATATTAAGGGGCCTATTAAGCTTATGAAATGTCATCATGCATTACAATAAGACATTGACATGAAATAAAATGAATATATGAAAATGCATGAATATATAATGTAATTGATAAATGAAACTAAATGAATGGTTAGGTAGATTGGGAATAACCACCTGTTGTCACTACCACAACACCCACCAAAATTTCATTACATTCAAATTTTGGAGCCTACCTAACTATCATATCAAGTGTCGCTTTGTTCATCAAGTGTCACTTCATGCCATTTTACATGCTTCAAGTGTTCTTCATTCCTAAGTTTCATTGTTTAGAACATATGTGGTGTACTTCATGGTTATAACAAACCGATAAGTCATAAAATGACACTTTTGGTCATAGTCACACACACTTTGTCTATTGTACTTAGAGAGTGTTTTTAAACTGGCATTTTGATGCGTATTTCTCAGTATTTGATCTTGTCTAAGTTTTATTGATGAGTTGATATGTGTCACACTTGATTTTATGCCTAACTCATTGTGTTTTACTCCTTCCTTATAATTTAGACTTAGACAAATTTTTGTTTTGCACAAGTTGGCTCACTTATCTGAAATTGGAGGAGAAATTATCCTTCCTAAAAATGATCATTCATTGACGCTTTGAAAGGAAAAATGGGTCTTAACACAAAACAAGTTTTTCAAAAGGTCTCTTCAAGAATGAATTAGTTTTCACATGTAAAATTAAACATAAGTCGCATAACTGTTGAAAAGTGTAACTAGGTCGGTCTTCATATTAACTATGTAATTATGGATTTATGTAAAGTAGAATATAAAGATAATCAAATGTATTTTGTACTTTCTCTATGGATTTCATGAGAAATAGATTATTATAGGTTAATAGACTTCTTCTTGATGTCTATCTAGGGTGTTGTCTTCTAAGTATAAATGTAATTAAGTGCTATATATATGAAGGATCTAGTCTCAAAGAATGCTCCAAGACCTAGTTCAGAAACCATGGAAGAATGGTTATTATCAGTCCTCAATCTACGATGAAATATCAGCTACAAGATGTGTCATGTCGGCCTTCCAATAGTATGTCAAGTCGGCCTACAATCAAGAAGTATGGTCGTCCTAAAGTCCATAAATCTGCTCCTATATATACCTCTTTTCTGCGACCATTTTGAGGGACAATTTTTCGGTAATCTCTGAAGTGTAATGCGGATCATAAGATGAATTTCATTGTGGATTTGAGTGTGGAATTTTAAAGGGTTTCAGGACTATTCAATATATATATTTTTGTGTGATATCTAAGTGCCAAAAAGTGTTGCGGTTTACCAAGAACAAAAGTGTGGATTGTCTCTATTTGTTCATGAAATCTTGTGCGGATAAATCCAAAAGTAGTTACAGTGTATAGGGTAACATTGGTATTCATCTCCAACTCTTGTACAGTTGGATCAGTGATCTGGGAGATTCTTGTAAATATTCCACATAGAAAGAGCAGTAAGAAGGTGATAGAAAGTAGGAAAGTAAATATGAGATTTACTTTCCTAACTATAGCCTATATATATATACCAAGTAACTGAAGATTCAATTGAATGTCCAAAGGAAGTACCGGTGCAGAACAGTGCAACATGGTGAAGAGAAGAAGGACTAGAATTGAAGGACATCAAAGCAGTAAGGACAAGGTCTTGGATGCATAAATAGCTCAAGGGTCTAATTGTGGGTCATGGTACTTGTCATCTAAAATCTATAAGAAGAATTTCTCGTGGGTTTTCCTCTCCAAGAGGAAGTGGTTTTTCCCTGGCTCTAGAAGCCTAGTTATTGTGTCTCGTGTCTTTTGATAATTGACTTGATGAAAGATTTAATAAGCTAACAAGGGAAAGACATAAGAAAATCAAGTAACCTCAAAAGTAATTATCAAGAAGAGAATTTTGAATTAATCACTAGCCCTCCAAATTCTCAACATGGTATCAGAGCTAAGGTGCTAAACTCAAGGGCTGCTTTACAAAGAGACACTCCAGGAAGCAAAAATCAAAATTTGGGTGAAAAATCAAATCAGTTTGCAAGGACGGCTCTCAAGCTATTTTCGAGAAATATCTTCATCTGAATCAAAGGATCAACCTTTCAAAAGAATAATCTTTGCCATCAAATATTTACATTCAAGACATTTTTAGAAATGGATATCATCCTTTGTAGACATCCTTCACCATCAAGGATCAAAGATCCCCTAGATTGAAGATTTATATCTTAGAAGAAGCTCCTAACTCCTTTGTCATCATCAAGGAAGCTACAACCCACTTTACTCAAGTAAGTATCTATGACCTTACTTCAATCTGTCAAGATGAATTATTGTAAAGAGAGCAACAAGTTGGTTGGGTCATCAAACTTTAGCACATGGAAGAAGAGGACAGATTTGAATTTAATTGAAGACGAAGTTATGGACTACATCGAAGGATCAACAATTCAACCACAAAAAGAAGATGCTCTAGCTCATGCCAAATACATGAAGGGAGAAATCAGGGCCCAAAGGATTCTTGTAGAATCCATCAAGGACTCACTCATTCCCTATGTATCAAAACTAAAGTCTGCTAAAGAAATATATGAGAAACTGGTGGAGCTATTCTCTATGAGTACTGTAGGAGAAGCAATCTCTCTAAGACAAGAACTTTATAAAATGAAATTTCCAAGGGAAGAAGGAATCACTCCATACTTTATGAGGATTTCTGAAATAAGAGATCAAATGCAAGAAATGGGAGAAGTAATGTCTGACACTTAGATGACTACAGTGGTGTTGAATTCTCTACCAGAGGAATGGGGAAACTTCACTTCAATTTTATACGGGAAGAAAGAAGCCACACCATTCAATGATTTATGGCCTCTACGTAAAATAGAGGAAACAAGACTAAAATCCAAAGCTAATACAGGACCAAGTGAAGAGATTCAAGACTTTGCAGCCACATATAGGAAGAAAGGAAGATTCAGAAAAATTGGTCCTCCGAATAAAAGAAGAAACATGGACAACGTACAATTCTTTGGATGTAATGAACTTGGGAATTATAAAAGAGATTGTCCTAAATTTGACAAGGACAAGAGGAAAAGAGAAGAAGCCCATATCTCAGATGTGAGGGAAGAACTTGATGCTAAGAAGTCTAAGAAAGAAGTAGTGAGGGATCTCTACTATGATTGAGATCATCTTCTCCTTTTAAGTGATTTATATTGGTTGTAAAATAGTATGTTAGAAAGCAATGTATATTAATGGCATCATGATAAAATCATGGTACGAGCTCCTAGTGTAACAGCTCCAGAAAAAAAAACCTCTTTGATAACATTACTGATGGAAAGAAGTCATCAAGATCAAGGGTCATCATGGAAACAAAATTATGGGATGTGATAACATATTGATGGAGCAGACCAAGGGAATGAATCTCTTCATTCTAGTAAAACAGCTACAGGATGCTTTAAATGAAAAAGGTATGAGGTATGTATATATTTATATGCCGACATTGGATGTCGTGAAGTATCATGTAATAGACTTCTATATTTAGAAGTATGATCTATGAAGGAGGATCTCTCGATGCACTGACAGATGAAATCAACATAATATATCCTCATGGAATATGAGGTGCCTATATATGAATGAGGAATTGGAAAACTTGTAAGTTCCTGGGAATGAAGAATGTGAAGAAATAAAGAGATCATGAAATGCGATGATGTCAAGAGGCAGTTATCATCCGGAAGCCAAGAAGATTTGATTAAGAGATCTCCTGGGAGGATATGTAGACTCTGACAAAAGTTTGGTAAAGAAGAAGACCCTTAACAAAACATATCATTAGGAGATGTGTCAATCTGAATAAATCATGTCGATTCCTACAGGAACATGTCATGGTGAACGAACATCACTGAGGTAACTTTTGTTTTAAAGATTCATATGTATATGTTTATCTGGATGAATTTTTGCAGGGTTTCTAATCATGAGAAAGGATGTATGATCCTTGGAGATGATTCGAAGAAAAGCAGCATGGCATAACGATGGACCAGATGAGAAAGATTGGTGAACCACTTTCTGATATTGGACATGACTCGTGACTAAAAGTGAGGGATGATATGTGCCCTATGAAGCCAAAAAGTTGAATATTCCTTAATATCGAATTCCATGACATCAAGGGGAGGAATTCTTCATGAGTATATGGATTGTTGCTGCAAGACCCTGGTTGAGAGAGATCCTGGTGGTAAGTTTCTTACTTTGAAGAAACTTGAAATATGTCATTCCTGAGTTGAGAGGGAGTGACATATGTGATTCTCCAATACATGTGTCATGCACTAGACCGGGACTAACAGCCGTAAGTCTTAGTGAAGGCCATATGGAGAGAATGGATAGACACATCATTCTATTCTTCACTTGGACGACAGAATGGAGGATTGGGTAATCATCTGGCATTCGATACTCTTTGAGAATGAGATAGGGCATTCAAGATAAGAGTAGTTGAGGACCAATATTCTTTGAGGGCTAGCTACCTAAGAGAAGAATACTCCAAGAAGGTCATACTTTGGGAACACCTAGGTGGAGTATGTACAAACAATGACTATGGTGTCTATAAGTCATGTGTCTCGCCAGAATTGTAGCCCATAGTCTTTTTGCGAGATGGGGATACTATTCAAGGCCTTGCACTAGGACAATGTTGGCTGATATGATGCTATACAAATGTGATTACCAATCTGATTCTTCTTATGAGATTCTTTAGTTTGAAAGTGACCATGAACCTGTATGAATACCTCCCTAGTTAAGAGGGAGTGTTGAAATGTGTAACTAGGCCGGTCTTCATATTGACTATGTAATTATGGATTTATGTAAAGTAGAAGACAAAGATAATAAAATGTATTTTGTACTTGCTTCATGGGTTTCATGAGCAAGAGATTATTATAGGTTAATAGACTTCTTCTTGATGCTTATCTAGGGTTTTTTCTTCTAAGTATACATGTAATTAAGTGTTATATATATGAAGGATACAGTCTCAAAGAATGCTCCAAGACCTAATCCAGAAACCATGGAAGAATGGTTATTATCAACCCTCAATCTACAATGAAAGATCAGTTACAATATGTGTCAAGTCGGCCTATAATCAAGAAGTATGGTCGGCCTAAAGTCCATAAATATACTCCTATATATACCTCTGTTTTGCGGCCATTTTGAAGGAAAAAATTTCAGTCATATTTGAAGTGTAATACAGATCAAAAGACGAAGTTCAGTGCAGATTTGAGTGTGGACATTTAAAGGGTTTCAAGATTGTTCAATGTATATTTTGGTGTGATATCTAAGTAGCAAAAAGTGTTGCAGTTTACCAAGAACAAAAATGTGGACTGTCTCTATCTATTCATGAAAGCTTGTGTGGATAAATCCAGAAGTAGTTACAGCGTATAGGGTATGATTCATGCAACGTTTAAGGGTTGTGTTTATATATTGAAGTACATATTTGTATGAGAATAGTATGCAGACTATCTTGAAGCAAAATTGCAGATAAAATGGTAACGTTGGTATTCATCTACAACTCTTGTAAAGTTGGATCAGTGATTTGGAAATTTTTTGTAAATATTCCACATAGAAAGAGCAGTAAGAAGGTGATAGAAAGTAGGAAAGTAAATCTAAGATTTGCTTTCCTAACTACTTCCTATATATATATATATATATATATATATATATATATATATATATATATATATATCAAGTAACTAAAGATTCAACTGAATGTTCAAAAAAAGTATTGGTGCAGAACAGTGCAACTTGGTGAAGAGAAGAAGGACCGAAATTGAAGGACATCAAAGAAGTAAGGACAAGGTCTTGTATGCATAAATAGGTCAAGGGTCTGATTCTGGGTCACGGTACTTATCATTTGAAATCTATAAGAATAATTTCTTATGGATTTTCCTCTCCAAGAGGGAGAGGTTTTTCCCTGGCTCTAGGAGCCTAATTATTGTGTCTCATGTCTTTTGATAATTGACTTGACGAAATATTTAATAAGCTAACAAGGGAAAGACATAAGTAACTCAAGTAACTGCACAAGTAATTATCAAGAAGAGAATTTTGAATTAATCACTAGCCCTCCAAATTCTCAACAATAACATCACATAATTCATACATGCATACATGAATATCACAACAAAGGATATGGTGACGGAGTTCACCCCTCCTGGGCTACATCTTCGGGCATGCCAACATAGCTAGACCACTCCATAGATTTAGTGGAAAAGGAGTGCATAAAAGTTTGTTGATAAAACATGTGGTTATTTCCCCTTCAAGGAAATGTTCTCATGCAAATAACTCTCACATAAAAGAACCTGACAACCTATAGTCATCATGAAAACTTCAACAAGACAAGGTGTCTCCTACAAAGACCCTATACTCCAATTGAAAATGAGCATACATGAGAATTGAAGCACTTCAATTCCACATTGAAGGACAGAAACAAAGCTCTCCTCAACAAGACATAGTGATAAAATTATAGATGAGCTAAACCCTACAAGTAAAAACTATTGCAGTAAATTTTTGAAGGTAAGAAAACCCCTACAAGGCCTTCTCCATGCTCAAACACCTTCAAGAACTTCTCCAAAACATTGATTGATCCATACACCCATGGACTTGAACCTACAAAAATTCTATTTATATGTGCTCAAATCATCAAATAGAGGTCACCATTGGATCCATAATGTCCAAAAACCCCTAATTGGAATCTTCTTGAGCTCAAATTGGCCAAAAACTCCCAATGATATGGCTCCCCAAGCTCTCCCTATAGTTTTGTTGTTATATGTCCTACAAATCGAACCAACAAACTAACCATCCTACAAATTTTCCCTGTTTTCTGCTAACGAGGCGAAAATTCCACCTTCCGACGATGCAACTTGTTAGAAGCTTAATTATTCCAATAACCCTTAGGGGCGAAAAACTAGGCCACATGGGCCATGTGGCTACAGGCTGGCCTTAATGCTTGCCCCCGCAAAACTAGCACCTTGAAACTCGGGCTATGGTTATATCAGACCTACAGGACTAAGGGCAGGGCCAATGATCCGACCTTCCTGCCGCCGTCATCTACAAGCTGGGTCACAAGAATGAGACTGGCCTAGGGGTTGGTTCCCTTCATTAGCGCCCTCCGACATGGTCCCATGGTTGTGTGTGACCAAGACCTGGAGCTTCCGCCGAGCTCTTCTCCATTAGCGCCTTCCGACGGTTCTATGTCGAGGTCTCGTGGGAGATTATGACCATAAGTCAGGGCTGGTCCCCAGGCTCCATACCTTATACACCATGGGCATATGGTCTCAGATGCATCCGAGAGCCAAGTCTGGGAGCCCGACCCCTCTTCCCAAATGAGCACCGAATAAACTTTATAATAAAGTTTTGGCATATACCTATTAAGACCCACCGTGAGGCCTATAAACTCAAGGCCAAGGGTTCGAATCCTTCTGGCCTTTGTCCGACCATACCAAAATTTTATATGCCCCCTCGGGGTGCCACGTGGCAGCCCATGACTAGGCCATGTTGCACCATTCCATTGCTCCACAACAACAACCATGAAACCAATAAAAAATGACCCAAACTAACAAACCAAAAGATACCACTTGTCTGCACCTGGTTGGTCCATACATGTACAGTCACCCTGGGTGATGCAGTAGTACGAAATCCCAATGAGTTGCCTAGTCAATAAACCTACTCATTTTTTAACTCTCGGGTCAAACAATCATAACACAATAACTTGAGCATATGGTGTCAAATTGAGGTGAAAAAAAATTCGTTGGATTCAAAACAACGAACATTTTAACTTGACGTTAATTTCAAGACTTTTTGGGCACTTTCATTTTTCAGCTAAAATTTGACCACCTGATCACACCTCCCCACTAGGAACTTTTGGACTCCAAAAGTTTACTTCCCTAGTAAATAAAATGAGGTTGAAACTCAAAATCACCCAAAAATTCAATCCAAAATTCTTACTTTTCAATTGGTGCCCTTCAAGCTCCAATTAAGGCACTTCACCTATCTTCATCATGAAGACCTATTGTCATGTTAAGAATTGAGCCAAAAATTATTATTGTTGATGCAGGAACAAAACACTGATGAGTGGAATCTGAACATTCTCTTTAATCTCATATTTCACGGCTCAAGGCAAATTCACCTTGAAGTTCAACTGTGGAAGACAAACTTGACTCCATCCTGGAAATCATAAGCAACATAAACTTGCTTTAGCATCCTCAAACTGAGCTTGTACATAAAAGTACATTGTTGCAAAAATTTATTGACATAATTGGATTTACCTAAAAAACATAGATATCTTGTACAATCTTAAAACAAAGATTCTATTCACAACAAGTTTCATCCTGAATACTTACATCGGTGGATACATGACAAAATGTAGACAAACTTTGAACAACAACTTGTTTATTCCAAAATTCCTTAAACATATGGACATAAACAAGCCAATACATAACATTCAATGGAAAATACATACTTGTTGCACATAATGTATATTATTGTTTACTTTACAAAAGTACCCAAATAGGTAAACAACAATGAGTAATTAAAAATTTACAAAGCAAATTTACAAACAATCTACCCAATCTTTGCCTCTCCTAGGCGTATGGATTCTCTTTTTGCATCATCTTTGCCATGAAGGTTTCCTTAGGATTGCTTCCAGTCCTCTTTGTCACCTCTTGCTTCCCTTGCATTAGATTGAACAATGTTTTTTCCCTTCTTGGAATGAAGTTCTGGATGTAATTTCCAACATCGTTCATTTCCATGCCCATGCAACTCGCAATGGGTACAAAAGAACTTTCTCTTGTTTGCCGACAAAGAATTCATCTCATGCGAAGGAGATTCATCATGTTTGATTCCTAGAATATGATCCATTTTTTTAACCATTACCATGTGTTTCTCACAAACAACCATGTTAATCTAGGTTGTCATTAATGTCAATAGTTGATGTCACTGGTCGAGATGGTGTTAGGTCCCTATATTACTAGTGTAGTCCCTTATTATGTTAGTGTAGCCCCCCTTATTGTTATTGTTGTACCCCTGTAACCCCCATATTGTTATTATTATACCCTTACATTATTATTGTTAGGTCGGCTAGGATTATATTGTGACCCCATGGACTCCTATATATAGAAATGAGGTTTTGTCATTTGTATCATCCAAGAATTGTTCATTTATGTAATGTAAAGGAGGTTGCCCCCTCGAAGTGGCTTATTTCTAAGGTGTTGATCTCTCTTTTCTTCTATTTTTGGAGCTAGTTTCATAACATTTGGTATCAGAGCTTTGAATTCTAACGTTTCGCTGCTCCAAACAGATCATTGTGCCATTTTCGTTATATTTTTTTCTGCTAATTTTCCAAAGCTAAAATGTTTACAGAGCAAAGCCGAAATCCTGAGGAACGTCGTGTAAAAATTTCAGATCTTGGTTCACAATATTTTCGGAGATATGATCTGTGGAAGTTAGTGTTTTTTCAGGCTCCTGAATTTCACCTAAACAAGTCATTGTGGAATTTTCACTATAACATTTTTTCTATGAAGTGTCAGACGCTGAAATTTTAATAGAGCGAAGCAAAAATACTGACGAACATCGTGTAAAAATTTCAAATCTTGGTTCGCAATATTTTCAGAGATATGATCTATTGAAATTAGGCTTTTTTCAAGCTTTGAATTTCATCTCGAAGAGGTGACTGTGGGAAAATCGTCATAACTCTCTCTCTGAGCATCAGATTGGAATTTTGTAAAAGGTGGTCGCAAGTACACAGACTGTAGTTTCCTGTGTATCAATTTCAGAGCCGAAGGAGGAAACAATGAAACGTGGCACACCGTACAAATTCGCACTACTAAACCAATCCATAATTAGGTCATTGTGGGAGATTGGGTATACTTTTCCTTGAAGAATCCAAATCAGGTCAGACATGTGGCATTCGAAAGAGGATTTAGAGGGCTACTACAGGGGCGAATTTGAGATATTCAAGATCCGAAATCACAAAGATAATTCAATTTCAATATTGAGCTCCTCAAAAGCAAGAAAAATGTGTGTATTTGTTTTTAAAATTTGTTTGAAAAAGCAGTTTGAAGTGATTCCAAGGGCATATTGAAGAATTTGTATCAATATTGGGTTCTATAATGCCTCCAAAAAATAATTCCATACACATTAAGCCCTCAGAAATCTATACTATGGCGCATGAAGAGGAAGAATTGCAATACGAGATATCAAAATTACGGTACCAAGTGCAACAAATTTTGATCTTACAAAGAGAAATCAAAGATCACATAGATGGTTTAAAAGAAAAAATGAAGGCTCAGTTGGACGGTTTGAAGGGTCAAATGAAATATAATATGGATAATGAAGTAGTGGAAGTTCGCATTGAGCATCAACAACAAGTTCTCCAACTCTCAAAGGATAACCTACCTTTGGTGCAGAATCAAATGAAACAACAGGAAGATCAACATCACATCGAAAGAAGTTCTGAAGCAGTCACAGAAACAAAAACTCGACAAGTACGATCAATTTCAGAGTATCTCGGCAACTGGAAGAACTTTCCTGTAAAATATTCCACATGGGAGGATGAAAATTTTATATAGAAGCATCAAGAAATAATCAAGCGTTGAGGATAACACTTGTTTGAAGGAGAGGGGCATGTTAGGTCCCTATATTACTAGTGTAGCCCGTTATCATGTTAGTGTAGCCCCCCTTATTGTTATTGTTGTACCCTTGTAACCCCCATATTGTTATTATTGTGCCCTTACATTATTATTGTTAGGTCAACTAGGATTATATTGTGACCCCATGGACTCCTATATATAGAAAGGAGGTTTTGTCATTTATATCATCCAATAATTGTTCATTTATGTAATGTAAAGAAGGTTGCCCCCTCGAAGTGGCTTATTTCTAAGGCGTTGATCTCTCTTTTCTTCTATTTTTGGAGTTGGTTTCATAACAGATGGAAAATATTCTTGAAGATGTTAGACGATGATTACAAATGATTACAACTCTTGTTTAAGATGTCAAGACACAATTAAGTGTCAATCATGTATCTTGATGATCTTAATGGAAGACTACCATATCGCTGCAATTAATGAGGGACTAGAAGACATACACATCATGACATGTCCTACCTCCAATGATCTTGATGATAACACTACATCATTACATTTCCAACCTCCGATAATTTGATAATGACATGAAAAATCTCCAATGATGTGAAGCTTGATGTCCTTATGATGAAGACTACATAATGATGTTGCATTTGATTGAAGGAATTATTCTTACCCTTTCAACATTCTCTCCCCCTTTGACATCAATGGAAAATGGGGTGACAGTGCTTTTTGAAGAAGACATTGGGATCCGTGAAGTATAACCAAATATATCTTGACAAAGTAAATGGTTGGAGCCTCAAAAATACAAGGTTGGTGCCTTGGAGAATAGGGTTTGAGCCCTAGAGGATCAGAGTCCTCAAGAAACCAGGTCGGAGCCTGAACTAGAAATAGGGTTGGAGCCCTTGAGGTTGGTGCCTCAAAATTAACAAGGTTGGAGCCTTGGTTGTCCAAGTCGGTGCTTGGAAAATACAGGTTGAAGCCTGGGAGATTGAAGATCGATGTCTTCATCTGGGGTTAGAGCCCTACATATATTGTACTTGATTTATTGCAAAGAAGAAATTAATAAAATCATTTATTCTTATTGTTCATTTTGTGTTCTAAATATAAGTGATCTAACTGGTAAAAATAACAATTGAAAAGAAATATTGATTCACTCCCCCTCTCAATATTTCCAACAAACCACACAATGGCCAAATGCATCACATAAAGTACAAGGATACTTGTTCCACAAATAGTCAAAATTACCACCATTTGCAAAACATCCATGAGATTTATACCTTTCCCTAGAGTTGCAACTTTGACGATGTGGACCAGACGATGACATGCAAGGTCCTTTGAAACATTCATCTTTCTTGGGAGACAAATGAACATTGTCACCGCCATCTTGGTGTGAAATATCATCCTCTAATGATTGTTGTGCCTCAAACCGTTTAGAGCATTCTACAAACTCCCTTTGACCATATCCCAATCCTTGATTCCTTGGTATCTCTTGTACCATGATTGGATTGGTGATCCCTTGGCCATTGATATCGAGGCCTCCTCCTTCATAACCCTTTTTAGAAAGCAGCTTCATACCAATTCCTTTGGTATGTTGCTCAAATGTTGCAAAAGAGGTGTTATGAATACAAATAGAAGGAATTTTAATTGAAATGCTTATTACCTCCTTGAAATTTCCATTCATCTTTTCACCTTCTGATGATGACGACGACATTGCAGATGAATCCAACCACCCACTCTTACCAACTGGCATATGGTGATAATATTGGAAATGAATGAAAAATGCACATGCATCATCTTCCTCTAAGGTCCATAACCACTATCTGAACAAATACCACATATTGGTTTCATTTTGGAGGTGTCTTTTGCTGTCATAAGAGTGCAACTTTCAAAAACTTGTTCCTCAAGCACATGTTGCAACTGAAGGCACATATTCCTCTTATCCTCTTCAACCATTTCTAGCATTCTTCTCAACTCAATGTTCTCCATACGAAGAGCCAAATTCATCTCCTCTAGCTCTTAGAGACTCTTCTTTCCCATTCTTGCAACTTGGTCAAATGTTGCTATGATACCACCTGATTTGAAATTGGAGGAGAACTTCTCCTTCCTAAAAATGATCGTCACTGATGCTTTGCAAGGAAAAATGGGTCTTAACACAACAATTTTTTCAAAAGGTCTCTTCAATTATGAATTAGTTTTCACATGTAAACTTAAACATAAGCAACATAACATCACATAACTCATATATGCATAGATGAAGAGCAAAAAAAGGATATGGTGACAGAGTTCACCCCCCCTAGGCTATATCTATGGGCGTGCCAACATAGCTAGAATTCTCCATATATTTAGTGGAAAAGGAGTACATAAAATTTTGTTGATAAAACATGTGGCTATTTCCCCTTCAAGGAAATGTTCTTTTGCAAAGAAATCTCACATAAAATAACATGAAAACCTACATTCATCATGAAAAATTCAACAACACAATGTGTCTCCTACAAATACCATATACTCCATCTGAAAATGAGCATACATGAGCATTGAAGCACTTCAATTCCACATTGAAGGACAAAAACAAAGCTTTCCTCAACAAGACATAGTGAGAAAAGTATAGATGAGTTGAACCCTGCAAGTAACAGCTACTGCAGTAAACTTCTGAAGGTAAGAAAACCACTACAAGGCCTTCCCCAAGTTCAAACACCTTCAAGAGCTGCTCCAAAACACTGATTGATCCATACACCCATGGAATTGAACCTAGAGAAAGTATCTTCAGATGTTCTCAAATTAGAAAATAGAGGTCACCATTGGATCCAAAATGTCCAAAAACCTCTAATTGGACTCTTCTTGAGCTCAAATTGGCCAAAAACACCTAAATATATGGCTCCCCAAGCTATCCCTATAGTTTTGTTGTTATCTGTCCTTCAAATCACACCAACAGACTAACCGTCCTACAAATCGACCCTATTTTTTGCTAACGAGGTGACAATTTCACCCTCTGACGATGCAATTTGTTGGAAAATTAATTAGCCCAACAACCCTTAATGGTGAAAAACCAGGCCGAATGGCACATGTGGTTGTGGGCTGGGCCTTAACGAAATTGGAGGAGAACTTCTCCCTCCTAAAAATGAAGGTTCATTGACGTTTTGCAAGGGAAAATTTGTCTTAACACAAAACAGTTTTTCCAAAGGTCTCTTCAAGTTATGAATTATTTTTCACATGTAAACTTAAACATAAGTAACATCACATCACATAACTCGTACAAACATCCATGAAGATCACAACAAAGGATTTGGTGACAGAATTCACCTCTCCTGGGCTACATCTCCGGGCCTGCCAACATAGCTAGACCACTCCAAATATTCATTGTAAAAGGAGTACATAAAATTTTGTTGATAAAACATGTGGTTATTTCCCCTTCAAGGACATGTTCTCCTGCAAAGAGCTCTCACAAAACATCATGACAACCTACAGTCAGTCATGAAATCTTCAACAACACAAGGTGTCTCCTATAAAGACCCTATACTCCAACTGAAATTGAGCATACATGAGCATAAAAGCACTTCAATTCCACATTGAAGGACAAAAACAAATCTTTCCTCAACATGACATAGTGGGAAAAGTAAAGATGAGTTCAACCCTGCAAGTAACTGTTGATGCAGTAAACTTATTAAGATAAGAAAACCCCTACAAGGTCTTCCCCATGCTCAAACACCTTCAAGAACTTCTCCAAAACACTGATTGATCCATAAACCCATGGAATTGAAATTACAAAAAGTCTTTTTAGATGTACTCAAATCAACAAATAGAGGTAATCATTGAATCCAAAGTGTCCAAAGACCATTAAGTGGACTCTTCTTGAGCTCAAATTGGCCAAAATACTAACAAAGATATGGCTCCCTAAGCTCTCCCTCTAGTTTTTTCGTTATTTGTCCTACAAATCAGACCAACATACTAACTGTCCTACAAATCTGCCCAATTTTCAGCTAACGAGGCAACAATTCTGCCCTCCAATGGTGCAATTTGTTGGACAATTAAATCTCCCAATAACCCTTAAGGGCGAAAAACCAGGCCACATGGGCCATGCGGCAGTGGGCTGGGCCTTAACACCTGCCCCCATCGACCTCGCACCTTGAAACTCGAGCGTAGGTCATATCGTGTTCACGAGACGTGCTGGGTCACATGAATGTGACAGGACCAGGGGTTGGTTGCCTTCATTAGCGCCCTATGTAAGCACACTTCAACAAGGTCTTATGGTTGCATGTGACCAGGACCTGGAGCTTTCGTCGAGCCCTTCTCCATTAGCGCCTTCCAACGGTTCTATGTTGAGGTCTAGTGGGCAATTGTGACCAGGGGTCAAGGATGGTCCCCGGGCTCCATACCTTATACATCGTGGACATATGGTCTCGGATGCGACCGGCGGCCAAGGCTAGCAGCCTGACCCCTCCTCCCATATGAGCACTGAGTAAACTTTATAATAATGTTTTGGTCTGTACCTATTAATAGCCACCGTGAGGCCTAATGGTAAAGAATTGTGATGAGAAAATGGAGGTAAGGGGTTTGAATCCTCCCGGCCTCTGTCTGACCATACCAAAATTTTATATGCCCTCGGGTTCCACGTGGCAACCCATGACTAGGCCACGTGACACCATTCCATTAGTCCACAACAACAACCACGAACCAATAAAAAATGATCCAAATAGATGAACTAGAAGATGTCACTTGTCATCACCTAATTGTTTTGTACCTGCACAATCAAACTGGGTGATGTCAGTAGTACGGAATCCCAGTCAGCTGCCTGGTCAACATACCTATTAATTTTTTCACTGTTGTGACAAACGATCAAAACACAATAAACCGAGCATACGATGTCAAATTAAAGTGAAACAAATTTTGTTGGATTCAGAACAACAAGCACTTCGAGTTGACACCAATTTCAAGACTTTCTGGGCACTTTCATTTTTGAGCTAAAATTTGATCACCTAATCACACCTCCCCACTAGGAACTTTTGGACTCTAAAAGTTTACTTCCCTAGTAAACAAATTGAGGTTGAAACACAAAATCACCCAAAAACTCAATCCAAAATGCTTAATTTTCAATTGGTGCCCTTCAAGCTCCAATTAAGGCATTGCACCTATCTTCTTTGTGAAGACCTACTGTCATGTTAAGAATTGGGCCAAAAATTATTATTGTTGATGCAGGAAAAAAAAAAATGAGTGGAATCTGAACATTCTCTTTAATCTCATATTTTATGGCTCAAAATAACTTCATCTTGAAGTTAAACTATCTAAGATAAACTTGACTCCATCTTGGAAATCATAAGCAACATAAACTTGATTTACCATCCTCAAACTGAGCTTGTACATAAAAGTACACTACTGCAAAATTTCAATGACATAATTGGCTTTGCCTACAAAAACATAGTCATCTTGTACAATCTTAAAAAAATATTCTATTCTCAACAAGTTTTATCCTGAATACTTGCATCGGTGAGTACATGACAAAATGTAAACAAACTTTGAACGACAACTTGTACATTCCAAAAGTCCTCAAACATATGGACTTATAAAAAATCCAAGTGACATAACATTAATGAGAAACACATACTTGTTTCACATAGTGACTATTATTGTTCACTTTACAATAGTACCCAAACAGGTAAACAACAAGTAATTACAAATTTACAAAACAACTTTACAAATAGTCAACCCAATCTCTTCCTCTCCTAGGATTATGGGTTCTCTTTTGCATCATCTTTGACTTGAAGGTTGCCTTAGTATTGTTGCGAGTCCTCTTTTCCACCTCTTTCTTCCCTTCCATTAGATTGCACAATCTCTTTTCCCTATTTGGAACGAAGTTCTAGATGTATTTTCCAACATCGTTCATTTCCATGCCAATGCACCAACAATGGGTACAAAAGAAATTTCTCTTTCTTGATGACAAAGAATTCCTCTCATGCAAAGGAGATTAATCAATCTTGATGCCTAGAATCAGATCCATTCTTTTAACAATTACCATGCATTGCTCACAGACAACCACACAATGGTAAAATGCATAACAAAAAGTACAAGGATACT
Source organism: Pinus albicaulis (assembly GCA_034641835.2). Lineage (NCBI taxonomy): Eukaryota > Viridiplantae > Streptophyta > Pinopsida > Pinales > Pinaceae > Pinus > Pinus albicaulis. The sequence continues at coordinate 1,106,738,910 of CM076581.1, forward strand.
TGTTCCACAAATAGTCAAAATTACCATCATTTGGAAAACACCAATGAAATTTATACCATTCCCTGGAGTTGCAGCTTTCACGATGTGGATCATGTTGTGGCTCATTTGCATTTACCTTTGAAATATTCTTCAAAAACACCAAAAAAAGCATATATGTTAGAAAAGGTAAAATCTTGTATGTCAAAGAACAATTTTGATTTATATGTTGGTACATTAACATTACATGATGAAATGTGAGGGTGGGTCGATTTGAGCTCATTCACGTGCAAAACAGTTCAAATTGCGCCCAGATCCAATGACAACCCGGGAGCACAAATTGCACGAGATTTATACCAAGGAGTGCCCCTGCAAGCAGTCTCGTTAAATCTGCTCACTTGCAAATCAATGGCTGACATCAACTACGGGAACACACTTTTCAAATTCCAAAAACTGCTTAAGTGCCCCCGCAAGTGATTTCAGGGTTCAATGAAGACATTACATGGTGATAGTTGGAGCCCATGCCCTTTATTTTCAAATCAGAGAAGATAGAGAAATGGCGTATTTCCCTTAGACACTTAATATTTTTTGAGGAGGCGCAAAGGGAAAAACAGAGAGTTGGGATCAAAGCGCAAAAATAGGGTGGAGAGATAAACGGCGGAGATCAAATCGCAAACTGCCAATCACAAGTTTCAAAGGATATGCACAGGAGGTAAATGTTAAAAGCATCGAACTGCGATATGTGATGTGGAGGGGCCAGAACGCAAATCACAAGTTTTAACGAATAAGCGCAGAGGTAAGATTTAAATTCGCCGAAGTGCAATGATGATGGGACCCGAGCGCATAGCGCAAATCGCAAGTCTTAAAGAATAAGTGCGGAGGTATATGTTAAAAGTTTTGAAGTGCGATATGCGATGCGATGGGTCCTCATCGCAAGTCGAAAGTTGTGAATTTTAAAGGATAACCATGGGAGATAATTGCTAAAGTCTCTGAAGTGCGATGTGCAGGCGAATGCGACGCGGTTTCAAAGGTGAATTCCAACAGTTTTTAGATCCGAAAGCAAGTCATTTTTGTGTGTTAAACCGTGTTGGAGGAAGAAAAGAGTGTTATAACGTGAAACCGGTTAAACGCCTTGGCATAGGCAGAGTCAGGCAGAAAAGTGTATAGAGACACTGTTCGGGGCACGACAGCTGGGTCAAATCAGGCACTAAGGTGTCGTTTCAAAGCTGTGCAGCCATTGCATCATGACCAGAAAGGCCACCTTGACACTTCAGGAGGATGCATCAACAACAACAGATTCAGCAAAACAAACGAAATTTCCAGTTTTAATTTGCTTTCTCAAGTATGATTGCATAAGTAATCTTAACAGTTTAGGTAGTCGAATAGTTTCAACAAGTTCAGCAGTTACGAACCACTGTGATGTATTTAAGTAGATACAAATAAAGAAAAGGAGTTCCTAGTTTTGGACCTTTGGAGGACTATTAGTTCAGAACTAAATTATCTGAGAAATTAATGAAAGAAGATCAAGTTTCCTACACCTGTTGATGTTGATACGTCTTTCCTGTTTCACTCTGTGTCTATTTCTCTTTGAATGAAGTGAAGTAATGTAGCAGTCGTTCTCTTAATTACATCTGTGAGTAAGAGCTAAATCACCTTAATTCGCGCTCCTTCACCTCATCTCGTCTCTCTCTTCACAAACTCCTGATGATACTTTAAAGTAATAGATTTTGTGATTGCAACATATTATTTCGAGTTTCTTCTTTTCCATTAATTTTCTCTGAAACTTAGAAGTGGTAGATTCTGTGTTTTCAGCATATCATTTAGAGTTTCCTTTACAGTTCTTCTTTTCATTCCATTCGAATATCAACAGTTTATGGCATTGTGAAGGCTTTCATTATACCAGATTATTGAGGGTATTAAGTAACTGAATTCCAAGGGTGTTAAACAAAGGCCATTTGATATGGTAATTGTGACATACATTTATAAAATGTCTTAAGCATGATTCCTTACCATAGCCAAGGGATTGTTTCTTGAGATACAACAAATCGGACCATGAAATGCAAGGTCCTTTGAAGCATTCATCTCCCTTGGGAGACAAATGAACATTGTCACCACCATCTTGGTGTGACATATCATCCTCTGATGATTGTTCCTTGATTAGATCCGTACTCAAATATGATTGCATAAGTAATCTTAACAGTTTAGGTAGTCGAATAGTTTCAAGAAGTTCAGCAGTTACGAACCACTGTGATGTATTTAAGTAGATACAAATAAAGAAAAGGAGTTCCTAGTTTTGGACCTCTGGAGGACTATTAGTTCAGAACTAAATTATCTGAGAAATTATGATTATATAAGTAAATCTTAACAGTTTAGGTAGTCAGATAGTGTCAAGAAGTTCAACAGTTACGAATATCAACATATCATTTAGAGTTTCCTTTACAGTTCTTCTTTTCATTCCATTCGAATATCAACGGTTTATGGCATTGTGAAGGCTTTCATTATATCAGATTATTGAGGGTATTAAGTAACTGAATTCCAAGGGTGTTAAACAAAGGCCATTTGATATGGTAATTGTGACATACATTTATAAAATGTCTTAAGCACGATTCCTTACCATAGCCAAGGGATTGTTTCTTAAGATACAACAGATCGAACCATGAAATGCAAGGTCCTTTGAAGCATTCATCTCCCTTGGGAGACAAATGAACATTGTCACCACCATCTTGGTGTGACATATCATCCTCTGATGATTGTTCCTTGATTAGATCCGTACTCAAATATGATTGCATAAGTAATCTTAAAAGTTTAGGTAGTCGAATAGTTTCAAGAAGTTCAGCAATTACGAACCACTGTGATGTATTTAAGTAGATACAAATAAAGAAAAGGAGTTCCTAGTTTTGGACCTCTGGAGGACTATTAGTTCAGAACTAAATTATCTGAGAAAGTATGATTGCATAAGTAATATTAACAGTTTAGGTAGTCGAATAGTTTCAAGAAGTTCAGCAATTACGAACCATTGTGATGTATTTAAGTAGATACAAATAAAGAAAAGGAGTTCCTAGTTTTGGACCTCTGGAGGACTGTTAGTTTAGAACTGAATTCTCTGAGAAATTAATGAAAGAAGATCAAGTTCCTAAACCTGTTGATGTTGATATGTCTTTCCCGTTTCACTCTGTTTCTATTCCTCTTTGAAAGAAGTGAAGTAATGTATCAGTCGTTCTCTTAATTATATCTGTGACTAAGAGTTAAATCACCTTAATTTGCGCTCCTTCACCTCATCTCTTGTCTCTTCACAAACTCCTGATGAAACTTTAAAGTAATAGATTTTGTGGTTGCAACATATTATTTCAAGTTTCTTCTTTTCCATGAATTTCCTCTGAAACTTAGAAGTGGTAGATTCTATGTTTTCAGCATATCATTTAGAGTTTCCTTTACAGTTCTTCTTTTCACTCCATTCAAATAACAACAGTTTATGGCATTGTGAAGGCTTTCATTATATCAAATTATTGAGGGTATTAAGTAATTGAATTGCAAGGGTGTTAAACAAAGGCCATTTGATATGGTAATTGTGACATACATTTATAAAATGTCTTAAGCATTGATTCCTTACCATAGCCAAGGGATTGTTTCTTGAGATACAACATTTTCTGGTGCCATTGCTGGGGACGGAGAAACAAATTTTATTTTCCCTGGGTTTTTTGCATTATTTCCTCTGGTTGTTCAGTGAGGAGGAAGTATTCTGCTGCGTTTGTTATTTTCAAAATTTTGGCTTCCAAAAGGCCTCACACGAGGTCAGATACCTCACAGAAAATAGTCCCTGCTTGCCAGATCTAGAAATATTGGTTTCCAAAGGGGCTCAGAAACTTCAAACTCCTTCAACACCTGATCCTACATTTTCTGCTCCTGGCAACAGTTCTCATAACCCTTTGTTTGAAGATAGTTCCGAGGAACTCTCTTTCTTAGAACAAGATTCTCCTTCCACATCCATTTATTTTCAAGGACCTGAGTTAGAAGAAAATCCTTTCGAGTCTGTTTCTTTTACCTTCACTCAAGCTCAGCCAAATATAGTTGTTGGTTCTTCTTCCATTGTTCATCAACCCACTCCCATATCAGTGTTACCTCCACCTTTATTCACTTTCACAGCGGGTTCATCAGCCTCAACTGCCCAAGGAGCAACTAACCAAGTTGTGAATATGGCAGTACCATCTTTCTTAACGAACCGATATGCTCCACTAATCTTGAACAACCAATGAACACCATGCCTCAAGAATACCTCAAATTACTTCCTCGTTTCACTGGAGAAAATGAACTAATTGCAGAACAACATGTACCTTTGTTTTGCACTTTTGCTAAGAATTTGAATGTAGAACACCTGGATGTTGTGATGAGACTATTTGTGCAGTCTCTAGATGGAGAGGCTAGAAAATGGTTCAAAGGGTTACCAAATGGTTTCATAAATAACTAGGAAGAGTTAGAAAATAGATTCACTCAGAGATGGGGAGAAAAGAGAGATTATGGTTACTCATTGACAAAGTTTAATGCAATTAAAATAAGGCTCGATGAAGACATTTCTAAGTTTGTAAAAAGATTCAATAAATTGTACAATAGTTTACCTATAGAGATGAAGTCACCCCACCCCATAGGAGCAAAGGTAGTTTTTTCGGGGGCTTTTGAAGCTGATTTTAGCTTTACATTGAGAGAAAGAATAGCCCCTACTCTTGAGAAGATACAGACAAACACTTTAGAGATTGAAGCTAATATGACTGCAGCTGGAAAGGTAAAGGGGAAACAGCCAGCCCAAGTGAAGGGGAAAGAAAAAGAAGAACCATCGCAAGATCTGAAGATAGAAGATATGGCAAGCGTGATAAAAAATCTAACAAATAAGCTATCTAAGATAGAACTGGAAAATTAAAACTCCCAAAGGCACGTACAACAAAACCGATGGGGTTTCAACCCTAAATTCAGAAGACATCCTCTACAAACTTTGCAGAGGGAAATAAGATATCAAGACCAGGTTCAAGCATCGTTGTATATAGAAGCAGCACCCGCAGAGCCAACAAAAGATGACCAAAGGGAGGCCGAGGATCAGGTATCTGCTATGTACGCAATAGGAGAGGATGAAGAGGAATATTATGAGGGAGAATATGTTGAAGCCGAAGTATCTTTTGATCAAGATGAGATGGATGAATACTTTAGACAATTCACAGACTTCATGCAAGTTGAGTTACATAAAAAGTACGATTTAAGGTAGACAAAGAGATCTAGAGTGCAGGATAATGCAGGTGAACAACAAGGTTCCATTTCTCCTCCAATGGCAACTCCACAACAAAAGGACCCTGTGAAACAGGTCAGTAATGGGAAACAATCTACAAACTCACTTGAGAGAACAAATGTGCACCAGGCTGAATCTTCCGAGGACAAATCAGTTGACCCTAATATTCTGGAGAGAGTTGTTCATGTACCCGAACAAGCGACAAATTCTAGAAAGAGTGAAAAAGAACCTGAAAAAGTTGTTAAGCAAACTCATGCCTTCAGTTTGGCCAAAGAGTTAGAGAAGGTTAAAATTCATGTGCCTCTTCTAGAATTGGCTAAAATACCAGCTTACAAGAAAGAAATTTCAAAATTTATTAATCTCACACAGGTGAAGATATAGGTGACATGGTGAACCTACAAGAAGAAAATCTAGTGGTCACATTTGGACCTCATGTAGAAGAAGTAGATCCTTCTGTTCCACCCTTTTATATTTCTCTGTTGCTTCATGATTTTACTCTACATAATTGCATGCTAGACTCGTGAGCGTCCCATAACCTCATGACATTGTCTGTTATGAAGGAGCTTAACCTACAGATTACCAAACCTTATAGGGATTTGTATTCATTTGGTTCCAAAAGGGTGAAATGTGTTGGGTTGAATAAAGATGTAGCAGTTTCGTTGGCACAAATCCCAGCGAAGAGTATAGTCATGGATGTAGTGGTTGCTGACATCCCAGCCAGGTTTGGAATGCTCCTGTCAAGGTCTTGGGGATCTAAGTTGGGAGGTGTACTAAAGTTATATTTCACTTACGCTATCATTCCAGTTTTTAATGGGGAAGAAAGGGGATTGTACCGGGAAACAAGGTTTGTGAAGACCACCTTTAAGAAAGATGCAGGAAATTCCCCCATTTATACTCAAGAAATAGAAGATCTTTCTTGTTTCATGTTGCATGAAGATGCAAAATTTGCTAAAGACACAGGGAAGTAGCTCTCTTCAACTGTTGTAAATAATCCGCTGCACTCAAGGAAGATTTGGAAGTGCTACTTTGATGGTGCCTACTCCAAGGAGAGCGCAGGCACTGGATTCTTGTTGACATCACAAGAAGGTAACCTCATGCCTTTCTCTTTTAAACTAGAATTTGATTCAACAATGTGGCTGAGTATGAGGCCTTAATCTCAAGCCTTCAAGTTTCCAAACAGATGGGAGTTCAATGCATTTCAATTTTTGGTGACTCTTAATTGATTATAAGGCAAAGTAAGAATCATTGTCAAACCAAGCATCCGAGATTAAGATTGTACAAGAATGAAGTTTGGGATTTGATAGAAAACTATTTTGAAGCCTGCAATCTTCAGTATATTCTAAGGTAGGAGAATAGCTTGGCTGATTCTTTAGCAGTTGCAGCCATCACCTTCAAACCTCCCATAAATCCTCGGCTAAGGTACGAAATTGAAGTTAGACATAGGCCTTCTATCCCTGACAATGTGAAACACTGGTAGGTGTTTGATGATGATGAACAAATAAATCAGTTCCTGACATGGATTGGAAACTTTGAAGAGGCTGGGATAGACCAAGAGGAAGAACAAACAAAGTAGAGAATAGAAATAAGAAACCTCAAGCAGTCAATAGGTGAACAAAAGATCATCCAATTGAAAGATAATGTGCTCCCTAGAGGGTTGGTTCCCCTTGAAAGATTGTTTGATGCTAATGATGTTGTTGTTCATTCGAAGAAAACAAATCAAGAAGAAGAGATGGAAGATTGTAATTTGGGAACTCGGCAGGAGCCCAAAATAATGAAATTATTCAAAGGGGTTCCCAAAAACTACAAAGAAAGATACATTGATCTTTTTGAGAAGTATATGGATGTGTTTGTCTGGTCGTATGAAGACCTGAAAACATATGACAAAAGCATTATTCAGCATAAGATTCCATTGAAGGAAGGGTTCAAACCACACAGACAAAAGCTCAGACAGATCAATCCATTGTTGTTAGCTCCAATCGAAAAAGAAGTGAAGAAACTATTACAGGCGAAAATTATAGTCCCTCTCAGATATTCAAAATGGGTTTCCAATCTGGTCCCTGTAAGAAAGAAGAATGGAGAGATAAGACTGTGTGTAGACTTTAGGAACTTGAACCGAGCATCTCTAAAAGATAATTATCCTTTGTCGAAAATGGATTATGTCTTACAAAAGGTGACAGGAGCTCACAGGTTGTCTATGGTCGACGGATTTTCTAGGTATAATCAGGTAGCAATGGAAAAAGAAAATCAGAAGAAGACTGCTTTCACTACACCCTGGGGCACCTTCTTGTACGCAAGGATGCCATTTGGCCTTATGAACGCAGGTGCAACATTTCAGAGGGCCATGGACATAGCCTTTGTTGGTGACAAGTTTGTAGTTATATATCTGGATTATGTAACTATTTTCTCGGGGTCAGATGATGAACACTTGGGGCATTTGCAAAAAACTTTTCAAAAGTGCAGAAAGTTTGGTCTGTCATTAAATCCCAAGAAATCTTTATTTTCCTTGGAAGAAGGTAAGTTATTGGGTCACATAGTTTCTAAACAAGGAGTAAAGATTGACCCAGTCAGGGTGGAAGCCATTCAAACTATTCCTTTACCTAGAAGAAAGAAGGATATCCAGAGTTTCTTGGGAAAAAAAAAAACTTTCTAAGGAGGTTTGTGCCCAATTATGTTGAGTTCGTGAGAAGTATAACAGATATGTTGAAGAAAAATGCAGAAGTGAAATGGGATAAAGAAGCAAGGAAGCACTATAGGAAGCTCTAGTTCTGATTAGTCCAGACTATTAAAAAGCCTTTAAAGTATTCTCATTTGCATCCCCCACTACTATTGTTGTTGTGTTGTTGCAAAAAAATGAAGACAATAAGGAGCAGCAAGTTGCATTTTTCAGTAAATTTCTCAAAGATGTTGAGCTCAAATACAATATTCTGGACAAACAAGTATATGCTTTGGTCAAAGCACTGAAAGTCTTCAGGACTTATGTCTTGCAGTCCCAAATAACCACTTATGTTCCTAATTCAATTGTGAAAGACGTGCTAGTCCAAAGTGATGTTGAAGGAAAAAGGGGGAAGTAGATAGCAAAAATCCAAAAGAATGATTTGGACATCAAACCCACCAAGCTGGTCAAGGGACATGGTTTAGCGAAGTTGTTGAGAGAGACAAATTTTCAAGCCTTGGGGAATTAATCTATTGGCACCAGTGGATGGAGTTGTTAATGAAGAAGGTCAAAGCAAGTCCAAAACAGGTATTCAATACAAATTTTTATGCTCGGGTTGGTATATGGATATTGTGCACTACCTGTGTTTCTTTTCCAGTCCAACTTCCAACTTCATTAAATAGAACAAAATACAGAGCTCTCAAGCTCAAGCCTTAGCCATATGTTATCATAGAAGCAAAGCTATACTGGAAAGATCCTGCCGGTATTTTGTTGTTATGTTTGACCGAAGGAGAATCTATTGAAGTCACCAAACAATATCATGAAAGTCTGTGTGGAGGCATTATAGCTGGAAGGTCACTGCTCATAAGATTCTCAAGTCAGGCTTCTATTGGCCAACCCTGTTTGCAGATGTTTATAGACTGGTCAGAATTTGTCAGAAGTGTCAGTTATTTGTTGAAAAGAAAAAACTAGCTCCATTACCTCTCATCCCAGTATTTATTGAAGAACCTTTCATGCAATGGGGATTGGATTTTATTAGAGAAATCAATCCACCATCAAGTGGACAGTTCAAGTGGATTTTGACTGCCATTGATTATTTTACAAAATGGGTTGAAACAATACCCACGAAGAAGGAAAATGACCAAGTAGTGATGAAGTTTCTAGAGGAAAACATTTTCAGCAGATTCGGATGTCTAGTCAAAATTGTGACTGATAATGCTCAAGTATTCAAGTCTGCTAGTTTCATTAATTTATGTCAAACAGATAATGTAATCTTATCACATTCCACAGCATTGTTGTGAAATGTAACTAGGTCGGTCTTCATGCTAACTATGTAACTATGAAAAGAAGAAGACTATGGTAATAAAAATGTATTTCTTGTCTCATGGGTTTCATGAGAAATATTTTATGTAGATAGACTTCTTCTTGATGTCTACTAGGTTCACGTCTTCTAAAGTATAAATAGGATTAAGGGTCAAAGTCATGAAGGATTCAGTTCAGATGTATATGCTCGAAGACCGTGTAAAGAAGCTCTCATCAACCCTCCAGAAGTGTTAGCAAATAAGCTTAATATATATAGCAGAAACATCCACAACAATATGAGAATATATGTGAAGTAATATGCTGGAGAAATAAACTACATGTCGGCCTAATTTGCAAGCTTCCAAGTCGGCCTAATTACCTATTGTATGGTCGGCCTAATAGCCAGACAAGTCATATATATATGTGATTGTTTCTGCAATTCATTAGAAGGGATAACAACAGTGATGTCTACAGTCAATATCATGGAAAGAAGGGTAACGAATTGAGGATCTAACTGAGGATATATAACGTGGAAAAATTAGAAATTCTTGCGGATAATACGGAGGATATACAGCATGGAAAAGAGGAGCAATCACAGTAGTATTATCGTAAAGTCTGAAGTAGACAAGCAAATATTTAGAAGAGCAATCATAGTAGTATTACCGTAAACTCTGAAGTAGACAAGCGGATATTTAAGGAACAATCACAGTGAACAAGCCTGGAAGAAAGAACATTGCGTATTAGTTTGAGAAGGTATACCCAAACAGATCTAAGGATAGTAGCATATGCGGACAAGTCTGAAGTTGACAACGCTAGAAGGAAGCTAATCAAGGAACATATTTGAGTACGGATCTATCTGAAGAAACAAGGAGCTGTAGAATATAGTTTTGAAAATAACTGAAGCATATAAATTGTTGAAGATACAAAGTATAATAAGATACTTTGATAACTGACTTGATGAAATATTAACTAAGTTAAAGAAGAGAACACGTAAACAAGTTCAAAAGTAGTTATCAAGAAGAGAATTTATGTATTAATCACAAGCCCTACTATTTCTCAACATGGTTTTAGAGCTATGGTGCTAAAGAAGGGCATCAAATCAAAGAGATCAGTTTTCAACAATGGCATTTGAGCAAGTTGAAGGGTGTCAAAGAAACAAGCATCAAATTTTTTGATCAATGTAGATCTCAGTGCCGATTGAAGCTTAGAACCTGGGCAAAGTGTCGACATCACAGTGAAATATCCTCACTGCTTGAGCACTATAACACATTAAAGTTTACTTGGTATACTTCAGATGGATTAATAAAGATTGAATTCGCTGAAATTTTCAGAGATCAATTACAATCCAAAGAACACAGTTCAGAAATTGCATTCTCGGTGATACATTCTCGGATCACTTACATACAACTCAAACATCATCTCAGATTCCGTGCAATTACAGTAACTGAAGCGTTGAACAAAAGTCTCTATGTCTCGATGGTATCTCTATTGTTTTAAGTGCACACACAGTTCGGACAAAAGATACATCAAGATACAATTCAATGATATGATGAAGACCATAGTTCGGTGAAAAGCCATTCACTCTCAGTACTATTACAACTAAAGCAATCAAGTTGAAGACTCGTCACTTGTCAAGTAAGTATATTTAGTGATATTCTCGGCACACCATTCTAAGATAGAATGTGGATTTCAGTAAAGATACTTACAGAACCAAGATGTTAGAATTAAATCATCATTTGTTTGGGTATCATCACAATATTAAAGTATCGAAGGCAGAATCATATTGATGTCTTGATCATCATAGTTTGGGCTATCTTTAGTTTCATCATTAAAGAACTAGGCCACTCCTTCTAAAACAAAGAAGATTGGGATGATGGATAATATCACTATGAACAGAACCGATGTATGAATCATTTTAATGAATTGTGTCATCACAATCTAAAGCCTGCCCTATGAAAAATAAAATTCAAGGGATCTTAATTGATAGTCTAAGGTACCAAGGAAATCAAGTAAGTATTTTTTCATTCTATAATCAAATTTGGTTAAGTAAATTTGTTTTTGCAGGGAGATCTATGAGCTGGTTGGGCTACCAAGAATCCCTACATGAGAAGAATGATAACAGTCCTTGAAGAAAGAAAGATTATGTCACTTGGACCAGATTTACACTAAATCGAATTATCAAAAGAATGAAGGGGTGTCCTCATAAGATATCAACTGTGAGATCTGGAAAAGATGGTAAGATGAACAAGCATAACAAATAGACAAGAAAAAATTACCTCACTCAACTTTTGGTTTCCATGCAAGATGGAAAAAGACAATCAAGGGGAAAAATGTTGGAGGATAAAAGACTCAAACATTCACAGAAGAAAAGGGAAAGTTTAAGTAAGAGACTTATGAACATTACTAATGTAAATCAGTCATCAAGCGCAAAGGTCAACATGGAAACATATTTATGGGATGTGATGACGTATTGATGAAGCAGGCCAAGGGAATGAAGCTCTTCATTCTTGAGAAATTGCTACAGGATGACTCAAGGGAAAAAGATATGAGGTATGTATATATTTATATGCTGACATTGGATGTTTTGAAGTCATGTCATGTGGTTGCAGGTAATGGACTTCTGAACTTAGAAGTATGATCTATGGAGGAGTATCTCTCAATGCATGAATAGATGAAATCAACATAATATGCCCTCATGGAATATGAGGTGGTTGTATATGAACGAGAAACTAGGAAAGTTGTACGTTCCTGGGAATCAAGAATGTGCACAAAAGAAAAAGATCATGAAATGCAACCATGTCAAGAGGCAGTTATCATCCGAAGGCCAAGAAGATGTGACTAGGAGATCTCCTAGAGAGATATGTAGACTCTGACGAAAGTCTGGTAGAGAAGAAGACCCTTGGAAAAACATATCATTAGGAGATGTGTCAATCTATATAAAGGATGTTGATGCTTACAGGAAGATGTCATGGTGAAAGATCATCACTGAGGTAACTTTTGTTTTAAAAGGATTCATATGTAAATTTTTATCTGGATGAATTTGTGCAGGGCTGCTAATCATGAGAAAGGATGTATGATCCTGAGAGATGATTCAAAGGAAAGCAGCATGGCACAATAGTGGACCAAATAAGAAAGTCTAGTGAATCACTCTGATAGCTAACAAGACTCAGGATGGAAGTGATGGATGATCTGTGCCCGATGAAGCTAAAAGATGGAGATTCCTCAATACCAAAATCCATGACATCAAAGACAGGAATTCTTCATGAGCCGCTGGGTGTCTCACCATTGCTGCTGGAGGTCGCTGGTTAAGAGGGAGCCTGATGGTAAGTTTCTTACTTGGAAGAAACTTGGTAATTCTTGAGGATGAGCTTAGGTACATTCTTTGTATAAGGATGAGTACATTCCCTTGTGGAACAGGTCCTCCCTGGGAGGGAGGGAGAGATAGACACATCATTATCGTCTTGGGAAGAAAGAATGGAGGATTGGGTAATCATCTAGCATTCAATACTCTTTGAAAATGTGATCGGGCATTCGAGATAAGAGTAGTCGGGGACCGATATTCTTTGAGGGCTAGCTACCCAAGAGAAGAATAGTCCAAGAAGGTCATACTTTGGGAACACCCAGGTGGAGTATGTACCTTGGAGACACAATGATGAAAGTGTCTATAAGTCATGTGTCTCGCCAGCATTGAAGCCCATTGTCTCGTTGAAGAGATGGGGTTGTTAGTCAAGGCCTTGCACTAGTACAATGCTGGTTGATATGATGCTATACAGATGTGATTACCAATCCGATTTTTCTTATGAAATTGTTTAGTTTGGAAATGATCATGTAACTATATGAATATCTCCCTAGTTAAGAGGGAGTGTTGTGAAATGTAACTAGGTCGGTCTTCATGCTAACTATGTAACTATGAAAAGAAGAAGACTATGGTAATAAAAATGTATTTTTGTCTCATGGGTTTCATGAGCAATATTTTATGTAGATAGACTTCTTCTTGATGTCTACTAGGTTCATGTCTTCTAAATTATAAATAGGATTAAGGGTCAAAGTCATGAAGGATTCAGTTCAGATGAATATGCTTGAAAGACCGTGTAAAGAAGCTCTCATCAGCGCTCCAGAAGTGTTAGCAGACAAGCTTAATATATATAGCGGAAACACCTACAACGATATGAGAATATATGTGAAGTAATATGTTGGAGAAATAAACTACATGTCGGCCTAGTTTGCAAGCTACCAAGTCGGCCTAATTACCTATAACATGGTCAACCTAATAGCCAGACAAGTCATATATATATATATATATGTGTGTGTGTGTGTGTGTGTGTGTGTGTGTGTGTGACTGTTTCTGCGGTTCATTAGAAGGGATAACAACAATCATGTCTGCGGTCAATATCATGGAAAGAAGGGTAACGAATTGAGGATCTGACTGAGGATATATAACGTGGAAAAAGGAGAAAGTCTTGCGGATAATACAAAGGATATACAACATGGAAAAGAGGAGCAATCACAGTAGTATTAACGTAAAGTATGAAGTAGACAAGCGGATATTTAGAAGAGCAATCACAACAGTATTACCGTAAAGCCTGAAGTAGACAAGCAGATATTTAAGGAGCAATCACAGTGAACAAGCGTGGAAGAAAGAACATTGCGGATTAGTTTGAGAAGGTATACCCAAACAGATCTAAGGACAGTAGCATACGCGGACAAGTCTGAAGTTGACAACTTTGGAAGGAAGCTAATCAAGGAACAGATTTGAGTACGGATCTATATGAGGAAATAAGGAGCTATAGAATATAGTTTTGAGAATAACTAAAGCATATAAATTGCTGAAGATACAAAGTATAATAAGACACTTTGATAACTGACTTGATGAAAGATTAACTAAGTTAAAAAAGAGAACACATAAGCAAGTTCACAAGTAGTTATCAAGAAGAGAATTTATGCATTAATCACAAGCCCTACGAATTCTCAACAAGCATATCATCCTCAAGGGAACAGATTGGCAGAGTCCTCAAACAGGACATTGGTCAGGATCTTGAAGAAGACAATCGTTGAAAATCAGAAGGATTGGGACATGAAGTTGAAGTTTTCCCTCTGGGCAGTTCGAGTCACTACCAAGAGATCTACTGGAAAGTCCCCCTATGAACTGGTTTATGGAACTCAAGCATTGTTTCCTACTCAGCTGGCTAAACCAGTGATTTCTTTCCTTCAAGAAGCTAAGGAAGAACCTAATGCCCTAGTAAGCAGATTGAACAAAATAATTGAATCAAGTGAAAATAGAAACAAAGTCGGGGATAACTTGATTACTTATCAGGAAAAGATGAAGTCTATATTCGACAGGAAAGCAAAAGAGGTTCTCTTTCAAGCAGGAGATCTCGTACTGAGATGGGACACCAGACGAGAAGACAAGGGGAAGCATGGTAAATTTGATCCTCTCTGGTATGGTCCATACAAAATCTCTGAGGCAAGGTCATATAACACATTTGTTTGGGAAGGTCTATATGGAGAGACAGTACAGCTGCCTGTGAACGGGCAGTATATGAAGCATTATTTCCAGCATTAAAATTCAGCACTCCACCATTGTAAATACCAGATTGCTCATTGTCCGTATGTCACCAAGCAATATTTGACTCCATGCCCCAATGGATAAGGCACTAGTCTACAGTTCTTAGCGCTTCTGTGGAAGAAAGCACTATCCCTAGGTGGAGCCAGACATTGTGGCTCATTTGCATTTACCTTTGAAATATTCTTCAAAAACAACAAAAAAAGCATATATGTTAGAAGAGGTAAAATCTTGTATGTCAAAGAAAAATTTTGATTTATCTGTTGGTACATTAACATTACGTGATGAGATGTGAAGGTGGGTCGAGTCGGGCTCGTTCACGTGCAAAACAATTCGAATTGTGCCCGAATCCAACGGCAACCCGGGAGCACAAATTGCACGAGATTTATACCAAGGAGTGCCCCCACAAGCGGTCTCGTTAAATCTGCTCACTTGCAAATCGATGGCTGACATCAACTACAAGAACACTCTCTTCAAATTCCAAAAACCGCTTAAGTGCCCCTGCAAGTGGTTTCAGGTTTCAATGAAGACATTACATGTTGATAGCTGGAGCCCATGCCCTTTAATTTCAAATCAGAGAAGATAGAGAAATGGTGTATTTCCCTTAGACACTTAAGAGTTTTTGAGGAGGCGCAAAGGGAAAAACGGACAGTCGGGATCAAAGCGCAGAACTAGGGCAAAGAGATAAACGGAGGAGAACAAATCGCAAACCACCAATCGCAAGTTTCAAAGGATATGCATGGGAGGTAAATGTTAAAAGCGTCGAAGTGCGATATGTGATGTGGTGGGGCCCAATCGCAAATCGCAAGTTTTAACGAATAAGCGTAGAGGTAAGATTTAAATTCGCCGAAGTGCAATGACGGTAGGACCCGAGCGCATAGCGCAAATCACAAGTCTTAAAGAATAAGTGCGGAGGTAAATGTTAAAAGCGCCGAAGTGCGATATGCGATGCAATGGGGCCCGATCGCAAGTCGCAAGTCGTGAATTTTAAAGGATAACCGCAAGAGATATTTGCTAAAGTCTCCGAAGTGTGATGTGCGGGCAGATGCGACACGGTTTCAAAGGTGAATTCCAAAGGTTTGCAGATCCGGAAGCAAGTCATTTTCGTGTGTTAAACTGTGTCGGAGGAAGAAAAGAGCGTTATAACGTGAAACCGGTGAAATGCCTTGGCATAGGTAGAGTCGAGCAGAAAAGCGTATAGCGGAACTGTTCGAGGCACGACAGCTGGGTCAAATCGGGCACTAAGGCGTCGTTTCAGAGCTGTGTAACCACAGCATCATGACCAAAAATGCCACCTCAGCACTTCAAGAGGATGCATCAACAGCAACAAATTCAACAAAACGAACGAAATTTCCAGTTTTAATTTGCTTTCTCAAGTATGATTGCATAAGTAATCTTAACAGTTTAGGTAGTCGAATAGTTTCAAGAAGTTCAGCAGTTACGAACCACTATGATGTATTTAAGTAGATAGAAATAAATAAAATGGGTTCTGAGTTTTGGACCTCTAGAGGACTATTAGTTCAGAACTAAATTATCTGAGAAATTAATGAAAGAAGATCAAGTTTCCTACACCTGTTGATGTTGATACGTCTTTCCTGTTTCACTCTGTGTCTATTTCTCTTTGAATGAAGTGAAGTAATGTAGCAGTCGTTCTCTTAATTACATCAGTGAGTAAGAGCTAAATCACCTTAATTTGCGCTCCTTCACCTCATCTCGTCTCTCTCTTCACAAACTCCTGATGATACTTTAAAGTAATAGATTTTGTGATTGCAGCATATTATTTCGAGTTTCTTCTTTTCCATGAATTTCCTCTGAAACTTAGAAGTGGTAGATTCTGTGTTTTCAACATATCATTTAGAGTTTCCTTTACAGTGCTTCTTTTCATTACATTCGAATATCAACAGTTTATGGCATTATGAAGGCTTTCATTATATCAGATTGTTGAGGGTATTAAGTAATTAAATTCCAAGGGTGTTAAACAAGGCCATTTGATATGGTAATTGTGACATACATTTATAAAATGTCTTAAGCATGATTCCTTACCATAGCCAAGGGATTGTTTCTTGAGATACAACAGATCAGACCATGAAATGCAAGGTCCTTTGAAGCATTCATCTCCCTTGGGAGACAAATGAACATTGTCACCACCATCTTGGTGTGACATATCATCCTCTGATGATTGTTGTGCCTCAAACTGTTTAGATAATTCTCCAAACTCCCTTTGACCATATCACAATCCTTGATGCTTTGATCTCTCTTATACCATGATTCGTTTGGTGATCCCTTGGCCATTGATGTCGAGGCCTCCTCCTTCATAACCCATTTTATATAGCAGCTTCATACCAATGCCTTTGGTATGTTGCTCAAATGTTGCAAAAGAGGTGTTATGAACATAAACATAAGGAATTATACTTGAAATGCTTATTACCTCCTTGAACTTGCCATTCATCTTTTCAACTTCTGATGATGACGATGACATTGCAGATGACTCTAGCCACCCACTCTTACCAACTGGCATATGGTGAGAATCTTAGAGATGCTTGCAAAATGCACATGCATCATCTTTCTCGTAAGGTCCATAACCATTGTTTGAACCAAGACCACATATTGGTTTCATTTTTGAGGTGTCTTTTGTTGTCACAAGAGTGGAACTTTTAGCAACTTGTTCCTCAAGCCCATGTTGCAACTGAAGGCGCATATGCATCTTCGCATCTTCAGCCATTTCTAGCATTCTTCTCAACTCAATGTTCTCCATACGAAGAGCCAAATTCTTCTCCACTAGCTCTTGGAGATTGTTCTTGCCCATTCTTGCAACTTGGTCAAACCTTGCTCTGATACCACCTGATATGAAATTGGAGGAGAACTTCTCCTTCCTAAAATGATCGTTCATTGACGCTTTGCAAGGAAAAATGGGTCTTAACACAACACAGGTTTTCCAAAGGTCTCTTCAAGGTATGAATTAGTTTTCACATGTAAAGTTAAACATAAGTAACATCACATCACATAACTCGTATAGGAATCCATGAAGAATAATACACAGATTTTGGTGACGGAGTTCACCCCTCCTAAGCTACATCTCTAGGCCTGCCCACATAGCTATACCGCTCCATATATTCAGTGTAAAATTAGTACACAAAAGTTTGTTGATAAAACATGTGGTTATTTCCCCTTCAAGGAAATGTTCTCCTTCAAAGAACTCTCACAAAAAATTCATTCCAACCTAAAATTCAGCAACACAAGGTGTCTCCTATAAAGACCCAATGCTCCAACTGAAATTGAGCATATATGAGCATAAAAGCACTTCAATTCCACATTCAAGGACAAAAACAAATCTTTCCTCAACATGACATAGTGAGAAAAGTAAAGATGAGTTTAACCCTACAAGTAACAATTGTTGCAATAAACTTTTGAAGATAAGAAAACCCCTATGCCCTGAGATGTAACCCAAGAGGGGTGAACTCTGTCACCATATCTTTTGTTGTGCTCTTCATGTATTTGTGTATGAGTTATGTTATGTTATGTTCCTTATGTTTAAGTTTACATGTGAAAAGTAATTAATACTTGAAGAGACCTTTTGAAAAACCTGTTTTGTGTTCAGACCCATTTTTCCTTGCAAAGTGTCAGTGAACGATCATTTTTAGGAAGGAGAAATTCTCCTCCAATTTCAAATCAAGTGATATCAGAGAACGATCTGAACAAGTTGTAATAATGGGCAAGAAGAGTCTCCAAGAGATAGAGGAGATGAAATTGTCTCTTCGTATGGAGAACATTGAATTGAGAAGAATGCTAGAAATTGTTGAAGAGGAGAAGAGGCATATGCACCTTCAGTTGCAACATGTGCTTAAGGAACAAGTTGCTAAAAGTTCCACACTTGTGACAACAAAAGACACCTCTAGAATGAAACCAACATGTGGTCATGGTTCAAACAGTGGTTATGGACCTTATGAGGAATATGATGCATGTGCATTTTTCAATCATCTCCAAGATTCTCAAGATATGCCAGTTGATAAGAGTGGGTGGTTAGAGTCATCTGCAATGTCGTCGTCCCAATATTATAAGAACCTACATAACAATAATAATGTAAGGGCACAACAATAACAATAGTGGAATTATATACCCACAG
This sequence comes from Pinus albicaulis, assembly GCA_034641835.2. Classification (NCBI taxonomy): domain Eukaryota; kingdom Viridiplantae; phylum Streptophyta; class Pinopsida; order Pinales; family Pinaceae; genus Pinus; species Pinus albicaulis. The sequence continues at coordinate 1,106,757,799 of CM076581.1, forward strand.
GTTGGGGGCTTGTTGGTGATTGAGCGTTATGTTAAGGCACTCGTTTGTAAAGGTCACCGGATCAAACCCCATGGGGAGCCCGTCAGGTGTAAGCTTGTGAAAATTGCTTAGCATTGTTGGCGGGGAATGGTGTCGTCCAGGGGGGTTTTCATTGGAAGTAGCGCGATGTGATCTTCAGTGGCAGCTATGATTGTATGGCTCTCATTGTCGGTTTCCCTCCTGATACAAAAAAAGAAAAAAGAAAAAAAAAAGGGTGGACTTCTATGGGGCACACTAACAACACTGGGGACTACATGGGCACAACAATAACAATAAGAGAGTAATACTAATAATAAGGGGCTACACTAGTATTACAGTGCCCTAACAAAATAGTTTTTGTTGTCAAATGTAAATATAGTGATTAGTGTTGTAAAGCTTTGTTTTTATTAAACCAGATAACATTTCCCGCCATAAGATTCTAAAAGTTGTTTAGGATTTACTCAATCAAATTGGCATTGTAATATTGTATAAGTTTCTTGCATATTTTTTTCCAAAATATCTTTTGTTATAGGATGTGAATATAATGAATAAAGTTGTTCAACATTAATATTGTGATATAGACCAAATAACGAATGGCATTATAAGATTGTATAAAGTACTTGCATTCATGTTTACAAAATAAAATGTTATCAAATGTGAATATAATGAATGGCGATGTATAGTTTTTGTATTTCTAAGCTTCAATACTTTTCAACTATTTCAATGTTTGAGTTGTAAGTTATTTTCTCAACTATTTCAATGATTGCATTGTTATAAGCTTTAGCTTTGAGAATTCTCATGTAATCTAATGACTATGATATTAATAACGGCTTTAGTTGTGCAAAAATTGGTCTTTTATACATTATGCATTTTATTGGCATTTTAAAAGTTAATGCTAAAGCTATGTACCCTTTTATATGGGTTGTAATGTATACAAATTTGTATGGGCTCAATACAAAAAGAAATAAACAACAGTTAAACAATTTAGCTTGAAACAAGAAAACAAACAACAATTTAGTAAAGTAAGAAAAAAAATGTATTAATTTAGTGCTAAGTTAGGAAAATAAACTCTAATAATTCATGGTGTATTTATATGTTATATACTATTGGGTTATGAGCTTGATCTTCTCATTGGGGACTTGTGTAAATTCTTGTCACTTTGATACGTATTTTTTCTATCAAAATGAAAACAAAAAATTTATATTAATTGAAGAGTTATTAATGATAAAACTTTAAATGAGCACTAGTTTTCTAATTGAAGATCCCTATAGTGCTTTAAAGTAAATTGATTAAACATTCAATTATAAATTGAAATATATGGTCTATTTACAAATTTATAAAAAAATATATCATTCAATTTCAAACACAGATCATGTCATTAAAAATATATCATTCAAATAAACATTATAGAATGAACATTGATTTAAATCTTTAAAAATACAACATTCAATAAAACATAGCTTATTTCAATAAAAAACTGTCATTAAATTAAACAACAAAATATATACACAAATCACACAATTCATGAATAGTTATGTGGTTCAAATTTGATTTACAACATTTAAAATTTGCATCAGTTGACAAAGTTGGTTCAAAGTTGGTTCATGCTTTTCTTTTACACATACCCCCACACCACACTGCTTTCATTTTCCATGCCCAGTCTTACAGAAATACCAAAAATGTGAATACCAAAAATGTTTAACGTTCGAATTTTTTTCACAGTGACATAACCAAAAGAATGATTGTGAGGGTTTAAATTAACCTGCACATCCATCTAACCATAGTCAATAATGATTGAATTCAACCTTTATTGTTTCAATCATAAATGATATCAAAACAATGTGGAAAAACATATCTATTACGCATATGATCATCATTAACATACAAATTATACCCTTTAATCACATGACAATTATCATAACTTAGAAACTGCAATTCAAAAGAAAACCATAAGCCTAGAAAAGTCTCTAAGAAAATAAAACAAATCGCTGGTAACTATAAAATGTCTCCAACTATATATTGACTTGACCCTACTTTAAAGGGTTAAATAACGTAGAAAACATAGACATGAGGCTATGAAGAACTAGTTATAATGTATATACTTTATAATGGTTTCAATTTGTACTTGGGAGTTCTTGATTAGGAGTAATTGAGTATAAACTTATTTGTCATTGTAATAGATTTGTAATGCTAAGTTACGACTTCGCTTAATAAATAAAGCCAATACATAGATGATAGTATTTATCACATCGTATGAAATGAATTCATAACATGCATCGCTCTCTTCATGATTGAGTAATTCTACATCATAAGGCATTACAACTAGATTAATCAATGAAATTTTCCCACTGTATGTACATGATTGTGACATGGTATTAAGGCCATGAAGGAGATTCAGGTATATATACTAAAGGATGAAACAAAGTTACGGGATTACAGTATGCAACCCCGACAAGGTCAGAAGAGTAAGGCACGGAATAGGTAGATTACAAGCATAGATGTGAATAGATGTGAAGAGTAAGGCACGGAATAGGTAGATTACAAGCATAGATATGAGGACTACAAAGATGCAAGGCACAAATACTCTTAAATTTAATTTATTATATTCATTGTAATAATGCAATCATATCTAAGTTATACATTTAAGAGAATTATAATTAATGAATTAAATTTGTGAGCTCGATGGTTATGTACTCATTGGTAAGTGCACTCAAGAAGAGACTAGGATGATTTTAAGAGGGGGGATTCACAAGCATGACGAAGGAGATCCCTCTGCATTTGTTACTTGAGACAAGAAGAGGAGGTCCATTTAATTTAAGAAAGTTTGCTCCAACATCTACAGATTCTAATAGAAGAACAAGAAGGGTCAAGGATATGTCGAAAGTTGAATGCTATAATTGTCACAAGTATGGTCACTATGCCCAACCCTGTCCGGAAAGGATAGATGCTCCAAGGTCCAATTATAACAACAATCATGACTACAAAAACAAGAAGTTCAATAATAGAAGAAGAAGAGATGATGTTGATGATCGTGATGAAGGACGTCGTCCTCAAAAGAGATCAAGGAACAGAAGGCATGGAAACAAAGTAGCTACTACTCAATCTGAATACTTTTTTATTTCTTCTCTCTCTAGTTCCTATCCTCTCCTCTAGCTTCGTTTGATAGTTGGTTGGTAGATGGTGGGGTCACTCGACACTTCACTGGGTATCGTGAAGTCCTCTTAAAACTAGTTGAGAGGGAGACTAATTTGAAGATCATTCTTGGAGATAACTCTACTTATCCAGTGAAGGGTTTTGGTTTTGTTACATTTCATTTGAATTATGGGGAAATCGTACATCTTCATGATGTTATGTACCAGGATTAAAGAAGAACCGTGTATCTATATCTGCCTTGGAAGACCAAGGGATGAAAGTTGTGTTCATAAGAGTAAAGGTCCTCACTTGACCTATGGAATCTCGCATGAGGGATGCATTTCTTAAAATTTAGCATCTCGGGAATGAATTTCTCCTAGAAGAAATAATATCTTTGACTTATGTTTGAACCACCTATAATAAAATTTCATTTCTGACAATTATAATATGACTTTCCAAAATAAAAATAAAAAGTCATGTCAAAATGTTCAAGGATGATCTCAACATATGGAATCCACTTTAAAACCAAATCAATCATCATTATACAAGTCAAGAATTAATATTTTTATTCTTACTAGTATTATTGTTATTATTATACTATTATTTATAAAATAGTCTAAAGTCATGCACCTTTAATGGATTAATAAAACGAATTCTCTCGTGAAATAAGTAAATTAAATTGAGAATCTCTTACTTGGAAAATCGAACCTCTCTCTTGGAATAAAATAGTATTCCACACTTAAGATAATGTAACTCCTCATTAAATGCACTTGTAATTCCCTCATTCAATTCGATTTGTAGCTATCACCAAATATTATTTCATGTATAAGTGTAACTCTCTCCCTCCCTAATTCAAATTGTAACTCCTTAAGATGAGTGTACTTCTCTCTTTGTTCTTAGGATGAGTTACACTTCTCCTCAAGTAACTCCTCCCTCATGGAATTCAATTCTCCTATTATTAGTTCAAGACATGAATTCATTTTGTAACTCCTCTTTTTTCTCATCTATTTAACCAAAAGAAAATGAGAGTTGAGAGTAACATGTTCATTGTGAAGAATGAGAGCAATTGTTGACTGTGTGAAAGAGAAGTGTGAGAGCTAGTGAAGAGCAAAAGCAAGGGAAGAGTTGGAGCAAGTGTGAAGGACATGTTCTGATCAAGAGAAGGAGGAGATCTTAACCCAAAGAACAAGTGCACTTCAGCTGCAAGTTGATCAGACATTGATGACTTTATTCATTCTCATTATCTCTCTCTCTTTGTAATATGTTGAACAAATGAATAAATCTAATATAATAAGAATCATTTGGTTTTTTCCCCTTGAGGGGTTTCGCCTTGGTCATTGGACCAAAATCTCAATGTTTCATATTTGTGTTTGGCTGTCTTCACATGGTCCTTAAGTTTATTTTATATCTACAATTGCTAATCTAAAAAGTTTTCAAAAATAAATCTACATTCTAAGTAATTGTAACAACATAGAACATTCAATTTTCTGCAAAGTACATTCAACTTTCTGCAAAGTAAATTCAATTTTATGAAAAGTACATTTAGTTTTTTGTATAGAACTTTCAAGTTTCTGCAAATAATTTTTAAATTTATGCATAGAAAAATCAGATTTTAACATGGTACCATAGCATTGGAGAAGACAAGTCCAAGGAGACCATAGATCATTTTTTTTATCAAAATGACTTCATCCTACTTCAAAGTAGAGGAAAAGTTGAATGATGCTTCAAACTTTGGTCCATGGAAAGCAATGCTAGATATCACTCTTGAAAAACACGAAGTTCCGGAGTATTTGAAGACACAGTAGCTGATCCACCAAAGAATTCAAGTGTTGTCGTCAAATCCAAACATAAAAATTGGTGAAATCAAAGCTAGAAAAATTATTCTTGATTCTCTTAACGATCATCTCATTACTTGTGTTTTTGGTTTGAAGAAAGCTAAAGAAATGTATGACAAACTAATTGACATGTTTGCAACTAGTAACTTGAACTAGATTATTGTCTTGAAGAATTAGCTCACAGACATCAAGATGAACAGAGGAGAGACGGTTCAAGCATACTTCCTAAGAATGACCAAAATCAAGGATCAACTGTCAACTGTTGGTGAAGTTGTACTCGACAGATAAATGGTGTTGATTGTTCTTGGAGGACTTTCTCCTATTTGAGAGACTTTTATCACCACCATCAAAAATATCAACACTATTCTCACATTTGATGAGCTCTTGGGAAAGTGTATCCAAGAGGAAGCCAAATGGTTTTTAGAGGGAGAATTTTACATCATGAAGAAGGAGAACCTACTTTATTTTCAATCTATGACAAGATAAAGAAAAATAATAAAAAAGAATATCCTTTCAAATCATATTTACTTTCTGCATGAGTTCCCTTAGATAGTTTTTGTTGTTGTGGGCCACATCTCACTGATGATGGGAGTAAAGCTTGCCTTCAATATTATCATCCAGTAGATAGTTGGTGTATTGCTTGGTTTTGTTTCCATTCTGTACAAATAGGTTAGATTGTTAATACCCTGAACTCCGCACATAAGGTGTATCACCTCAAAGTTTACGAACTTTTGGTTGATAATTTAATGTTGAATATTTAAGCAATTAAATTGATCGACATTTTTGGTGTCGATGCCAAGGAGGTGTTAAAAGAGATTAGGGCTTTGATATTTTTTTTTCTCTTATTTATTTTCCACAATTGAGTTTTCCTTTAGCAAATTGCATTTATCCTTTCAATTAGAAAAGTTTTTATTTGTACTAAAAAATTGCCCCACGTGCTAATCCATGTGTTGACAAGACCTACCAGCAAGTAGAAGAAGGATCTAAATAGTTCATTGAGCAAAAGAGGAAACACTACTCCAAGAAATCTCTCAACTCCTAGCAAAAGTCAAAAACATATTTACATCTCAAGAGAAGCAAGTCTTAACAACATTCATAATAAATGAATCCATAATAGCAACAAAAGGGCCATCGATCCATGAGCGGCATTAAGAAGCATATCTAGAAGCTCATGAACAACATCAAGAAGAAGCCTTCTTTGATCATCCTTGCCAACCTGTAAAGGAGACTAAAGAGCCAACCTGTAAAGGAGACTAAAGATTCATGGACTATATTCGATGGAGATGAAACCTTTTAATCTAAAAAAGAGGAATTACTCTCATGCTTATCATTAGATCATTTTTGCATTCAAGAGAACAATAAACAAACCCTAGAAGATCTTCAAGGCATGACAAAAAAAAGGAGATGCACACGTTGTTGATGAACAAGAGAATCAATGATACAAAAATCACATTGAAGCTTGGTTCCAAATGATTATCAACCCACAACATTCCTCAATCATTCAACATCTCTTGGCAACATATCAATAAGAGCAATTGGTTCCTCATATTCTGGTATTTGTCAAGGAATATCTTCTGAAGTGAATATAAGTACATTTGTAATTCTATTGCGTGCATGGCTTCATTCATTTTTGGTGTATTTGTTGTGGAAATTCTACAACAGTGTATTGGTTTATTTCCTCCTACTTGATTTAATTAATACAAGTTATTTTCAAAAATTAGATTCAGAAAATACCGAAAATAAACACAACCACAGCCAACACATGCAGATCATTTACTGAATAATACACTCATGCAACAAAGTGAGACATGGACTTTTGGACATAAGTCCCCGGAAAAACCCAAAGCGGGAAAACCAGTTCAGCAGATATGAGGGTTTATTATTAAGTAGTTCTGAGTACAGCAAATCTGGGTTTCACACTTGGAAAACCCGACAGAGAATAAAAGATATCAGATCTGCAGCTAACCTGAAGATCTAGTGCTAAATATCTGACTAATCCACACCCTCAAACGGGATTTACGGGACTCAGCCCAGATCTAACCCTAGAAACCCTCAGCGCAGCTTTTGTTGCCCCAGTGTTGCCCTAGAAGGCACGTGTCAGCCTCTGCATGGCCCTAGGAGAGCTTGCATCACCCATGGAGGGTCAATGTTGCCCTTGCACTACTTTTGCTAGGCCAGCATCAGCCCTGGGTGACTGTAGCTGCCTTTGCATTGCCTCTGTGTTGTCCCTATTGGATTGCGTGGCTCTGAAGCCCTTCTGCGTTGTCCTTGTTGCTGCTCCTCTTGCCTCTTGTTGTCTCTTGGCCCTGGAATCAGAACATTCCCTTGGCCAATACTACCCCTCACTCCAGGAAATTCCTCCGGAAATTCTTAGCAAACCCGCCCTAAAATTCCAGATCTATTCCTCAGTTCTACCAAAATTGTGTGTGTTCAACTGACCCTCAAGCCTCTCTTATACTTTTTCGTTGAACCCTTCAACGGTCGAGATTAAATCATCCATCAACGGCTGAGATTAAAAGATTGTTTGATCCATGTGACTTAAGACAATTTCAGCACATGTGTTAATTAATTTACTTTAATTATTTTATTTTCCTAAGTTAGACTTAGGAAATCCATTAAAAATAATTAATTATTTGAATAACTTAAACACCAACTGAAATTTCTCAAATCCATTTATGGGTCTTGTAAATCAAGTGTACTCTAGCCCCTCCACAAAATTTGGAGCTAGAGCACAACTGATGCTACCCCAAATACACAAAATCTCAACACTCTCTCTTAGCATCAAGAGTGTGCTCTAGCAATACATCACACCATGCATTACAAGATCTTGAGAACTGTATATGTGATGTTGATGCTTGGCCTGCTGCCCTCCATCCACTGCATTGTTGCTCTTTGTACTGCTGCCCATGCCACTGCCACTGACACTACCACATCCATACTGCAGCTCCCTCTCAAATTGTTGCATCATGATGCCTATAGCACTGCCACTGCTAACTGCTGCACTGCAACTCAGTTGTTGAGAAGTAAGAAACTGAAAGACTCTGCCCAACTGTTTGACAGACAAGTCAAGTTTCCCTCCATCACTGAAGCTCCCTAGATGTTAATTCACACTGTCTTCTTGGAGACACTGTCATGCTGCAACACTGCACTGCGTGAGCCCAGATTCTCTGTGCTGTTAAAGTCCCATCAGCCTCTCTGCGTTGTTGACTCCACACTGTTGATGCCTCTGCATTACGCTACTCCCTCTACAGCTCTTCAGGTTCGTCTTCTGCTTCAACGTCGCCATCTACAACCATCTCCCGACTCATCCCACTACCATCTTAAGGCTCCCGTAGCTCATATGTGATCCAAGAGTAGGGTTGACTCAAGGATCCCACCAGCTGTCTATGGATACTCTATATATCCATGTCACCCCACCTCTTCTCTCGAGGTGCATGATCACTCATGGCTGCATCATCATCAGAGCCATCATCATTTGTTGTTTGCAGCCTTGGAATCAGAAGCTCCTTTGTCCTTCTTAGGACAACTGCTGATGAAATGACCAAGATTACCACAGTTAAAGCACCAGGCCTTGGAGAGGTCCTTCTTATTCTTCCCTTGCTTCTTTTCCCTTGATGCAAGGGTTGCATCCTCCTCCTCTTCTTTCTTCACGCTGGCTGATCTACTTCCTCCACTGATAGACTGCTTCTTGGTGATCCTCCTGATTTCCTCCTGGCGGAGAATAGCCCACATATCTGCCCATGATGGTAACGTTGCCCTTCCCAGAATGCTCTGGACAAACATTTCCCATTCTTCAAACACAGCATTCAGGGTCGTCCTCACTAGGAGCCCTTCATCAAGATTAGCACCCATGCCAATCAGCTGGTCTCGGATAGCTTGAAGTCTGAAGAGGAATGGATCTATCTCTTCACCCTTCATCATTTGAAACATTCGCATCTATTTCTCAAGAAGCATTCTTCTTTGCACAAAGCCTCCTTGGTACAACGTCTCCAAGGCTGGCCACATGTCATGTGTTGTATTCTTACCAGCAATATGAGGAATCACGTGGTCCTTGACTCCGTCTATATGATCAAACGCTTCATATACACTTGATTTTCTTCATACTTCTTCAATGGATCCGCATCATTTGGTACAGCAAGTGTTTTCTCTGCATGATCTTTGAGACCATACTCATCCAAAACTGAGAGGATTTTGGCCTTCCAAATGAAAAAGTTGGACATGTCGTCCAATCTATCTTGATCTCTCAGTCCATATCAAGCCATCTTTGCTCAGATCTGAAGAAAACAGTACTTGTCCCTCTGGATCTGGTTTTCTTGGTGACTAGAAACCCTCTAGTAGCTGCTTCTGCTGAAAACTAACTTCCCTCCTAGAAATCTTCCACCAAAACTCAAACGGACACTATTCTTTGATCCTCCTGATCGAATCTCAGATCTATTTTGCTTAGATCTGAAAAATTACTGTCTTCCTCCTGCCTTTGTTGCCTTCGCTGGGCACAATTCTGCACCTACAGAATCTCTACCCCACCAGCACTACTGAAGATCTGAAGCACTGCTTCTGGATCTTGGCTGAATTCATTTGCAACAAGAGAAGTGACTGGACAGCGTCTTCCTGGCTAGCCCGGCGCAGTCCCAGCACTGCTCAGAAGTGGACTGCATAACCCCAGACCGGGTGACGCAGTCCTTATGCTACCCTGGGAAGGCTCTGCGTAAACTTAGAGGCCTTCTGCAGCTTCAGCATTGTGTCCTGGATCTACTTTCCCTTGTTGTCAAGATGCCCTTTCCGGATCTGCTGCTTCTTCTGCCACCCTGCAGAAAAAAATATTTCTTTAGCTTATTGCTAGAGATTCAGCTTGATCTGTTATCGCTCTAATACCATGTGGAAATTCTACTGCAGTGTATTGGTTTATTTCCTCCTACTTGATTTAATTAATATAAGTTATTTTTAGAAATTAGATTCAGAAAATACCGAAAATAAACACAACTACGGCCAACACATGCAAATCATTTACTAAATAATACACTCATGCAACAAAGTGACACATGGATTTTTGGACACAAGTCCTCGGAAAAACCCAAAGCGGGAAAACTGATTCAGCACATATGAGGGTTTATTATTAAGTAGTTCTGAGTACAACAAATCTGGGTTCCACACTTGGAAAACTCGGCAGAGAATAAAAGATATCAGATCCGCAGCTAACCTGAAGATCTAGTGCCAATATCTGACTGATCCACACCCTCAAACGGGATTTACAGGATTCAGCCCATATCTGACCCTAGAAACCCTCAGCGCAACTTCTGAAGCCCCAATGTTGCCCTAGAAAGCCTGCAACAGCCTCTATGTGGCCCTAGGAGAGCCTGCGTCACCCTTGGAGGGTCTACGCTACGCCTGTGTTGCCTTTTCTAGGCCAGCGTCAGCCCTGTGTGGCCCTAGCTACCTCTGCGCTGTCCCTGCTGGACTGCGTGGCTCTGAAGCCCCTTTGTGTTGTCTTTGTTGCTGCTCCTCTTACCTCTTGTTGTCTCTTGGCCCTAGAATCAGAAAATTCCCTTGGCCAATACTACCTCTCACTGCAGGAAATTTCTCCGGAAATTCTTAGCAAACCCACCCTAGAATTCCAGATATATTCCTCAGTTCTACAAAAATTGTGTGTTCAACTGACCCTCAAGCCTTTCTCTTATACTTTAATTATTTTATTTTCCTAAGTTAGACTTAGGAAATCCATTAAAAATAATTAATTATTTGAATAACTTAAACACCAACTGAAATTTCTCAAATCCATTTACGGGTCTTATAGATCAAGTGTACTCTAGTCCCTCCACAAAATTTGGGAGCTAGAGCACAAATGATGCTACCCGAAATACACAAAATCTCAACATTTGTCATCTTTCTTCGAATATGTATCCCATCCTCTACATCACCAATAATTTGATTTTCTAGATGATGTTTTTGAACAAATTTTACTCTTGATGGAGTTTGAGATGGTTCCTTTTAACTTTCTAGCTCCTTTTCTTCTTTTGCAACATCTTCTTTTGGATCTTCAAGGATATGATCTTCTTCATTGATTTCGACTTCTCTTTCAAACAAAGCTTCATCAATTTTTACATGAATATTTTCAACTATCTTTCGCAACTGATTGTTGTAGCATTTGTAGACCTTGCTTCTTAGAGTATCCAAGAAATATTTCTTCATCAACTAGTGAATCGAACTTGCCTGGTGAATAATCATTAATCTTCATAAAACACTTACTTCCAAATATTCTAAAATATTTCAATGAAGCAAGTCTTCCTTTCCATAATTCATATGAAGTTTTGTCCAGAGTTGTGCCTTGTTCATGGTATATATTGTTGCCCCAACTACTTCTCTCCAAAATTTAGGTTGCAAATCAGTTTCAAGCAATGTTATTCTTGCAGTCTCTTGTATGGATATGTTCCTTCTTTCAACCACACCATTTTGTTGTGGAGTTCTAGTAATAGAGAGTTCCCTTTTGATTCCATCTATTCCATGTGTTTCACAAGATTCATTGAATTCTTTTGAAGCAAATTCTCCATCTCTATCTATTTTTAAGCACTTAACTTTTTATTCGCTTTCATTTTCGACAAGATCCTTGAAATTCTTAAAACATTATAGTGCTTTTAATTTAAATCTTATAAAAAATACCCACGTCATTCTATTATAATCATCTACAGATAATCCAAAGTACCTTTTTCCTTGTAGAGTTGGCATTCTGATTGGTCCACATAGATTTGCATGGATGATCTCCATAGGTTTTGATGTTGAGCATTCCTTTGTCTTGAAGTTGTTCCTTGTCTTCTTTCCATGTTGACATGGTGCACAAATAGCCTTTTTAGGTTTTGAAATTATGGGAATGTCTCTCACTACTTTAGATTGGTTGATCTTCAACAAATTGTCAAAGTTTAGATGTCCCAATCACTTGTGCCATAACCAACTTTCATCTGCTTGACTTAAATAACATTTTTCTTCTTGAATTTCACTGAGAATATATACATTATCTATTGTTCTTACTCCTTTCCCACAAGTTTTCCTAAAGAAAACCTTCTTATCTCACAATCCTTGGCACTAAAAATTATATCTTGTCCAAGGTCACAAACTTCGTTGACGCTTAGAAGATTGTGCTTGAGTCATTCAACGAGTAGCGCATTTTGTGCTTTTCTCTTGCCATTTATGAGACTCATTGTTCCTTTACCAACAATCTTAGCAGATCCAATTCCAAAAGTCACATTTCCATCCTTCTTGTCTAGCGAGATAAACTTATTTTGGTCACCAGTCATGTGCTTAAAACATCCACTGTCTACAAACCACTTGTTTTCTTCATTTTGTGCGCACAAAGCTGGACCACATTTTTCTATAGTGGATTCCTTCCTTCTCCAAACCTTTTTTTTCGGCTCAAGCAGACAATTTTGAGCTTCATGACTTGGATTATTACATTTGCAGCATTCTGGACTACACTTTGACAAAGGATCAAATGAGTTATAAGTCTTGATCTGATCTCGCCTTCTTGAATCAATAGACTTTTTTGGGAAGTTCGTCCTATACTCTTTGAGTTAACATTCTTAGCTTGGTGACCAAAATTTTTGCACAAGAAACAATGACCTGGGAAAATGGTTTGATACTTGCTAGGATATCCTTGGCTTGATGTGACATTTTTGTAAGGAGATCTTTGACTTGGATGGAATTGTTTTTCTCCTCTTAGATAATTGTGAAGAGCATCAACATAAATTTTTGGTATTTCTTCATGTTGAGCACTAGTGTTCTCTTTTGATTTGGATTAACCAAGCCCTGATTTGTCATGTTGTGGTCTTTGAGAGTTGCGTTGAGGATTTGTCATGTTGTGGTCTAGTTCTTTCTTTAGCGAGACAACTTTGGCTTCCAATTTTTCGCATATCTCTTCCTTTTTCTTTAACTTGTTATTCAAGACTTATTCTATCCTTTTTGCTTCTTCCTTTTCAGTTTTGAGAGAGATAATCTTCTTTCTTAATTTTTCATTTTCTTCAATAGCACTAATCACCAATTCATCCACATTTCCCTCTTCTTATTCAGGTTCATTACTATCATTTGTGAATGCCATTAACAACACTTCACTACTTCCTGCATAATCATCTTCTTCATTGGAATCATCATTGTCTTGTTTGGAGAAGAGATTCCTTTTGCTTGAGTCTTTCTTTTTGAATAATCTTTCTTAGGTTCATCTTCATCAAAATCATCTCTTTCTTGTTTGGAGAATAAATTCTTCTTGTTTGGTCCTTTCTTCGTGAATGTTCTTCGTTTGGGTCCATATTCGTCATCACGATCATCCTTGAAGGGGCAATTCACAGCATAATATCCTATTTTTCCACATTTAAAACAAATGAGAGGGTACTCAGCCTTCGAGTTTGGATCCTTTCTTTAGCTTCCTCACAAATTGTGCCAATTCTATTTCAACATCAGAATCATCACTGGTGCAATTACAACTTTTCGCTTTTCTTGATGTTTTCGAGGCCTTGAATGCATCTTCCTTGTGATTCAGGTTTTTTGCTCTAATTTCATATGCAAAGAGAATTCCTTGAAGCTCATCCATTGACAAAGTGTCCAAATCTTTCAACTCTTCTATGGCACTGACTTTCGCATCAAAGCAGTCTGGGAGAGATCTCAGAACTTTCTGGAAAACAGCCTTCTCGACTTTTTCACCAAGCCCTTTGAGAGAATTGACAACTTCATCTACTCAGTGGAAGTAGGCAACAATGCCTTCTTCTTCATCCATTTTGAGTCCTTCAAACTACCTTCTAAAAGTTTGGAGCTTAGCCTTCTTAACCTTATCATCTCCTTCATAGATGCTAATGCGCGTGTCCCACATCTCTTTGGCTAATTTAATACTCATAACTTTAGTGAATTCTGAATATGACAGATCACTAGCAATGGAAGAGGAGACGGGATCATGTATCCATCTGTGACAGATTGCCAAGCTTCAACTCCAAGAGACATAAAGTAAAATTCCATTATAACTTTCCAGAAAGGGAAAATTGTTCCATCAAATTGAGGGACTCTGCCTGCATCCTTATTGGCCACTGTGACTCAAAAATCCTTCTTCCAGTTGTTAGGTTTATCTTGAAGAAAATGGCTCTGATACCAATTGTTGAAAATACTAAGAGGGGGGGTGAATAAGTATTTCTTTCAATTGTTATTTATGTCAGTTAAGATTTTTATTACAAATTGAGCCATAACATAAGAGACAAAAACAAAAATGGCTTTATTAATCAAAATGATGAGGACTCCAATCCTCTCAACAACTTCCAAGCTCCAACTTGATCAATAAACATGACTCCAATCTTTCCAAGGTCCAACTTGGTTACCAAACGGGACTCCAATCCTTCCAATCTGCAACTTGGTCAAAAACAAAATTTACAAAAGACTTACTTTATAAGAGATCAAGAATCTCTTCAAATGCCTCAGGACCACCTTCAATAGTACTTCAACACAACTGCTTCAAAAATGCACAATTGGTCTTCTTCAAACAGACTTCTAGGTCTCTCCAAGTGTGCTCCTTGGTACTCTTCAAATTTTTGCTTCAACTGGTCTTCTATTCCACTTTACTCTCCTCCAAAGGTATACTCAACTCTGTCACTAGGTTGCTCCAAACAATGCCGAAAAACCTGTTCTCAAATGATGCCAAAACTCCCAACCCAATGTCTCAAGTCCACAGTCAAAATGCCACAGGTGCGACTTTATCTCCCTTATAGATCCGAGCTTCAGAAGTTAAGGGTCTCTGCCATAGGTCTGAGCTTCACACAAATCTGATGAAATATGCTACAAGTCCAAAATTCCTTCTATCACAGGTATGAGATTTCACAGGTCTGAAACTTCTTCTATCCACGGGTCATGGTTACATGCCATAGTTCCAACTCTTTTGTCCACCAATTCGAGGTTCAATGTCACTGATCAGAGGTCTTGACAAGTTGTAAAGTATTCACAGGTCTGAAAGTTCAGTGCCACAGGTTAGCACTAAAACAAAGGTCTGAAATATCTGAGATACTGCCACAAGTCTGAGATATTGCAGGTCTTCCAGAGGTCCGAGAGCCATTGGTCTGCAACAAAAGTGAGTTCTGTCCACAGGTCCTGAGAAAAAAGGCCTAATCTGAGCCTGAGAAGAGGAGGTTCTATTCACAAATTTGATCAATCTGAGCTGCAATGGAAGAAGGGTTTTACTCCACAAGTATTCCTTGCTTAGACAGAAATATAGCCCCAATAAAAGCCATAGAACATGCCAAGAAACAAAATATATTCATCCAACAGAAAGATACGACCAATCCTTGTCTTCCTTGCCTCTTTTAGTTCGCGGGTTGCAAACTCTGCCCTGTAATGAAGAGACACGTCCCTTAGTGGAGGAGACGACTTGCATATGTAGGCTCATGTCGGCTATCATCAAAAAATATATTATTCCAACTTGTAAATTCATTTTCTCTCAAACTATGAGGAGTTAGGAGACAAGTAAATGCTTGTTGGAAATAACATAATGTCCTTTACAAGCCTATGCCATTATTTCAATGAGTTGATGTCTCCTTTGACATCAATAACAAATTTTCTTTCAAAATTTTCACCATCAAGCCTCCAAACAAGCTAGTTCAGTACCCTCTGAGCCTTCTAATGAGGCTACACTTCACCCTATGCCTTCCGCATTCAACCATGTCAAACAAAAAGAAACCATGGCTTCTTCATCTAAGAGATCCATAAGCAAGTATTCCAACCCCAAGATTCCTTATCCCCAACTTCATAACATCGTTGGTTCATCCACTCTCACTAAGTTTGAGAACAACATTAATTACCATGAGCCTGCTAGGCTGACAGCTTCATCCATCATTCCAAGAAAGCCTCCATCTTCAGGGCTCAAAGATAAGTAAAAATATTGAAAAATTGAAGGCCACAGTTGAAAAGTTCAAAGTTTAGATAGGTATGTGAAAAATGAGAACTCTATCCTCAAAAACAAAAATTCCCAGCTATAGGAGGAGATTGATATGTTGGTGGAAAAGAATATGATGTATAAATTGGCACAGAAATGGTGCAAAAGAAACCATTCATAACAAGGCATTAGAGAAGAAATTGAGGGCAACAAATAAGAGGAATAGGGCCAATGTGAGTATCTCCATTGGCAACCACTAGCTCAACAAACTACGACATTTTTTTATCAGTTTTGTGTTTTGGTCACTCAAACCCCACCTTTATCAACATCCTACCAGGTTGTCAATTGTATGTTGTTGTGTGAGGACACGCAAGAACTTCAACGTGGGGGAGATGTTGTTGAAAACTGTGTCACTAGGTTTGGTCTTCATAAGTATGAAAAGTATTCTTGTAAATTGTAAATTATAAAATGAAAAGAAATTATTATTGAAGCATGGGTTTCATGCTCAAGTTCTTTATTTTATAGGTCAAGCACATATTGAAGTGCTTCTAGGATTTGTCCTAGGTATAACCATCATTGTCATATGTTGAAGACCCTATGGGTACATTGTAATATGTAAAGAGAAATTTATTTTGTCTCTAAAGTGTCAAAACACCTCCAAGATCAAGTCGGCCTAGAGAGTTGCCAAGTCGGCCTACATGAAGAGCCATGTCTCCCTTCGAAGAGGCCTATATAAGGAGAGGAACTCGACCTCCATAAGGCATTCACTCACTCACTCTCATATGTGAAGAAGAGGACAAGAAGAAGGTCGAAGAAGAGGACAAGAAGAAGGAGTCAAAGGAAGCCAAGTTGCTTGGATTGGTCTCTCTCTCTCTCTCTCCCCTACGCACAAGTCGAAGCTAGGATTTCTGCGCTAGGGCATTCTTAGGTTCGATCTTGATGGAGAGGAAGAAAAGAAGGCAAGCGAAGGGCTTCTAGGGCTTCTCTATAGTCTTACATCTAAAGGAAAGGCAAGCGAATGGAAGGATGAAGCTCTACAAGGAGATCGAAGTCTCCAAGTGAAGGTGCAGCAGTTGCAGTAGCTGCAGCAATGCAGAAATTTCAGACTTTTTGGTGAGGTCGAAGAATTTGCAACTGGAGGTCGTGTTGATCTTGATCTTGGAGGGTATTTGTCTAAGTCACTAGGTCATGGTATTCGTCAATTGAAGAATCTATAAGAAGAGAAGAGATTTATGGGTTTTCCCCTCAAGAGGAGGGGTTTCGGCCCTGGCTTGTAGCCTATATACTGTGTCATTGTTCTTATTGTTTTGGTAGTTGTTTGATGTATTGCACACTGTAATAATAAGGAACTAAGATAAGAAGTAAAAAGATAACACAAACAGTTATCAAGAAAAGAGAATTAACTTATTCATTGCCCTATTGAATTCTCAACATAGTATCAGAGCTAAGGTTATCTAAGGGCATCATGAAGCTCATCAAGAAGATTGCAAGCTATCTCAAGAAATGTATCAAGAAATTATGGAACTTCTTATCTTCTTCAAAGAATGTATCATTCAAAGAAAGAAATCAAGGTCTCTTCTCAGCTCTCTCTGGTACTTTCCAAGAAGAAGACATTTGGGTAATTGATAGTAGTGCTTCAAGACACATGACTGTGTTGAGAAATTAGGGCTTTTATTAAAATTCTCTTTCATGATGATTATTGTGATTTCGTTATGCTTCTTTCACTTAGATCTTATCTTCGTTAGATTATTACATTCTTCATCAAGTCAATTATCAAATGCACAATAGACACAAATATTTAGGCTTTCAAGCCAGGGCCAAAACCTTTCCCTCTTGGAGAGGAAAACCCAATAATAATTCTTCTTATAGATCTCCAATCGACAAGTACCACGACCATGACACAGATCCTTGACACTAGTATGCCTCCAATACCCTTGTCACTTGCTCTTCTAGGCTCCTTATGTTGATTTTCTTTTTTGCACTGCACTGCACCAATACTAGGAAAGCTTAGTTCCTAGCTCTACACAGTGAGCTCCTTTTCTACCCTTCCTTGAACTAGCCTCGGCTTCCTAGAGACTTCTTCTCGACCTATCTTTCCGCACACTTTCTAAGATCAAGACAGAGACTTGCATTAGAAATCTTTTGCACACCCTGCAGTCCCCTCCCCTTCATTGTATGGTCCTTCTTCTTCGCACTGATTTTAGCACTAAATAGCAGACTTGATATCATAGTTCTTTCCTGAAGTGACCGCCAGCCTACCTCAGATATGCGAGGTAGTTACAAACCCAAAACAGAGATATACTATCCTTCCTTTATTTCGTTGCTTGTCCTTCTAACCTCGCACCAACTACAGTCCTTACTTCGCACTTCAATCTCAGAACTTGATCTAAATTGTTATCTCCAAATGAGGCCGCAATCCCTCTATATATAGGGACTATCTCACTGCTTCTAGGCCGACATGAACTAGTGTGTAGGCCGAAACGAACATGGGTGTATCTTCAACATATTTGAGTCGACTTCTTTGGAGCATATTGACAAGGTCTTGAGGCATACATTTACATCAATAATTGTCCTTTACACAAGTGTAACATGAATTCATAATAATGAATAATTATATGTATGACAAGATGATAAACTCCTAAAGACATCAAGAAGAAGTCTTTGACCTATAATAAAAACTCTTTCTCATGAAACCCATGAGGCAAGCATTATAAAATACATTTTATTATCTTTTTCTTCTTCATTACATAAATTCATAATTACAAGTCATTATGAAGACCGAACGTAGTTACACTTTTCAACAGACTGGTCACTCAAGCCAGTTGAAGACGTTATCAAAAGGAAAATCCACTTATTCAGTGGAACTTGGAGACAACAATAGCTATCATGTGAAAGGCATTGGATCAACATCCATAAAACTCGAAGATGGAAGCATCATTCACCTCAATAACATTCTATTTGTTCCAGGTTTGCATAAAAACTTACTCTCTATTTCAAGCTTAGAAGATAAAGGAGATAGAGTAGCCTTCATTGATGGAAAGGTTATTGTTTGGGGAAAAGACTCAAGTATAGATCAAGCCAAATTTATTGGCATTCGGGAAGGAAGGCTCTACAGATTAATATCTCCTATAGCCCAAGCCCTAGTTCACATTGAAATTAGCCCATGTGAGCTTTGGCATCAAAGAATTGGTCATCCAAATTACAAAATCCTCCCATCTCTAAGTTCCATAGTAGATGGAATTCCTAACCTGAAGGAGGATCATGAAGATGTCTGCAAAGGATGTAAATTGGGCAAGAAGATCAAGAGACCATTTGGAAGCAGTGCTTCATGGACAAAAGAAATCTTGGATCTTATTCACTCTAATGTGTGCGGTCCTACGAATCCAAAATCACTTGTAGGTCATCTATATTATGTTGCCTTCATAGACGATCATTCAAGAAAGACTTGGGTTTATCTGATGAAAACCAAGGATGAAGTATTCACAAAATTCCAAGAATTCAAAGTTGAAGTAGAGAACCTTACAGAAAGAAAAACTGAGATTCTAAGATTTGATAATGGAGGAGAATATATATCCAAAGAGATCATATCATTCTGTAGGGAGTCTGGGATTAAGAGGGAGTTGATAGTCCCATATAATCCGAACAAAATGGTGTTGCAGAAAGAAAGAATAGATCCATTGAAGAAAGTGTAAAAGCAATGCTACATGATTAGGATCTACCTAAATTCCTCTGGGGAGAAGCAACAAAGACAGCGATCTACATTCAAAATAGATGTCCTCATAGAACTCTAGATAACAAAACTCCAGAAGAAATATTCATTGGAAAGAAGCCATCCGTAGATCATCTCCAGATCTTTGGTTGTCCTATATATATCCATATACGAAAGGACAAAAGAAAGAAGTTGGATACTTCTAGAATGAAGGGAACATTTGTTGGGTATAGTAACTCATGAAAAACTTACAAGATCTACATGAAGGATGGACATCACATAGATGTTAGTCGTGATGTCATATTTGATGAGAGCATAGCGTTCAAAAAATCAAAGGAACTTTCCATGGACTCTGATGATGAAGATATTCCAGTATTTGAGGAAGAAGTGGACCAGGAAGAAGAGGAAGTACACCATGAAGACAAAGGTCCCAGTAAACCTGTTCAACCTGTTGTCATTCCAGAAACAAGGAAAAGACCTAATTGGTTGAAATCCACACTAATTGATGCAGAAGGTCATGGGGCAACGAAAGGCACATTTAGAGAAAGTAAGAAACCCAAAATATATTTTTTGTATGCTGCATACATGAAAAATTTAATAGAAGCAGAACCATCCACTTTTGAAGCGACTGTAAAGAATCAAGAATGGAAGGATGCCATGAATGAAGAATATCAATCTATCATGAAAAATGGAGTTTGGGAGATCGTACCTAGGCCCGAATACAAAACTGTAGTTACTTCCAAGTGGATCTATAAGATCAAACATATGGCTGATGGAAGTATAGATAAGTATAAAGCAAGATTTGTGGATGGAGGTTTCTCCCAACTTGATGGCATCAATTATGAAGAAACATCTGCTCCCACAGCACATGACGATTCGATCATTAGTCTCTCTGGCAACATTAATGGAATGGAACATTCACCAGATGGATGTCAAGACTGTGTTTTTAAATGCCACAATAGATGAAGAAGTCTACATAGAGCAACCCTTGCGATTTGATGTCAAGGACAAAAAGGCATATGTTTGCAGAATAAAGAAAACAGTATATAGCCTCAAGCAAGCACCAAGGGCATGGTATGCTAGGATGGATGCATATCTCCAAAGGATAGGCTTCATGAAGAGTATTGTTGACCCAAACCTTTACATTAAGGTTGTAAGAGGCGAACCTATAATTATTCTTCTATATGTAGATGGTCTTCACTTGACAGGAGTATGAGGTCGAATTGAAGAATGTAACAAACAACTAGCAGCAAAATTTGACATGAAGGATCTTGGGTTGATGCATTACTATTTGGGACTAAAATTTTGGCAAGGACCCAATGAAATTTATTTGGGTCAGGGAAAGCACATGATCAAGATGTTGAAGAGGCTTGACATGATGGATTGCAAACCTATGACCACTCGGATGATCACTAACTTGAAAAGACTAAGGAGTTCTGAATCAATCCTTGTGGATCCTTCCAAGTATAGACAATTCATTGGCTCACTGATGTACTTGGTGAATACTCGACCAGACATATGTTTTGCAATAAATGTTCTCAGTCAATTCCTAGTGGAGAAGAAACAAGATCATTGGATAGCAGCGAAACATATTCTGAGATATCTACAAGGAACCATTGACAATTGTCTAAAGTATGATAGAAGGAATGATGTCCAACTAATTGGATATACAGATTCCGACTGGGGAGGCAGTGAACAAGATGGAAGAAGCACTACAGGAGGATGTTTTAGCTTGGGATCCTCCATGGTCTCATGGATGAGTCGAAGGCAAGACACCATTGCTTTGAGTAGTGTTGAGGCTGAATATGTTGTAGCCTGTGAAGTAAGCAGAGAAGTGGTATGGTTAAGGAAGTTGTTATTCGACCTGTTTGAAGGACCGATGAACCCTACAGTGATACTTTGTGACAATACGAGTTGTATATGTTTGTCTGAAGATCCAGTATTTCATGGAATGACAAATCATATAAACAAGTATCACTATATTCGAGAGCTAGTAAATGGTGTGCTACAACTTCAGTATATCTCCACTGATGAACAAGTAGCTGACATATTGATGAAATCACTTCCAAACAAGAAGCTTGTGTATTTCAGAGACAAGCTTGGTTTGGTGGATGTATCCTTCCTATCTAAGAGGGAGAGATAGACACTACATTATTTTCTTCATTTGACGAAAGCATGGAGCATTGGGTAACCATCTGGCATTCAATACTCTTTGAGAATGTGGTAGAGCATTCAAGATAAGGGTAGTCGTGGACAGATATTCTTTGATGATTAGCTACATAAGATAAGAATAGTCCAATGGAAGGTCATACTCGATGAACACCCGACTAGAGTATGTACCTTGAGAGACAATGATGATGGTGTTTATAAGTCATTGGTCTCGCGAGCATTGTGCTCTAATCTTTTGGAGAGATAAGAGTTGTTAATCAAGGCCTTGCTATATGACAATGTTGGTTAATATGATGCTAGACAGATGGGTTACCAATCCGACTCTTCTTATGAAATCTCTTCAGATTGAGAATGACCATGTACCTCCTATGAAAACCTCCCTAGTTAAGAGGGAGTGTTGAAAAATGTGTAACTAGGTTCGGTCTTCGTAAGTGTGAAATGTATTCTTGTAAATTGTAAATTATAAAATGAAAAGAAATTATTATTGAAGCATGGGTTTCATGCTCAAGTTCTTTATTTTATAGGTCAAGCACATATTAAAGTGCTTCTAGAATTTTTCCTAGGTATAACAATCATTGTCATATGTTGAAGACCCTATGGGTACATTCTAATATGTAAAGAGAAATTTATTTTGTCTCTAAAGTGCCAAAATACCTCCAAGAACAAGTCGGCTTAGAGAGTTACCAAGTCGGCCTACATGAAGAGCCACATCTCCCTTGGAAGAGGCCTATGTAAGGAGAGGAACTCAACCTCCATAAAGCATTCACTCACTCACCCTCATATGCAAAGAAGAGGACAATAAGAAGGTCGAAGAAGACGACGAAGAAGGAGTCAAAGGAAGTCGAGTTGCTTGGATTGGGTCTCTCTCTCTCTCTCTCTTACGCACAAGTCAAAGCTAGGGTTTTTGCACTAGGCCATTCTTGGGTTCGATCTTGGTCGAGAGGAAGAAAAGAAGGCAAGCGAAGGGCTTCTAGGGCTTCAATATAGTCCTACATCTCAAGGAAAGGCAAGCGAAGGGAAGGAGGAAGCTCTACAAGGAGATCGAAGTCTCCAAGTGAAGGTGCAGCAGTTGTAGTCGCTGCAACAGTGCAGAAATTTCGGACTTTTTGGTGAGGTGGAAGAAGTTGCAACTGGAGGTCGTGTTAATCTTGATCTTGGAGGGTATTTGTCCAAGTCTCTAGGTCATGGTATTTGTTAATTGAAGAATCTATAAGAAGAGGAGATTTACGGGTTTTCCCCTCAAGAGGAGGGTTTTGGCCCTGGCTTGCAACCTATATATTGTGTCAGTGTTCTTATTGTTTTGGTAGTTGTTTGATGTATTGCACACTGTAATAATAAGGAACTAAGATAAGAAGTAAAAAGATAACACAAACAGTTATCAAGAAAAGAGAATTAACTTATTCATTGCCCCATTGAATTCTCAACAGATGTTATGGCTCAAAATTGACATGGTTTACTACCAATATTTCCCCTTCTTGACCCCACATAAAACCCCATTTGTGACCAAGTGATGTCACTCTTTCATACCATTCTTATGCAAAGTCACTAGAAAAGACTTATGAGGTAACATGTTGATACCATCCATTCATTCCATGTTTTAGCATGATTAGAAAGCTTAATTAGAGGTTTTAAGCTAGTAATGAAATTTTTTAGTAGACTTGGTAACCTCCACGGGTTCCTATACCCACCCTCCAAGTCCATTGCTTCTGGATAAAAAGGGTGATATGGATTTTCTTCTCCATGTTGTCAACATGTTTCAATGTCCATCAGATCGAACCAAGGGTGCCTACACAATGCACAAGCCACCAGTCAAACATGTGTTGACTGAACCCCAATTTTGGGGATGACGATGTCGTCAACGGGCCTACACAGAACCAGTTTTCCAAATCACATATAGTGGAACTGGTTTGCAGTATGATGGATTGGATCGTAGCCTTGAATTGGATTGGAAATCCATTCAAATTTCCTTTCTCGACTCTTATTATGATTCAACGATGCAATTAATCAGCGCGATAACAGATCCCATGGATACACCAGCTCAGACCCTCTCTTGTGTAAATATTATGAATCTTGACCCCCTGTGCATTGCATAGAGAAGGAGAGATTGATTTGAATACTAAGTTGTAATTCTAAGATCAAATTAGATTTTTGGGGACTCTTTACACTCTATTGACATGCAATTGTTTGGGACAAAGTTAATATATTCGATGTATTGGTGTCATTTTAAATATGTTATTTGTGTAGCTCTACACAAAGTGTAGATCTTTATTGTAGGCAACATAGCTGGTTGGGAGGCGACGAAGTCCTCCTTGTATTATATCGTTCATTAATGTCATATGTATGTGTAGTAAAACTCTGTTGCTATACTTTATTTCAATTTGGCTCTTCATCGTAATCGTATATGTCTATATGTCTTGTTATGTATCGTTTATATCATTGTTATTTTATATGAATGTGTGCTAATGTGTGTTGTGTTTGCAAGCATACAATATCGACCCCTTACCTCGCATAAAACAGAGTTTGTATGTGTATAACCAACTTGTGTTATGAGCTCTATAACCAGAACCTTGACTGGCCCCTTTTCCCATGCATGGACAGGTAGGTTTAGTTCCTTGCACACTTTGGCATGTTACCTCAAATTACATTGATATCACCTCTCTAATTTCAAATTGCAAAGTATGAAGAGTGAGCACTAAAGGAAATGCCAAGCTTTGCATACCTCATTATACGATGACTGTTTGGTCTAGTCGGTGTCACAGGCAAGGTCTTGTCACTCAAGGACATTGTAGGCAACCCCAATGACCTCGGTAGATTTAGGATCCTTTCCCTTTCCCAACCTTTGTCTATAGTTTATATTCCTCACAGTAAACTGAATCCTTTTGAGATAGAGTTTAAGTGTTTCTCTAGCGATATATGAATGCAACAGTCACATTGTGCAGAGGATTGTCTCGTAAAATCTCTACAAAAATATTCCTTAACCTTATTGACCAAGAGAATAATTTTCTTGTGCCTTCAATTACTTTCCACATGAATGGTCTTAGATAGCAGTTGTTGTGGGTTAAGTCTCACCAAAGATGGGATTGAAGCTTGCCTTCCAGCTTGGCATCCAGGAGATAAGCCTCTGTAGCCTTGGTTCGCATGTTGCTTGGTTTTGTTTCCATTTTGTAGCAATAAGTTAAGAAGAATATTAATGGCTTGAACTCCACACATATAGTGTGACATTTCTAACTTTACAAACTCCTGGTTAATAATTTAATGTCAAATATTTAACCAATTAAATGGACCGTCAATAAAGTTGAATGAGTTTGTATGCACATACTCGGTAGCTGACACTCAACCCAACAATGCAGAAGTCCATGAGAAACAAAGCAAGAGATCTTAACAAGCCTTGATAGAGGTGATAGTAGATACACACACTCATAAGACAACGGTGTTCAACGATCCTGGAGATCCAATCACTTTGAATATGCACAAGGCCACATCATGCACAATCATCCCAATAGTAACAACTAACACAATTCGTTTCCTGGACTCTTGTGACACATGAAAACGCATGACCTCAAAGTGAAAAAAATGGGGCATTATTACTAAAGAGATTCATGAAAGGTCAGACAATGTCTAAGCAAACCCTGCCTATTTCTAAGAAACCCAATTTGGGCAGAGGCAACATGACAACATGAGGTTTGATAGCTAGAGACAAACAAACAACAATGTCATTTTTTGTATTTGGAAACATGTATTTCTCATGGATGTGTGACATGTTTGGATTTGCAGCCCATGCAAATCCATTATTAAGTTCAAATTATTGTATAAAAAATACCAAACTCAAAACTATAAAAACCATGGGGAAAAAAGAACTCTCACAAAGGAGGTGAATCCATGAGATGCATGTACTTAATCCAAGAAAACATCTTCATGATTGTTGTTAAATTTGTAAATATGGTCGGTCTTCATAATGCATATTTGGCCACTTGAAGTACTTGTATTGATTATTGTAAAGCATATTTTAAATGCTAGAATCAAGAGAAAATTTAAGTGAGTCAAAGTCTCGTTGCGATTTTTTTAAAGAAAAAAAATTGAATTTCTAAATTGTAATTTTTGGCTCCAAAAGTTGCCAAGTCAAAGGCAAAGGACACACCCATTCGACCCAACAAATCACTATATTAATGCATCTCGAGCTCATTCTCTTTGCACCAATTCACACTTCCTAAAGAAGACATTTTTTGGTCATGTCTACGAAGATCAAGAAGGACAAGGAGAACGTAAAAGAACACGGATTCCACCTCTTTCTCTCTCTCTCAAGCTCACATGTGTGGATAGATTCTCTCTCTTCTGGTTCACAGTTTTTCTGAGCAGTTTTGCTGCAAGGGGCTGAAATTGTGTGCAACTATTGGGGCTGAAATTTCAAGGTGACTAGCAACCGCAGGAAGACCGAAATTCTTAGTTAGATTATGCAGAGCAAAATTATGGATCAGATTGGGAGGATTGACTTGGAGGGGTTGACTAGGTTTGATCATCGATCTAGGTGTGTTTCTTGTTGAATAGAAGAATTTCTCTATTGAAAAGGTTGTGAGTTTTCCCAGGGTAAATCGTGTCTTCACTCTTTGTGCATTGTGATCTCCATTATTCTATTGTTCTTGTATAGTTGAATTTCTGAAGTATAATTGTTGAATGATATATTGAAATAATTTAAAAGAATATAACATCAAAAGTATTATCAGTATTTCAGAAATATTGTGCTAGTTTATATTGCACTTAGAAATTCAACATGGTATTAGAGCTTTGGTGAAGGAAGGAACACTAAGATCACCTTTGAAGAAACCCTATTTTGAGATTTTATTGTTGAAGTTCTTCTTATTGATTCGCATCCATGGCTTCCTCTATGAAATCTGAGAACAAGTTGGAAGGAGCCTCAAACTTCAGAGCTTGGAAACTTAAAATTGATCTTATTCTTGCATAGAACAAGGATTTGGATATCATTACAGGGAAAATTGTAGAACCAACAAATATTGCAAGAAAAGAGAAGCTTAAGGAGGATGACATTACTGCTATGAGTCTTATTGGGGACTCCATCAAAGATCATCTTATTCCCTACATTGCAAAGCTTGGTACTTCCAAGAAGATGTACAAAGCCCTAACCAATTTATTCACTATCAAGAATGTTGGTCAAGCCATAAGTCTGAAAAATGAACTTCATGATGTGACGATGATGAATGGTGACACCGTAGCTTCATACTTCAAATTCAAGCAATTGGAGAAACTATTTTCGAGAACAAACTTATGACTTCAACACTCAATGGTCTACCTAGATCGTGGGATGCATTTGAAGCAAGGATAAGCAGTTGGAATGAAGATCCTTCGTTTGAACAATTATGGACCTCTTGTGCTCAAGAAGAATCAAGGCTTATGTTAAGAGATAAGAAGGAAGAATTTTTCAAGCTCTTACAACTCGCTTCAAGAACAAAGGAAAAAATAAATTTTGTTCTCAACACAAGAAGTCAGGGAAAGACCTCTTCCTTCCCAAGGGAAGAAGGACATGTCAAAGATTCAATGTTATGGTTGTCAAAAATTTGGTCACTTCAAGAGAGATTGTCTAGAAATAACCAATAACAAGAAGAGGAAGGGAAAACAACACGCTTCTGTAGTTGATGTTGAAGATGAACATCCAAAGAAGCTTAAAGGCGATAAAGACTTCTTTTATTTTCTTGCTCTAACAGGTTCTATTGCGAATGATGATGACATGTGGTTGGTAGATAGTGGTGCATCAAGACATATGACTTGTGGCAATCTCTCTAACATGATGGAAAAGAGGTTGTCCCAAAGGGTAGAGCATGGAGACAAATCACAACTATGCAATCAAAGGAGTTGGAAAGACATCCATAGAGCTGGAATCTAATAACAATGTGCATCTCAGTAATGTTCTATATGTAATAGGTTTGAAAAAGAATCTAATCTATATTTCATGTTTAGAAGATAAAGGAGATGGAGTAACTTTTGTGGATGGAAAAGTACTTATATGGTCTAAAGGCTCTAGTATAGATGATACTAGGGTTATTGGGATTCGTGAAGGAAGATTGTATAGACTTGTGAGTCAACCAGCTCAAGCCCTAGTACATGAAGAAATCAATCCAAGTGAGATATGGAATAGAAGATATGGTCACCATCATTATAAAGCATTATCTGAATTGAATCAAATAGTTTCAGGTGTCCCTAAATTACAAATAAATCATGAAGGTGTTTTTAAAGGTTGTGCACTTGAAGAGAATATCAAGTGACAATAGATCCAAAGAAGTCTTAGATTTGATACACTCTGATGTGTGTGGTTTGATGCCTGTGAGATCACTTGGAGGTTCATTGTACTATGTGACATTTATTGATGACTTCTCTCACAAGACATGGAACTATCTTATAAAGACCAAAGATGAAGTCTTCACAAGGTTTAAGGAATTCAAAGCTAAAGTGAAGAAATTCACATGTAAGAAGATCAAGATTTTAAGATCTGAAAATGGAAGAGAGTACACCTCAAAAGGACTTGTTGCTTTTTGTAAGAAAGATGGGTTTAAGAGGGAGTTGATTGTTCCCTATATTCCACAACAAAGTGGTGTAGCAAAACAAAAGAACAAGTCCATTGAAGAATCTGTCAAGGCCATGATGCATAATCAGGATTTGTCAATGTTCTTATGGGGAGAAGCATCTTTGACAGTTGTATATATTCAAAATCAAAATCCTCATCGAATTATGGAAGACATGACATTGAAGAAGCACTCTCTAGATGAAAGCCAGAGGTTGGTGTTGAAATTTTGGGTAGCATCGGATGTGCTCTAGCTCTGAAACTTTGTGGAGGGGCTAGAACACATGAGATCTCCAAGACCCAGAAATTGTTTGGAGAAATTCTACCCGGAGCTTAAGTTATTCAAATAATAAATTATTTTAAATGGAGCCTAAGTTAAAACTTAGGGAATTTAAATAATTAAAGTGAATTAATTTAACATGTGGATAAGAAGCTTCTAAGTGACAAGGATCGAGTCTAATTTAAACTTAGCCATCAATTAGAGATTAGATCACGGCCATTGATTCATCAATAGGAAAAGTATAAAGGAAGGCTTGAGGGTCAATTCGAGAACACACATAGAGTCTAAATCTAGAGATCGAATTCTTCTGACGAAGCAGTGCTCAGATGAAGATCAGATCTGAGTGATTCAGTGCAGTAGTGAGGGGGAGAAGCAATTGTTGGTTGGAGGACCAAGAGTACAATGCAGAGAGGCAGCAGAGGGACCAGCGCAGCCACCAGGACGGTGAAGCAGACCCCGGAGAGGGTGACGCAGGCCCACACAAGGGTTGCGCAATGGCTCGAAGGGACAATCCAAAAACTGTTGGAGATCAGGGTTTCTATGCTGGCAGGGCTGAAACTCGATTTCTGAGAGGCAAATTAGCGTAGAGAGAGGATGATGTAGTCTTCAGCTAGACCCACGTAGGCCTACGCATCTACTGTGCAAAGGCAGCTGGGGTTTCACCAGTTTCTAATCAGGATCAACCAAGACTTGCGAAGTGAGGTAAAACTCACGATTTTTTGTCTGCCAAGGATATTCTCTGTTGGGTGAGCCTGATTATGGCACCCTAGATGTACTCAGATTACTGTTGCTTAATAATATAAACCCTCAAAATTGTTGCACCAGTTTTCCCACATTGAGTTTTTCCGGAGACATTTGTCCAAAAATAAGTGTGTCCTTTGTTTGATTGTCTCATTTATTTTTCAATACTTGATCTGTATATTTGTGTAGGCTGCAAGGTATTTGCATTAGATTTTTACTGAAGTATTCAAAAAATAACTTGTAAATTAAATAAACAAGTAGGTAATGCAAATCAGATTTCTACAGTAGTATTTTTGTAATTTAGATTTAGAACTTTTCACATGGTTGCAAAGTTGTTGCGGATCAAGTAGAGTTGAAGCCATCAACAAAAGGACAAAGAAAAATTTGTTGCAGGAAGGCATTTATCTCGAGTGACAGCGTTGAACCAAAAAGAGGCACAGGAAGGGGTGATGCGTTGAGCGGGCTTAATGGCCAGTAGGCGTCAAACAGCTAAGGGTGGTGTGGTTTTGCAGCAGGGAGGCAGTGTTGGGCGCGCGGGAGTTTGAACCTCAAATTTTAGGACGAAGCAGTGATTTGGAGGTCTTATTCAATTATTAGGTTGTTAATAGAGACAGTGACTTGTGTTCACCCAATTAGGATGGGCAGTGCCTAGTGGAAGCGGCAAAGTAGAGGAAGCAATTCCTTAGAAGACTTCTTAAGTCTGGAGTGATGTTGATCGAAACAAGACAAGTCAAAGGAGTGTTCGACATCGATGGCCCCGAGAAGGACTTCAGTAAAAATCGATTTTCAAGAACACTGTTCCTTTCGGTTTCGCACCATGAAAGAGCCCGAATCAGAGTTGCAGCAGCAACGAAGAGGAGAGAGAACCCGATTCGACCTTCTTGACCCAGAGATGGCTACACAGGCCCAGGAGTCAAGGGGCATGTTGGATGGGGCATCCAACTTGTCATCTAGAAGGCCAAGATCCTATCAATTTTGGATGACCATCACATCCAGGATCATGTCTTGAATGCAGTTGTTGTCCCTGTTGATGTTGATCCTCTCAAGAAGTACGAAGAGGCTCAAACGAAGGCAAAACGCATGATCATGGATGGATTCAAGGATCATGTAATCCCACATATTGTTGAGAAGAACACAACAAGGGAAATGTAGACTTCCTTGACCACTACGTACCAGGGAACTTTCGTCCAGTGAAATATGTTGCTTGAGAATCAACTGAGATTGTTTCAGATCCTAGATGCCGAAGGGAGAAGAAATGAAGCCTTCTTATTAGTAAGTGATCCAGATCATTCAACAAGAACCTGTGAGATAGATGGTGTGATCGGGAGGCGCACAGATACGTCTCACGAAGGCTGAGGAACTTTTCCAAGGTACTTTCTGAGACAGAGCCTCTTGACTTGGAGGAAGTGTGACTCTTAGACAGGATCAAAAAAAGGGTTGACAGACGGGAGAGCAGCATAGGGATCAAAATCTGAAGGAGGAAGGCAGAAGATGCGGCTCTGGCATCTAGGAGACAACAGGGCAAAAGGAAGAGGAAGGAAGAAGGGACCCTCGTGGTGAGATGTGGTGTGTGGAGGAGTGGGGCATTTCAAGCACCAGGTGCCTCCCTGAAGAAGACGAAAGAAGGAGTGCGACCTGGAGAACAACAATGAGGTGTGATGGGATGATGCAGTTGTGTATGAGTGCTCATGGCATGAAAGGAAGAGGTGGGAGGCAGACATTGATGCATGGTTCTTGAGCTCAAGTGAAGAGAGGGCAGGGTCATGAGAGGTGCCCAAACTCTTGGATATACAACTCTGGACCATAATGATGATAGAATGATGGGAGTGGTTAGTGCGAGAGATGATGGAGTGTGAGTGGGCAAAGCTGAACACACTAAAGGCGACAACGTAGAGGCGGGGAGAGCGATGCTTGGCTCTGTGTGACAACACGATTCATAGAGGTGCGGCGCAGTGAAACATGCGAGGGTGAGTAGCAGTTAGTGAGGGCTTCTTCATCGAGATGCATCGGACTAACTGCAGACGAGTTGGGATTTTTACTTGTAACTCGTATTGTAGCAGTTGTAGTGTAGCAGTTAGCAGTGGCAATGTTATGAATAGCATGATGCAGCATTTGAGAGGGATTTGCAGTACAAATGAGGCAGTGACAAGTGGCAGTGTCATGGGCAGCAACACAGTGGATGAAGGGCAACAAGCCGAGCATTAGCAACACAGAGGACCGATGTCGTGGATCAGGGTGATGCTTCTAGTATTGAAGTATTGCTAGAGAACATTCCTCGCTAAGAGGGAGTGTTGATTTTTTGGTAGCATCGAATGTGCTCTAACTCTGAAACTTTATGGAGGGGCTAGAACACATGAGATCTCCAAGACACAGAAATTATTTGGAGAAATTCTACTCGGAGCTTAAGTTATTCAAATAATTAATTATTTTAAATGGAGCCTAAGTTAAAACTTTGGGAATTTAAATAATTAAAGTGAATTAATTTAACATGTGGATGAGAAGCTTCTAAGTGACGAGGATCAAGTCTAATTTAATCTTAGCCATCGATTAGAGATTAGAGCACGGTCGTTGATTCATCAACAGGAAAAGTATAAAGGAAGGCTTGAGGGTCAGTTGGAGAACACATGCTGAGTGCAGATCAGGCGATCTTGGCGGTGTGGGGTGAAAGTCTGAGATCTGGTGGTCAGTGACCAGAGTGAAGGTCGTTGGTGGTGGAGACCAGCCGTGCGTCACAGAGGCAATGAGGCAATGAGGTGGACTGAGCTGACCTGGGAGATGGTGAGGCCCAAAATGAAATCTATCTTTGAGGCTGAGTATCTAGAGGAAAGATCCATAAATTGCTAGAGATAGGAGTTTCTATTCCAACAGGGTTGAAACTCGATTTACGAAAGCGGATAAACGTAGAGTAGCCTTGGGTTCACGGTTCATTATCAGGATCATCAAAAGGAGTTTGTGATGAAAATTGCATTCAGGTGCTCTATCACAAGGATATTCTCTGTGTTGATTGGTTGTTTTTAGATGTAGTGGATCTTGCTGTAATAATATGACCCTCGAAATTGTTTGCAGATTTTCCCACTTTTCGTTTTCGAGGACCTTTGTGAAAATAAATTGTCTTTATTGATGTTCGTTCTTTGCTGGTATGATGTATATTTGTGTGTTTGGATGTACTTGCATTAGTCGTTTTACTCCACAATGCCAACAAATAACATAAGATAAATAACAAATGCGTAATGATTTATAATTGAGACATAACATGATTAAGTGATTGATTATATAGAATCTTACATGAGTCTACATTCATATTCAGACAAAAGAATAAACTTGAACTGGAAAGAAGGCATATATGTTGATTATGATGAATCATCAAATTAAAGATCTACATTGAAGCAGTTGACCTCAACTTGAAATGTCTTTTGATAGAAAGGTATCTTGGAAGTCTAAAGTTCCATGGTTTCCTACTCAGTCAGGTGCTTATGAGACATTTTTCTCAAGGTTCTACAAAAGGTCCTACAAAGCCATAAGGGCTTCGTGAACCAGCAGAACCAGTCATTGTTCTAGAGATCAGAAAGAGACCATCATGGCTTAGATCTACATTGGAAGAAGCATAAGGACATGCAACTCCTGATGGCACATCCAAAGAAGTTAAGAAACCTAAAAGGTTTTCTAGCTATACAACTGTCATGACTAACCTGATTGATTCAGAGCCTTCCACTTTTAAAGAAACAGCTAGACAACAAGTGTGGAAGGAGACCATGAATGAAGAATGTCAATCTATCATGAATAATGATGCTTGGGCGATTGTGCCAAGCCTAAAAGAGAAGTCGATGGTGACTTCCAAGTGGATATACAAGATCAACCATGTTGTAGATGGAAGTATCGACAAATACAAGGAAAAATTCGTGGCTAGAGGGTTCTTCCAGAACGAGGGAGAAGATTATGATGAGACCTTTGCTCCACTTGTCAGGTACACCTCCATTAGATCCATTATCTCTCTTGTTGCATCATTGAGATGGAATTTACATTAGATGGATGTGGAGACTGCTTTCCTCAATGGTGTGATTGAAGAAGAGGTGTACATAGAGCAACCTCAAGGCTTTGAGGTGCATGGAAAGGAATCTCATTGTTGCAGGTTAAAGAAGGCCTTGTATGGACTCGGACAAGCTTCAAGAGCCCAGTATGCTCATATTGACAATTATTTGTCAAGATTACGATTTACCAAGAGCAATGTCGATCCAAACCTTTATTTTAAGATTGTGAAGAATGCACATGTGATCCTATTGCTATATGTTGATGATTTGTTTCTGAGAAGTGTTGAGCCTCCTATTATTCATTGCAAGAAGCAGTTGGCTTCTGAGTTTGATATGAAGGATCTTGGTTTGATGCATTATTACTTGGGATTGAAAGTATGGTGGAAACCTAGCGAAGTCTGCCTTGGTCAAGGAAAGTATGTTATTGCGATCCTTTAGAAGTTTGGCTTGATGGATTGTAAATCCATGGCTACTCCTATGGTGACTAACTTGTA
This sequence comes from Pinus albicaulis, assembly GCA_034641835.2. NCBI lineage: Eukaryota > Viridiplantae > Streptophyta > Pinopsida > Pinales > Pinaceae > Pinus > Pinus albicaulis. The sequence goes on from CM076581.1 coordinate 1,106,791,664, forward strand.
GAAATTAAGAGGCTATGAATCCAATTTGGTAGATCCACCTATGTATTGGCGGTTGATTGACTCGTTAATGTATTTGGTTAACACCAGGTCGAACATTTGCTTTGTTGTTAACATGTTGAGCTAGTTCTAGGTTGAACCGAGACATGGCCGTTGGATTGCAGCAAAACACATTCTGAGATATCTACGTGGTACTAAGAACTATGCTTTGATATAAGTTGCAAACAAGGATGTACAACTTCAGGGATATATAGATGTTGACTGAGCAGGAAGTGTTGATGATAAGAAGATCACTTCGGGGGTATGCTTCAGCTTGGGCTCCGCTATGATATCCTGGATGAGCAGGAAGCAAAGATTTTTCGCACTCAGCACTGCAGAAGAAAAATATATTGCAGCAAATGAAGCGTGTACAGAAGCAGCGTGGCTTTGGAAGTTGTTTGCAAGATTGTTCGACCAAGACTTGGAATCGATGGTGATATACTGCGATAATCAAAACTATGTGAAGCTTTCAGTGAATCTCGTGTTCCATGACAAATCAAAGCATATTGAGATCAAGTACCACTACATCTGCGAAATGGTACAGAGGAGAGTGATAAGGCTCGAGTAAATATCCATCAATGAGCAGACAGTTGATGTTATGACGAAGTTGTTTCCCGAAGAGAAGTTTGTGTTCTTAAGAGACAAGTTGGGGCTTGTGGAGATTACCCCTCTTGTTGAGAGGGAGTGTTGACTCGATAGCAGCATGGATGGACATTCTCCCAAAGGGGAGAATGGTCCAAGAGGCCTAGAATGCTCACCAGGTAAGGTTGAGTGAGTGCCTCTCAGAGAAGACTTGATTACTCACCATGAGGGGTTAAGTAAGGTTTGCACCCGATCACACACCAAGAAAGGGTGTAGTGACGTCTATCAGTATTTGGAACCGATCATACACCAGGAAGGGTGTAATGAGGTCCTGGACCCGATCACACACCAAGGAAGGGTGTAGTGAGGTCCTTCAACATTTGGACCCGATCACACACCAGGTAGGGTGTAGTGAGGTCCAACATCTAGACCCAATCACCAACCGAGGGTTGAGTGAGGTCTTGGCCCAGAGTGTTCATCAGGAAGGATGAGTGAGTGCTTATTAGTTGAGGTCCCAGCATGGTGGCCTAGGAAGAGGCCTTGGGATTTGAGGATCGATCACTTTGGAGGAGTGAATCCTGATACACTGATGAAAATGCCATTGATTCGATATCTCTCGGATATGTATTAATTTTTCTTAGGGCTATATTGTTCTTTGATTTGATACATGCATAGGGTGTACATTGGGGAAGTACACCAAAGCCACCTTTCATGATAAGGACAATCAAGTGCAAGTCATCCTTGAAAGAGTTCACTCAGATGTATGTGGACCATTCTCGACAACCTCCACGACCAAGCACAGGTATTATGTGATTTTTGAAGATGAATTTTCAGCAAGTGTTGGATATTCTTCATGCAAAAGAAAGACCAGAGGTTCTCAAAATTTTCTAAGTTCAAAGCACTTGTTGAAAAATACGTAGGCAGAAAAGTGAAGGCTCTCAGGAGCAACAATGGTGGAGAATATGTGTCGAATGAATTCTAGAAATTTTGTGCATCAGAAGGCATTCAATGTGAGTTGATAGCACCTCATAACCCACAACAGAATGGGGTGCAGAAGGGAAGAACATAAGATTTGTGGGAGTTACATGGGTAATGTTACATGATCAGGGCCTATCGTTGCACTTGTGGGTAGAAGCATGCAATACAGTTGTGTATGTTTAGAACAGAAGTCCTCATCGGATCCTCGAGATGAGTACACCAGAGGAAGCCTTTTCCAGTAAGAAGTCAGATGTGATGCACTTTAGAATTTTTGGTTCATCAGTTTACTATCATGTTACCAAGGATGCACGGAAAAAGTTAGAACCAAAAACTAAGTTGGGCATATTTTGGGGGTACAATGATACACCTCATAACTATCGGGTGTACCTGCCATCTCACAAGATGACAGTGGTTCGTAGAGATGTGATCGACGAAGGAAAGGCCATGCGAATTTCCCTTGAGGGGGAGCTTCAGATGCATGCAGATGAGGAGCTCTTAGCTCCAAAAGAAGAACCTCAAGATGTGGAGCAGCCACAAGCAGAGGGGCAGAGAGTGGAAGCACCCACTCATGCAGAGACATCTAGAGATGGAAGGAAACGCACCAGAGAGGCTGACATGTTGATGCATGATGCTAGAGAGAATGTGGGAGCACCCACATCACAGCACAGGCAAAGAAGGTCCCCAAATCGATACACTAGCTACATGGCTCTTATGAGAGAGAGTGTAGAGACTGAGCCATCCTCATTCGAGGAAGCAATGCAACAACTAGTATGGGTTGATGCCATGGTAGAGGATGATTCCATTATCAGGAACAGTGCATGGGAAGTTGTCCCAAGACCAGAGGAAAAGTCAATTGTAGGATCCAAGTGGATCTACAAGGTGAAGCAAGCAGCAGATGGGATTTGTTGTCAAGGGGTTCTCTCAGGTGGAGGGAATAGATTACGTGGAGACCTTTGCTCTAGTAGTAATGTACTCTTCAATCATATCTATTCTAGCACTTTCAGCACAGATGGGATGGAAAATACATCAGATGGATGTAAAGACAGCTTTCCTCAACGAAGTGATTGAGGAAAAGGTGTACATAGAGAAGCCGAAAGGATTTGAGACCTTCAACAGAGAGTCGCATGTGTGTAGACTCGAGCGAGTGTTGTATGGACTGAAACAAGCACCCTATGCTTGGTGCACCAGGATCGACAGCTATTTCATCGGGTTGGGCTTCACCAAAAGTGAAGCAGATGCGAACCTTTACCATATTTTGGTTGAAGGTAAAATAAGATTATAGTATTATATGTTGATGAGTTAATTCTAACAGGCGATGAGAAGTTGATCAAATCTTGCAAAGAGGATCTTGCAAGAGAGTTTGATATGAAGGATATGGGGTTCTTGCATTATTTCCTTGCTTTGGAAATTTAGCAAAGAGATGGGGAACTATTTGTCTCTCAGGGTAAGTATGCCAACGTGATACTGAAGAAGTTTCACATGGAAAGCAGTAAACCCATGGAGACTCCTCTAGTAGGAAATTGGAGGAAGGAAGATGCTATTTTAGGTTAAGTGCTAGAAGCTACCATTTATAGCTAGCTTGTGGATTCACTTACGTACTTGGTGAACACACGACCAGACATGTGTTATGCAGTTAACCAGCTTAGTTAAGCAATGGTTAATCCAACCAAGCTCTATTGGAAGGCAGCCAAACATGTGTTGAGATACCTCAAAGGCACCACTCAATTTGGTCTTTGGTATAGGCAGACAGAGGGAGTGAAGTTGCAAGGCTTCACAAATACAGATTGGGCATGGAATCCATCCGACAGGAAGAGCAAATCAGGTGGAATCTTTAGTGTTGGGTCACCAACAGTTTCCTGGTACTACAATAAGTAGAGATTAGTTGCACTCAGTTCAACAAAAGCAAAGTACATGGCTGCTAGTCAAGCAACTTGTGAGGCTGTCTGGATGAGGAAGATCCTTGTTGGGTTGTTTGGTCAACAAATGGATCCAACGGTGATTTACTGTGATAACCAAAGTTGCATCAAACTCTCGGCTAATCCAATTTTTCATGATAGATCCAAGCATATCAACATTCGGTACAACCATCTCAGAGATTGTGTGCAGAGGCAGATCATGATGCTAGAGTACATTCCTACAAACGAACATGATGCAGACATCTTGACGAAGGCACTGTCAAGAGGCAAATTCGAGTTCCATAGAGGCAGGATCGGGGTATCAAATAATCCCTTTCTTGTTGAGAGGGAGTGGTGAAAATGGCAACAAGAAAATATTCTAATTTAATTTCCCTTGAATTAAATTAGAATAAAATTGTAATTCCACATCACAAGACAACTTGTACGAGTTAATTAAGTTAGTATGGCTTAGTTGGTTTAGTTAATTGGAGTTGAGGGTCTAACTTGAGTCATGTAGAGTGTCTCCTACAAATAGGAGCCCTGGTTGAGTTTATTTTGAGTTGTAATTAAGTAACTCATTTTATCTGAGTTAAAATTAGTTTAACTAGTTCTAAATGATGGAGGAACTAGTGAGAGGTCAAAGACTAGAACTTGGACTAGAACCACATCTAATGATCAATCAGATAACAGATGATTCACTCATACATAACTCATGCACGTTAGTTCTAAGAAAGACCCAATGAGATTGGAGTTCAAGGGAAATGAACTAGCAATTGTACAATCATCCAAATTGGACAGGTGGTGCATGCAGTCAGAGAAAGGCCCCTAATGGATTGCACAGTATGGATTGGGAATTTCCCTAATTAATAGGTCCTAATTACCCAAGGAAACAGTGCAAGGAAATAGGGATCCTAGAGGGTAGAAAATTGGTTAAGTATTGAACCAGGCTTGTCTAGGAATCAGTGAGACAGATAGAGATCGTGCAGAGATTTCTTTGGTTGGAGAAAAGCATTATAATATTCTCATATTTTCTGACTTATGCAATATGCAGATAGCGGGGTTTTTCGTTGTGGCTTTCCCCAAGAAATCTGTGTATTGTGTGATTGAAATTCTTTCTCTTTCATGTTTTGTGATTTTGCGATCGTAATTGGTTTCTGCAATTCGTAGAGTAGATTCAAGTATATTGTTTTAGCATATTACAATTATCAGTTGAATCTACGTGGATTTTCTCCAAAATGACTCTTATTCCTCTATTTCTCTGAGAGGTAAGGGACCCCAACAATATAAAGTGGACCTAGTCTACTACAAGCAACTTAAATCTAATGTAGGCTCACAAGTTTAGTGCTCCCTCTACAAGTGACACAATGTCAAGCTCCAAGGCAAAGACATCCAACAAGAATGGCTCCAAGGCATGAGTGCTCCATGAGATGTGTCCAACGCTCCATCCTCTCTATCCGTCAAAGCTCCAACACTCCTTCCAAGCCATGTGCTTCTCCAAGTACATACCACCTACACAATCACTTCATCTACCCAAGCATCCTCAAGTCAAACACGAACCCCCATGCAAGCAAACAAGTGTCTGTGTGCCATATTATTGGAAAGTGTAACTAGGTTCAGTGTTCATAATGACTAGTAATTATGAATTTATGTAATGAAGTAGACAAAGATAATAAAATGTGTTTTTGAAAAGCTTGCTTCATGTATTTCATGAGCAAGGAGTTTTTATTATAGGTCAAAGACTTCTTCTTCATGTCTTTTAAGACTTTGTCATCTTGTCATAAATGTATAATTTAGAGTCATAAATATGAAGTGTTGTTACAATTGCAAAGGATCAGTATTGATGTAAATAAGTATGCCTCAAGACCTTGTCAACATGCTCGTGAAAGTTGGCTCGAGTATGATGCAAATACCCTTGAATAAATCAACCTAAAAGAAGTTGAAGATACTCCTTACAAGTCAGCCTCAAAACATAATGCAAACTCATGTCGGCTCAAAGAAATAGACGCAGTATTCACAAGATATCTCGGCTAATTACAGGAGCAAACTACTATAAATACCCCAATGGACTGTGCAGAAATGACAAACAGTACAGCTTGTGCTTCTCTAAGATTTTCAGGGCATACCTCTGAGGTTTTCGATGATAAGACAAACAGTGCAGCTCAGACACCTCTGAAATTTTGGTGGTCAGGATCTCGGAGTTTCGGTGTATGTACAGTGAGATGATTTTTGGATCTCCACAGAAAGCAGTCTATCAAATTTCGAACTGTAGGACTGTATGGTGACAAGGTGCAGAGGAGCAGTCTTGAAGATATGAAGGTGTAGAGGAGCAGTCTTGAAGATATGAAGGTGCAGAGCAGCGGTCTATCAGATTTCGGACTATATGACTATATGATAACAAGGTGCAGAGAAGTAGTCTATGAAACTTCAGATCGTATAGGTTGCACAATGTAAAGAAGGCTTGCCAATATAAGAAAGAGGCCTTGATATAATGTATCAAGTATGTATAAAGAAGGACCAAAAAGAGATCTCTAGGAATCTGTCTATAGATCTGAAGAAGGCAACTAGGAACATGTTGTCAAGGGTTGTTAGACTAGGGACCGAGTTCCCTAGTGTTGGTGCAAAACGGTGCAGTAAAGGAGATCAGCTCAACGAGCCAAGCAAGAGCAGTGACAAGGTTTTGGAGGCATACTAGTGTTAAGGGTCTAGGTCATGGTTGTTAGGGATCTGTAATTTATTAGCAAGATTGGCAGAGTCCAATTACAAAAACAACATCGTTTCAACCAACTTTGGGATTCTAGGATCTAGCCCTCCTGAATCCGGAGAGGGATCTCTCCAGTATGTACAAAGATGGATTTGTCTTTGAAGTTTGGGGTAATGATATTAGGCTAGTTATGAAGTCCAAGGGTTTTGTTTGTTTTTGGATGGTTGAACATGATTGCTGTTAGAGGTGAAAAGTCCTAAAGGTAAAGAGGTTCAAAGGTGAGAAGTTGCAAGCAAAAGAGTAAGTTTTGATCAAGAAGAAAGATGATGGCAGGTTTTCAGTCCATTGGGCTATGGAGTCATAAGAGGATTTAATTGAAACAATCAGGTTCAAGAGTGGTCTATGGGGCAAGTCATGTATGCCTAAGGATCTCTTTAAAGGTTTTGATTTATGGAATGGAGTGATACATCAAGAAGGGGAAATAAACAGATGCAGAACAAAGAGCAGTCCAGGATCTGGTAAGTACTTTGAAACTAGCCAGCCTTTGACCGGGCACTTAAGAAAGACATGAAAGCAAACTAGGATTTGGTAAGTACTTTGAAACTATACAGCCTTTGATACACTTCCAATAGAAAACATATAAAAAACGAAGGGAAACTCGAAGGCAACCTTTGGAGTAGAGACTAGCGAGCCGGGCTCACCACAAATCCTCTCCTAGCTCTTCTTTATTTGGCTACTTCCAAGACAATCACAGAGATAACACAGAATGGCCTAAGATCTGGTAAGTACTTTGAAACTATCCAGCTTTTAACACATTCTAAGGGAAACAATCAAACAGTTATGCAAACAAGACTGGACCAGGGCTCACCATATCTTCCTCAGTTCATCTTGACATAACATATACTGAAAGTAACATTCAAAAATAATATTCAGCTAAGACAACAGGATGAGGGAACGCCAGCATTCCTATGCTTAAACTGAATTAAATCATTTCCAAATAACACAGTTGAAAGAAAACATTCAAATAAAGATTTCTCAGCCAGAGAAGGGTACTGGTATACAGTAGGTCCTAACGCTGTTTAAACTGTTCTTTACAGAAGAATATGAAACATAATGAAAACAGGAATAAAACAAGTTACAATGAGAATAATATCACCGTCAACATAGACCAGGATCCCATAAATCAGCTTGTATTGATGCTCCAAACTAGTTACAATCTTCAAGTCCAGCGTTTTAATTCATCTTTCTTTCACAACCTAACTTATCTGTTACAAGTAGAGCTCCAAGAGCCAGTGAATCACTATTTACAATCAGGAGTCTTCAGCTCAATTACATTACAATGCTTCAGTAATTACATCAACAACCAACCCCTCACTCATCTTCTACTGAAGTATTTATAGAAGGATGAGGAGGTGAGATCTGATTAAGATCTCAAATACAATCAATACAGAGTTAATGTTTTCTTGGCCTTTGGGAGGCTCATTGGAGAAAATGTACAGGTGTTTCACTGTATTAATTGATTTACACTTATGAATTAAGCTCGGAGGGAGCTTTTGTTGACCTTTGAAGCTCTATGTGATCCTAGGGCTACTCTGCAGACATTCTTTCATTAAATTCCTGGCAGAAGTAACTATTCGGCTGCGTCGAGGTAAAATATCTAATCCCAATCACTAAATTTTGTTCCTAATTGAATACTTTGAGGCACAGGTGGCACTTTAGTCGCTGGGAGGAATCAATTCGCCTCCATCTGTGGCGGTGGAGGGTTTTCCTGATAAAACACTTTAGGTTTTTCTCTTAAACTATGTTTTAGATTGGGGATTAGGCTACTGATAACTATCTTAGCCGTAATCCCCGCTAATCTGTCCATCAATTCTCTGCGCTGGTTCATCCTGGTCTTCGACACTGAAAATCTTCGACCGTGCCCATTCCATGGTTTTCCTTGCTGTCGTGCCGAGCTGCGCAGGGTTTATAAGGCATCGATGCCTGAGAAAACATTGACGAAACATGTAATTCAACCCTGCAGATGATTTTCCTGATGTATTCGAAGGCCAGATGATCGTCATCCTTAGCCGACGAAATTTCTTCATTTAAGCGGAAAAACCTTAAAATCTGCAAAAACAAACGAATGTTACAAAAATCCTGCATTTATAGGGCAATGTGCATCGGAGGATGTGCGGAGGAAGGAGGGCCGTTGGATGGCATCATCCAACGGTCCGGATTTAATCGTGGATTGGTCAAAAAAGCATGGGGGAGGAGGATTAAATCTGAGCCGTTGAACGCGCATGATCGATGGTCGGGAGAGGGCTATGGAAAGTCAGCGGCGAGGAATCGTTGACTGGGCAACCGAATCGGGCGACGCGATATGGGCCGTCGATCTGCAGATCAGATCGACGGCGGGGATTGATCTGCTGTTGTACGAGGGTCTGTTTATCGCGTGGGCACTTTGGTTATCCATCAAACACTTTAGGCGATCGACAACCGTTGGATGAGTGGGCCCAGATCGAACGGCGGAGATCGATTTCGCTGGGCGTCCTGGTCCGGACTTTAATGCGCGGGGGAGAACATTAATGCGCGGGGACGGCGGTTTCGGAAAAGGTACAGAGGACACGCGGCACACAACGTATGGAATCGCTGGCCAATGGACGAAAACAGCTTTTGGCCCGAAGGCGGTGCGAAAAACACTGTCGGTTTTGGGCAAACAGCGTACGAGAGGCGAAGACCACATGGTAAGTCGGGGTCCGCACCGTTCGATCTGCGGAGCAGATCGATGGTCGAGATCGCTCCACCTTTTACACGGCGAAAAATTTTGGAAATAATTAAAAACCCAAAAAACATGAATTTACAAAGGTTTTTAATGGTTTGGCGGAGAAATTTTAATTTAAAAAGATAAGCGCCCGACGGGTTTAGCAGTTGGTTCTGGCGCTCGGGCGCATGGACGAAAAAGGGTTAGAGGCTTGGCCCGCAGGGGCTTAAGCCCAGAACATAGAAAATATGCGTCTTCTATGGTTTTTTCAAAGGAAATGAAGGTTGCAGTAAGGTTAAAAATTGGGTTTTTAACCTTATAAAATGAATTTTGATGGGGGGAAAATAGGAGAAACATAGAAAAGAGGGATTTTCATGGGGAATGGAGGGATAGAAGAGGAGGTTAGTTTTGAGGAGAAAGAAGGGGAAAGGGATGTTTGCAGCAGTATTTGACTTTGGATTTTTGTAGGATTTCAAAGGTTTTTAGGATGTAAGTAGCAGTATGGGAAACTGGGCAAAGGCATGAGGCCTTTAGGAGTCTTCAAGAGCCAACAATTTTTTTTTATAGGAAAAATTGTTCCTTGAAGGCTTAAAACAAATTTAGCCACCTTTGGTATAGTCAAATTTTACAGGTGGCTAACAATGGTCATGGTACTTGTCAACTAAAAGTCTATAAGAGGAATTACTTGCAGGTTTTCCTCTCCAAGAGTGAGAGGTTTTGGCCCTGGCTTGAAGAGCCTAAACTTTGTGTCTCTTGTGTTTTGATAATTGACTTAATGAAAGACACAATAAGCTAATAAAGAGAAGATCTAAGTAAGAGAAATAATTTCACAAGTAATTATCAAGTAGGGAATTGAATTAAACTACGCCCTACCAAATTCTCAACACATCTAGGGTTCAATACCCTCCTCTAAGGCAAGTCATCCTCCTTAACAAACAACTAACCTCCATGTGTGTATTGAAAGAAGAAGTCACCAAACTCTCTAGGTCTCCAACGGTCCAAAGAACAATGGCACATAAGCATTCATACAAGGTCAAGTAATTATTGAGCAAGTCAACCATTTGTATGTCCATGACAACAAAACCAAGGGCCATCCATACACCTTGTACCCAAAATCACAGGAAGCACCCCCAAGCATAATGTAAACACTTTTAGAATAATCCTAGAAAGCTAGCAGTCCCCTCTCATACATTCATCCTAAAGCAAATGTCCTCTTCCTTATGCTCCACATTTTTTGTCATATATCCACCAATGTTCTTTCACACACTAGACTACCAATTACATATAGTCATACAACCATATAGCTCTTAGAATCCCTACAAATTTGTAGGAAATTAATTAATGACTTAAAAATTTATTAATTGGATGAGATATTGGGTTCAATGAAGCATAAAAATATGAGAACCAATTATGAGGTTAATAAAAAGTTACAAATCCACAAAGAAAAAATCAATTCACTCAAATCCTGCATCGGTGGCATTAAGGAGGAGGAAAAAAAAGACTTGAACAAAGCACTAAGTAGGCAAGAAATGAAAATTGATGAGAAACGGGTTCATTTAGTAACAAGGAGAGAACAAGAGAAATGGCTCAATGACAATAAATGGGCTAGAAAAAAATGATAGAATTTTTTATAATCTCTTGTTAAGTTTCTTTTTAATATCATTTATAATTTATTTTTAATATTGTTTTTACAAGAAATATCTTAATGTAGTTTTTTAATTTTTTTAAATTCATCTAAATTTGAAAAGTTTAATGCTTTGGGTGAACACTCATTAATAATTAAAATAATTTTAAAAAAAATTAAAAAGGAAAAAGGAAAATGATCAATAAAATGAATAACAGATTGTTTTGGTTTTTGAGAGACTAATCAAACTCAACAACAATGATTGAAGCCATTATATCAAAACTCATCATGTAAAATGCGGGAATTGAAGTTGGGTGGGGAGGATAACATTCCTCCCAACCACCCAAGATAATCCAATTGACTGGCTAATTTTATAGCTATCTTCCCAATTAAAATTATTAGAATGATGTTGAATTTCCAATACTTCCAAAATTATACGAGTAATACGGTTTAGAAGTTAAAATTTTAGTTTAGTAAAAGCAAATGAAATGATTAATTTTATCGGAGTGTTCAACATTGGCTAACTTAGAAATGCAATTATGGACTGTGCCAACTATATGTTCTTTCAACAAGCTTTGAATGATCTACTAATTTGGTCCATGTATGATTTGCAATAGGAGCAAGAAATTTTGTAAACTCCTTGACCAAGCACAAAATCAAATGTATCCTATGTTGTTACAAATAATTGTAGGTTTTATGGGATTTAAAAAGTGCTTCAATATTCCTTTTGTCCAAAATCCTAGAGATATGATTTGCAACACCTTAGATATAAAGAAGAGAAAAGGAATATGATTCGCAACACCTTGGATATAGAGAAGAGAATAAGAAAAAAAAACTAAGAGAGGTATTATGGGAATTTTGATGTCTAAAATGGGCCTCAAAACAAAAAATGTATTTTCCAAATTAACTGAACAAGAACTAATCACATTTTAGAAAATGTCATCATCCCTTGGGATGAGTTGGCATTGCTCGAGTTAAAAATGCTTATTTGTCACATTATAAGTGGTGGATGAAAACTCGTAGTTAACTAAGTAATGCTCTAAGAGAAGTATTGTACTCATAAGTCAATTTTATATATGATGTAAATATAACCCATAAACTCCCCCAGATGGGGTGATAGGCACGAGACAAATTGGGGGACACGATGTCATTATCCTACTAGCTACAAGAGGAGAGAGACGTGCCATCACCACACCGCCATGACATCACACTGCACATCCTATTAGTCTTGAGTTGTATGGGCATTTACTCAGCCATTAAAATTTTGGTCATGTCTCTATGGTACATTTTAATGTGGGACCTCTCTCAGCATTTGCATAGATATTGGTTCGTTAACTCCTCCCTTACTTAGCCACTCCCTCCCTTACTTAGCCACTGATGTTGTAAGCAAGCCAATGCTTACACTGCACATTGGTTATGTTTGGAGGTGTATAACCATTATGGAATGCAAAGCCATCTCCTTGCATGTGAGGTTGGAAAATTACAATCTGCGAGCGAAATTTTAATGTACACCTTGGTTTAAAGTGATATGGACTAGCTTGGCATCACTGGCCTAGCTACAAGGATTTCAATGGGGTAAGGTAAGTTATTTGGCTGCTTCGAGCTTGTTCCTTTGTCATGACTCATCCTTTTCGATGGGGCATTGGGCTTCCTTGTCAATAATGCAATGGTGAGCCAATCTCCATGGTCTATCGATGCCTTCAACATTTTCATTCCCTCGTCCTCACCTGATTTTATGCTAGGTCCTCCCTCGCTATCTCCTTTAGATCATGAGCCTTCTCTTCTCCTATCGTGCATCAACTCGCCTTTCAGTTTAGCCCACCTCCTCTACTCATGTACTTCTCTCCACGCTACCCTCTCTTGGTTGTAGTCAAGTGTTCATTGCCCCTTCTCCCTGGTCACACAAAGCTTCCCTCATTGGTGGTTGTCATGCCAAGATAGCGAACCCGAGTATGTCGAGGCGCAACCTATTATCATGAGCTCGAAGGTTCTAGAGCCCAATACCAGGCAAAGAGCTCGGTTATCAATACATGGAATTCACTCCACCAAGCAACCAAGAAGAAATAGCCCAAGCAAAGTGAAACATGGTGGATAAATGGTGTTACTTAACAGACTTGGAGGAGCTCATTAAGGTAGCAGGTTGGATTCCAAATGCAAGCCACTCTCAAGGTCATCATAATCACTACATGCACACAATAGATCTCTATTGGCATCTAAAATTGTTTTTGAGTTGGGGGTTGGTGGATGGGAACATTACCAAAGAATAGATTCTCCTCCAACTAGATGATTTACAAATGTTGGTTCACTCCATGGACAGCATATTGGAGAAATCGAAGCCCACCTCGACCTATCCCCTGATCCAAATTGTTCTCCAGGAGGCAATGGGACCCATCCCTATTGAAGCCTCGGATTCCGGAAAATCTTGAACAATTTATATGTCTAGTTTTTCACTTTTTAGTCTTAGTTATTTTGTTTTTCTGTTAAAGAATAACTTGAGGTCGTGTATTTTAAACAAACTTCCTAGAATTTTGATATATTGTTAGTAAAAAATTTAAATAGTTCTTGATGAAATTGAAATTTTGTGTCTGGTCTACTTTCTTAATGACAGATCCAGAAAAATTTCCAAATATTTTAATATATAACAATTATTTGAAAAAAAAAATTGCTAAAGAAAAATAAATAAATAAATATATATATATATATATATATATATATATATATATATATATATATATATATATATATAACTTTATTATTACTCATGTCAATTCAATTCAAAATTCAAATAATAAATAAAGCCAACGAGTTTAATTTGTATTTATGGGTGGTCGTTTGTTAAGTTAATGCTTATAAGTCGCATATTATAATACCATATCACATATCATATAATATGGTATAATATTATATAATACCAGCTCTATTTTATAGTTTATTTCAATTTTTTGGAATATGATAATATAAACTAACTATCATGTGTAATAGGAAATTAACACTTATATTATATGTATTTTGTTTTTATATATTACTTTAACTAATATTAGTATATAATTTTAACTATATAAGATATTAAGCGATTTAGGTCTAATAGTTATGTCGAGAGGTGTTCTCTAGGCTAGTATGGTAGAGATGTATTTTATTTTTATATATTATTTTAACTAATATTAGTATATAATTTTAATTATATAATATATTAAGTGATTTAAATCTAATAATTATGTCGAGAGGTGTAATGTCATGTCACGTAAACATTTTAACTTTATAAAAATAAAATAAAAATAACCCTCCGTTAAAATAAAAATAATTTCAAACTAAAATAATAATAAATAAATAAATCAATCAAAAAAATATATGTGTGTGTGTGTGTTATTATTATTATTTTTATTAATTTTTGTTGAAGTAGTTAAGGTAACTTGGTCAAGTTACCGGTGGCTTTTGAGCTCCAAGTTTATGCGAATCTATAGTATTGACCCATGGTATTCATGTGCAATATGGCCTATTTAAAGGGGGGAATTAAACCAGCCTAGATTCATCTGAAGGGATCAAATCTCTTTTCACTCTAAAAGAGGTCTGCATCTCAAGAGAACTCTCTCGACGCTTGGTAGATCCAGAGTTAAGAGTTATGAATTTATCATTATATTTTATTTTAAACTCTTCATTATTTAATTATGAATTTATCTTTATATTTTATTTCAAGCTCATAGTTATTTAAGAACAAAGGACAAATACAATAGTTGTTTAAAGACAATACTTTTTTTAAAAGCTCACTTCACTATATAGTCACATCTTTTCCTTCTAGTCACATCAATAAGGGTTTTTTAATTAATTCTAATTTCAGCCACTTTCCAATTAAATTTATTCATAGTTTACATGGCTTGTAATATAAAGGTGAATTGTAAATATACCTCTCCCAAAAAAATGACTAAGTCATAATATTTTAATATATCTCTTAGAAATTCTATTTTAGACCTCAAAATTCTATTAATAAGAGGAATGGAGAATTTTATTAGAATGACGGGCTAGGCAAAAAGCCATGTTGACTTGAGAAAAAGAATAACCATTGGCCACCAGGGCCTTAGTAAGAGAGGATTTTTCTCTCTCAAGGAATTACAGATAAAAATTTTGAATGGTTCAAGTAATAAGAATTTTTAAAATGACAGAATTTTTGATAGGGTGAAGGTGAAAATGGACACAAAGGTATCAATTAGTGTGAATCTTTTTCCTATAACCTTGGTGGGTGGTAAAATGAAAATTGTTTAAGGCCAAACCATCAAAATGTTTCATTAAATAACAACAACAACTAAAAATAAGGACCTCATACATTATTTTTTGTTTGTTCATAGTATTTTCCTTTAAAGGTGAAGAAAATTGAAGTGAGACAAACTTTTAATATTATTTTTAATTCATTTTTAACCAATGTTCCTATGATGGGTTTGGTTGGGAAAATTTGACCAATAAGATTTGTCAATTTTCGTGCTCTTCCTCCAAAAAAAATTGACATGTGGCACTGCAACCGTCATGGAATTAGCTAGGAAGTGTGTTGTCCTTTAAAGTTTTCTAAATCTCATCCTAAATGAAAAAAGAAAGATTATAATCTCTAAATTTTAAGATATTTAGTTTTTCATTGATTTTTAAATTAATTTATCATAAAATTAAGTTTTATTAGGTTTTGAGAAATAAATCTATAAAAATATTAGAATAACGATTTATGTTTTCTATATTTAAATGTTTTAAAATAATACAAAATTTAATATTTATTATACAAAATTTTAATATATACGTGTTTTTGACACGTGGCACTACAACCATCATGGAATTTGTTGAAAAGAGTGACGTCGTTTAAAGCTTTCTAAATCCCATCCTAAATGAAATTGTCTACTTTAGAAGATAACTCATATTCCAAAAAAAAAATATGTAATTACAGTCACCACCGGTGGGATGTGCTACCCATTTCACTTAAATTTCTTCTTTTTCTTCTAAAAGGACTTTTATATTATCATGGTTCCCATATTTACAAAACTTAGAACCTAGAAGTTCAAAACTAGCACAGAAATGAACTTATCAAAAAAATGAATAACGAAATTAGATTGTTTTTCCTGGAAGAGTGTCTCTCTTTTCACCTCTGGAAGAGCGTCACTCTACTCTAGTTCCACCTCCTCTGTTGTCATTCTCATTCCTCTTGCTCTGACACTGGACAATACTGAAAGAACTAACAATAACGTCTTCTGAATACCGAAAATTCCTTCTTCAATCCTAATAGCAACCTAATTTTGCTCATCAGTCATTAAAATCTAACAGGTGGAGTCCTCTTCAGAGATTTGTATGCACTCATAGAAACGATTAACAATGCTTGCATTGGAGTGAGTGACAAGATAATCTTTCCAAATCTTCTATTCCTTCGGTGTACCTTTGCACCTTTAGAAGCAATTGCTAGCATTTATAACTTTTAAACTTCATTATTTTTCTTTATTTCTAAATTTTTTAGTTTTCCTCAAAAAAATTTGAACTTTACTTGATTTTTTCTAATTTTCTATTACGCTAACAGGGATGTCTATTTTGAAATAGGGCGTCCAAAATTTTAATTTAATATTAGGTGGATGGTAGGGATTTAACCTCCATAAAATATTCTAGATTATACTTACTAGGGTACACAAATTAAAAGTCGATATTTATTTTCAAAGTATTTATGCATTTTTTCTATTTTAAATATATTTATTAATTAAAAAAATGGCATATGAACAAGTGTCATACGAAATGAATTATATTTTTTTTTGCATGTGGTATTGATAAGCCATGGTTTGTAACAAACCCTATTTACAAATTAAGAATCTCCATAATAAAGTGCGGGTGAATCTCCATGGTTAAGAATCCTATTACATATTTTTTTAATGTATATATGTTTAACTTATATATTAATTATTTTTTTCATTAATAATATTAATTATTTAAATAAAATTATCATTTAGCCAAGTCTTATGTTTTTTATTTTTATTTTTAACAATTTGAAATGTGTGATGAAGTAAATGTTTTGATGTGTATTATGGATTGACGCCTATCGACATTTACTAGCCATTTAATTTATATGAACGAGTTAGTTTTAATAAATTGGAATGATTTTGATTACAACAATAGAGATTCTTTTCGGTCATAGCTTCAAAAATATTGCAAATTTAAATCTATAAAATAAAAATGCCACTATCACTATCATTCTTCTCGATCAAGGGTTGAATTTAAAAGTTTGGTCACAATGGTATTGGCTATTAAGGCTATGGCTTCAAAGTAGTAGAAATTTTAACCCTCCAAAAAACAGAGTGATGTTATTTGTAAAACTTTTTCAATTCGACGGATAATTGCGTCGAGAAGCGCATTCTACAACCCAGTATGAGGGTGATGTGTAAGTATGTCACGTCTCCAATAAAATAATAATAAAAACAAAAAAATTAATGTAGACTCAAAACAAAAATGAAAATAACCATATAAATAAAAAAACTACAATACAATTCAACACAAAGAATCGAAAGTACTGCTCCAAAATGTTTTAATATTTATTTTCATTAGATATTTGTAAAATCGATATTTAAAAGGAAAAATCATATCCTGTGGATATATTAAAATCTTTAAAGACATAAATATTTACACATCAAAGTTGTAATATTTGAAACTATTAATTTGATGTAGTTTTATTATAAATTTTGTTATCATGCCATGTAAAAAAACATCATTAAATCTAATATTAATATTGTTGTTATTAAATTTAATAACTTTGGATTAATAATTTGAGAAAAGATTTGCATTTCGAGGGATTTGATCCCTCTCAACGCATGATAGATCTGGAGTTAGATGGATCTAGGTCGGTTTTAATATTTTGGTTGCAACAGTGCTAGTTGTTAAGGCACTAGTTTTTAAAAAGTTATAATTTTTACCTCAAAAAGATAGATGAGTGCTACTAGTAGAACACTTTTCAATTTGGGGTTGATTTTAAGGCTTTTGCAAGAAACATTACAATTCATTGTTGCAAAAGGAATTGATTTTAACCTAGAGAAAAGAATAGTTATTAGTGGTGGAACTACTTTTTCAATTCAAGAGTTGATTTTAGTATGTTTGACACAAAATTATGGGTTTTTAACACTAGAGTTCTCATTTTGGAATCACAATTCTCATTAGGTTGGCAACTATATTGAAATTCAAGCATAATGAGCTCGCTTTGGGGTAAATATATCCATCAAGGAGCTTGAAGGATCGAACAAACAGGATATATCTGAAGTTATGTGTTTAGGGATTTCTGTTTGAGATACTATGTCTAGGGCTTTGTGGTTCGGGGCCCTATGACTGAAGTTCTGTGTTTTTGGTTTCACAAAGAGGTCCATGTCTGAAGTTTTGGGTGTGCAAGTTGTGGTTTTATGCACTCACTACATCTAACTCCGAGAGGACTCACGAAGGGTTACATCCTGTCAAGGGCAAGTGAGTAAAAGTTCAAGAGGGAGGGTCCTCACAAGGGAAGATCAAACCCATGCAAACAAAGGCCACTCCAGAGGCCTACCATCAATGCTTCTCAATTGGGGTCAAACAGGGAGTGATGACTTTCAAAAGATAGGCTCAAGGATAAAAATGCGGCCACAATGCACTCATAAATGAAGAATTGACTCCCTAGATTCCTCACCTTGGTTACTCCAAAAGCAAGGATTTCAAACATTCAAGAATGGTAGACATGTATTGGTATCTTAATGACCTTGTAAGCTATGTATAATTTAAATTAAAGATAATCCAAACTCGAAAAGTATCCAAAGTTCGGATTAGCTTAACGATAAATATGACAAGCTCATTAATGATATATGGGTCTCAGAAGCTTATAATGATGACCTTCAAGAAATCGATGTAGAAACCAAGGAAGCCAAGGCAGGGCAAGTAGGAAGGCAAACAAAATAGGAAAAATCCAGAGGAGTTGTCCAAGAATGAACTTCAAAGAAACAACTTCTATTCTCTAGGATGAAGCCACTCCACCAATCTTCATAGTTGTGAAGATGACTCCAACATCTAATACCCAGCCTATCCAGGTTTTATATTTTCCTAGATCTTCTAGTTTAAGACCCTATGAGGTCTTGATCCTTTGGGTCTAGGCTCACGTTAAATGTCTTAACCCTTAGCTGGTTGTTATTAAATAACTCTCCAACAAGCGAGACACAAACCCCAAGGTTGTTGATATTATTTTTTTGACATCGGGTATGTTCCCTCTAAGACAATCTGCAGCTAAAAATGGATATATTTTCTCTGCATATAGTAATATAGAGGTAGCTAAATTACAACAAGTAGTTAATAAAACATAATAAATACATAAAATACTTCACTTTTCATAAAGGAAACCTTTGAAGGGTGCCACTAAATGTATCAACATCATTCATTTTTTATGGTATTTATTTATCCCAATTGGAAAATCAATTATAAAGTTGCATTTATACACAAAACCAGGGCCTCATGTGTGTTGGACATAGAATAAACCAACGCTCCCCATCTGTTTCGCGACATGGACTAACCACCTCTCGTGGATCCTTATCTCTAGCGATGCGATCGTTGACTAACACCTGCGAGTTTTTCTCTAACGACAATCGTGATTCCCAACAAGTGGTATCAGCACATAGGTCACGAGTTCGATACACACTTGGCTTGTGTTGGAGGGGAGATTGTTGGACATAGGATAAACAAACGCTCCTCGTGTGTTTCGCGACATGGACTATCGCCTCTCGTGGATCCTTATCTCTGGCAATACGATCATTGAATAACACCGGCAGGTTTTGGTCTAACGGCAATTGTGATTCCCAACAATGTGGACCCTGATTAATCCCAACACCTACATGAAGGATAAGAGCAGCCTGAACATAGCCTATGCAACAAACAATTCAACATCTTGAACAAGGAAAAAGTATGCATCATTATGTTCAATTTGCATTATATGCAATTTGTGTGATACCCAGATGTTGTGTTCAAACACCATGCATGTGAGCATAGGGCCTCAAACTCCAATGCACTACACTTGGATATACATACGATATGCACGAAAATTAACACCTTTTGACGTCTCAAATTAGGAGACATGTAACAACGATCGTTGCTCCACTTTGCTTCGTTCTGAACCACTCTGAAACCCTATCTAATGGCGTCTGCAGAGGGGGCCCTTCCCCCTCCCCTCCCCTCATCTCTGAAGGATGAGGTTGCGTCCTTCCAGGCTTTGGTGGCCTCTCTGCCAAAGAGTTAGAGAACTATCAGGAATCAGACCAAGTTTGTGAAAAGAAACGAAGAAGTCAGAGACATCGCTCTCTCGATTGGGGCTAGGCGAGCCACGTTGGCTTACTTTGAGCGAGCGTTGATAGGGAAATTCACGGGCATGTGGCCCTCACCAAAATCGACTGAGGTCTAGACTGAAAGTTATTGGAAACCAATAATGAAAGGTAACATTGCATTATTTGTTATTGGAAATGGGTTTTTTCATTCTTGTTTGAACTCTAAGAGGATAGAGACATGATATTTCGCAATGGCCCTTATTTTTTTGGTCCACGAGGAATGTATTTGAACAAGTGGACACCTGACTTTAATCTGGATGAAGACGTTCCAACAACAATCCTAGTCTGGGTAAAGCTTCCTTGTCTCCCCCTGTCATTTTGGAGTGATGACTGCCTCAGAACGATTGGAAATGGGGTCGATATATATATAGATAAAGTTGAACATAGGGGATCAGAGTTTGCCTATGCAAAGATATGTGTGGAAGTGGACCTGGAGAAATGGCTCCTAGCAGAAGTCAACTTAAGCCTGGGAGAATGGAAGCACAAATAGATTATGGACTATGAACATGTACACTTTAAATGTAGGCATTACCACGAATATTGCCACTTCGCCCGGGACTGCACAAATAATTCTTCAGCCTTTGGAACTGATCATCCCCAGCTTGTTGAAGGTCAATGGCAGACGCATAAGAGAAAGGGGAATAATGGCCTTGTTGTGGGAGCTAAAACCTCAATGAATATAGAAGAGAACACGACAACAACATCAACAAATCCCTTTAAAATGTTGGATAAGGAGAAAGAGTCGAGCAAGAATGAGGAAGGCCACAGAGAAGGTAAAGAAACAATTCACAATTCGGATGATGAAGAAGTGGAAGAGGGAGAAATGAAGGAAAATACTCACTCAAGGAATAGCTCTCTAGATTCAACGCTCGGAAAAGTTGTGTCGTCCATTCCAAAGACCCCTTCACAACAGTGGAGTCCTTCGAATATGGCCAAGGAGATTGTCGGAGTACTCACCATGCATATGGCTCTGAATCTTGTTTGGGAAGATGAAGGCAGTAGTCAGGAGACTGACAGTTCTCGAAGGAAAGGAAGACCAAAGAATCAAACCCTAAGGGAGAAAGAGGCATAGCATAAAAAAATTTGGGAAGTCAGCCCATAATAACAGAGATAATAAAAAATAAATGGATTAAAGGTAAAAGCAGAAAGAATGGTGGGTTGTTGCAAACCACCACCTCGAAATTATTATTCTATCTTTGAATATTAGGGATTTGGGGAGCCCCATTAAATCCCTAGCAATAAAAGTTCTGCTAAAACAAGAACTTTCATGGATTCTTTTCAGCAAGAAACAAAAATGGAGGAATAGGAAGTTTGCAAGCTAGCTAGAGATTTTTGGAGAGATAGTGTGGGTGTTGTTCAATCAGCCAGAGGTGCATCTGGAGGTATATGTACTTTCTGGTCCCCCTCCCATTTCTCCTTCGTCGAGAGTGTGAAGCATCAGTTCTTGATATTGGTAGTATTAGATAACAAGGTTAGTGGGGAAAGAATTTATGTCATAAATATTTACGCTCTCGTTCTATATGGGCAAAAGGCGGAGTTCTAGGACTCCATGGATGAGTTAAAAGCAGGAGGGAGGTATCAAAATTATATTATAGTAGGCGACTTCAACACAGTGACTATAGCCTTAGAGAAAAGAGGGGGATCATTGGTCTAAGATCTATTGATCCACGAGGATCGTACAAGTCCAAGTACAAGTGGCTTAAGTACAAAGGCTCAAAAATCAAAGTGTCAGAAATGTGGCAAACTCAGTGTCAAGTTGAAAATCTCGTCTTTTTTATTCCAACGATGCAGACGACACTCAATTCTAAGTTTGAATGGAGTTAGAGGCAATCAAAGTTTATGGGTTGACTTGGTGATGTGGCAGGTTAAGGAGGAGACAAATTTGCAAAAATCCAACCACCAAATTCCGACTCACTCCGGTCGAATTCCAGGCGAAATTGTGGGTCCATTAAATTGACTCCTTCGATCAATTTCTAGAAAAATAAAAAATGGTTGGTTGTTATTATAAAATAATAAAAAAAAATATGGTAAGGCAAGTCATGACCCCTGCCCCACCCCAACGGTCCAACTATATAACAAAAATATAATATATAATTAAAAAAAAAGAGGGAGGGGGGGCCATGACCCCGCCGCCCCCAAAATTGCGGTAACAATCCCATTAATATGAGAGGGGCGTGGGCTGCCAACCTCGCCACCCCTACCCACTCCACACTCCATGTATGTGGTACCATCAATGGGTAGTAATGGGCATGCCGCCCGATACGAGTCCGGCACCCCAACCTCATTAACGGCGCCCACTTTTAAAATATATGTGCGGGGTTCAAAACTATATCTCTTTTTATGGAGGGGATGGGATTTGACCGCCCAACCCCCTCCCTCACAGTTCGGATCTCAAACCAACTCGACTAGTGGCTCCCTTGGGTTGTCCGCCCATCCTCATTTATTTAAACTTGCATTTCAGAAGTACACGAAGGTAGGCCAAGAGTGGCAAGGAGCACGAGACAGAGTGGAACCATGAGCGCCTTGCAGGAGGGGGGTGGAACCATGAACTGAGCTCATTTCTAGAGGGCCCAGATTTGTTTGGCGTCAGAATCAGGCAAATTTTATATGGATTTTGCACCTCTCAGCGTCACGAATCCAACAGTGTCATCCATTTCTTCATCAAAGGTCTCCAATTTTCGGGCACTTTCAGCTATGGAGTTATAAGGGTGTAATTTTGCATTGATGTTAGTACTTTCATTTTATTTTCCACTTAATGAAAGAGGGCCTCCCCACTGATTGAGCAGGGCCCGAAGACGTAGTCCCTCCTAAACGAACTCCGATATCAATTCCTTATCTTCTTTGCCTGATTTTATGTGCTTCTCTCTTCCTATGTTCATGCCTTTTCATTTTAATGGTTAAGATGCAATTTTATATGTAATTCTTTAATCCATCTCAAAGCAAAATATTTTGGATCATCTATTCGGGGATCGTATGTAAGATTTGATAACAGACTAGGATCTGATAGATGTAGTTCCGAAGGTTGGAAAATATACTTGGACAAATAGAAGGGTTGGGGGGGCCAATATTGCAACGAGTTTGGACAAATTCCTTGGCCAAAGCGACTGGCTCCTCAAGGGTCTTCATTGTTCGTCCTCCATTATTTCAAATGGCATATCGTATCATCGCCCAATAACCTTGCGGTTAGCAAAATCGGGAAACTTTGGACCAACCCCATTTTGATTCAATCTTGCATGGGTCCAAGAAGAAGGTGTACAAGACCTCATACGATTAGCATGGAAAGTCTCGGAGGCGATTTCAACACGGTGAATAGAGCCTCAGAAAAAAGTGGGGGATCCTTGGTCTGAGATCTGTTCGGGGATCGTATCAAAGATTTGATAACGGACTGGGATCTTATAAATGTAGTATCGAAAGTTGGAAAATATACTTGGACAAATAGAAAGGGTTGGGGAGGCCCATATTGTGGCACATTTGGATAGATTCCTTGTCCAAAGCAGCTAGCTCCTCAAGGTTCTTGATTGTTCGCCCTCCATTATTTCAAATGTCATATTGGATCATCGTCCAATAACCTTGTAGTTAGACAAACCGCGAAACTTTTGACCAATCCCATTTCGATTCAATCTTGCATGGGTCCAAGAAGGTGTACAGGACCTCATAAGAATAGCATGTAAAGTCTCGGTCCACAACTCTCCATCATATATATGGGAATCAAAGATTCGCAATGTCAAAGTTGTCCTTAGAAAATGGTTGAAGGAGACTTTCAAGTCTCCGGGGGGGGGGAAGAAGGAACTTCGTAGACAGTTGCATAACCATTACAAAATAACAAAAAAGCACTGATAGAAGATTGGTACCTCCAAAAGGAAAGAGAATTGACGAAGGAAATCTCTGCATCCAGCAGACAGGGTGAAGCTTTGTGGCGGCTCAAATCAAGGAGTCTTTGGCTAAAAGAAGGGGATTTGAATACTTCCTTCTTCCATAAGCAGGCGAAAGCAAGGGAAGTCAAAAATAAGGTAAAAGAAATTATTCCAAAACGTAAGCCAAAAATTTTGGACTTTGAGGAAATTAAGGAAGAAGCTTTCCAGCATTTAAACAAGTTATACTCAAGCAGGTAAATGACTTTTAGATTGATCTCCCATCTGTAATCTCCCACTTTGCAAATTTAGAATTGATGAAGCCAATCGCAAAGGATGAGTTCCTAAAGGAAATCAACTCACTCAATCCGAAAAAAGCCCACGGTCCAGATGAATTCTGGATCTGTTTTTATTGTGCCTTTTGGCCCTTAATCAAATTTGACCTCCTCATTCTCATTCAAGAAGTTCACTCCAGTAAAGAAGCGAGACATGAAGGATTGGTCGTCAAGTTGGACATGGCCAACGCCTTTGATCGGGTAAATCTTGGTTTTAAGTTGGACATTTATCCAAGCTTGGTTTTTTTGTCAAGATTTTAGTCATTGGATAAATGTGTGCATTGGACGCCCCTAGATTTCTCCCCTAATCAATGGGCATCCAACCCCTTTCTTTTCGGCCTCTCGAGGCTTGAGGTAGGGATGTCTTATTTCCCCTCTCCTCTATATCATTTTGGCCGAAAGTTTAAGCAGAAAACTCGAAGCAGCAAGGGTGGTTTGCCACCTTCCAGGGTTAAGAAATGCTAGGAATGTTAAGGATATCAATCACTCACAGTTTGTCGATGATACTCTCCTCCTTTGGGGGGGGGGGGGGGGGGGGCATCCAAAATTATAGCCTCCCACTTCAAAGAGGTTTTGGATTGCTACTTGAGATTATTTGGGGGTCTGGTGAACAAGAAAAAAAGCATTATTCTTGGATGGAACAATTTTGAAAACACACTGATCGAAATATCTCGTGTTCTCTGATTCTCGTTAGCAAAGAATTGGAGATCCTTTCTGTATCTTAGTTTTCCAATCTCCCTGGGCCTTCCTCTAGCGAGGATTGGGAAGTGGTTATCCAAAAAATCCAAAAAGGAATATAATCTTGGGGAGCAAGGTGGTTAAATGTCGCAAGGAAAACCATTCTCGTAAAGTCTGTCTTACCTACTCTTCCCATTTCTATTGGTTCAGGTTTTTTGGCCCCTAAGATTATAATGAACAGTATCAGCCGCATGATAAGAAAATTCTTATGAAAAGGAGGAAGAGACAACGAGAAACAGTTCCACTTGATAAACTAGAATATAATCAGACATCCAAAAACGCTGGGGGGATTGGCAATTAAAGACCCTGAATACATGAACTTGCCTTTAGGAGCTAAGTTGGTCTGGAGACTATTGACAGACTCCAATGAATGGTGGAAGCAGTCGTTTCTTAGGAAATACTTCCACAAAAACCACCTCCTCAGGTCGGAGGAAGAAAATTGGGAAGGGAAGGGAACGAAAATAGGGAAGCTATGTAAAGCCTCTACTTCGGTGATCCTAGAAAATCAGGGGTGGAAAGTGGGGAATGGGCTATGTATCAGACTTTGGAAAGATGGTATACTACCTGGGGAGCCATGGTGGGAATCAACTGAGATGGAGTTGGCAAGATGGGCGGAGGCGTGTGGGATAAATAGATTGGCAGACATCTCTAAGTGGGATAATTGTGGACAATGGGTGGGTTGGTCCTACCCAGATATCCCCCACCATTTGTTGTCATCCTGGGACAGGGTTGTCAAGGCCCTCAAGGGGTATGCGTCAGTTTCCATCGATAGATTGGATCGGAGAATTTGTAAGGGAGGCAAGCAGAGGTACTATAAGGTAAAGGATGGGTATGAAATCTTATTGACTCAACTCCCACATCCCCAAGCTTCAAGAATTTGGGCTAGAGCGTGGAACAATGATGGTCTTCCGAAAAAAAATACCTTCTATTAGGAGTTGATTTATGGTAAAATTTTGACAGCTGAGAAACTAAAAAAAGGTAGATATAGGGTCCATCTTGGTGTGTTCTATGTAGAAATGTTGAAGAAGACATTGCCCATGTTTTCCTCCAATGTCCCTTCACTTTGAATGTTTGGAGGGAGGCCTTACAGGATATTTTCCAAATCAGTGCCATCCTAGCTAATTGGTCGAAAATGTTCGAACATTGGTGCTCTCACCCCCCGTGGAATTATGGTCCTTCTTCAATTATCTCCAGGTGTTGGAATGCCATTACAAAATACATATGTTGGGTGGTCTGGCTTGCTAGAAATCATGTCATCTTCAGAGGAAAGGAATCTAACACCTCAGCTACAACACGGAAATTCTCCGAACTGCTTTTTGATGTTGTTTCAGCGAAGGGATTTAACTCTGGTGACTCGGATGGATAAACAAAGGTTGAAAAAGGTTGGCTTAGGGTCAATATCCAATCTGATAAACAAGGAATCTCAATAAAAGGTAAAAAGAAGTTTCCATATCTCATTTGTATGCTCGGAGAATAATTTGAGAAATGGAAGGATGCTTTGGGACAGTATCAGCTATTTTTCGATGGAGCAATGAATGGGAACCCGGAGGAGGCTAGAGCGGGAGGGGTGTTCTTTTTCCCTGATGAAAAGTGTGGAAAATTTTTTCTTGGGGATTGGGAATAGCTACAAACAACCAGGTGAAAGCTTATGGACTATGGCAAGGGTTAAGATTGGAAACAGTCGATGCAATAACCCAACTATCTGTCCTTGGGGACTCCCTCATCACAATTAAGAAATGTATAGACTAGACCAAAAACAAGGATCAACATCAAAACCCAATCTTGCAAAGAATTTTTATATTGTTGGAAAAGTTCAAACTTATAGAATTTTACCACATAATAAGGGAAAACAAAAGGCCCATGGATGACCAAGCATATCGGGTTGTCACCTTAGAACAAGGCGATCTCAGGGTGGATGATAGCACACTATCTAAATGTCACATCCCTTGAATTCACTTATTTGGAGATCATCAATCAGTAGGATGACTCTTGAGAAAAGAAAACTAACTCACAGAATGATTAAATGCAAGATGAACACACATGTACATATGTTTTGCGGAGGAAGGGTTGAGGATACGTTGGATCGACCATCCTACAGATGGATATTAATGAACAAGTTTGACATGACCAAGGACAGCTAGAAGTTTGTCGATAGAGTTTTAATGCAAAGAGGCCACGAAGGAAGGGCACCTTATGAGATCAAGGAGCATCGTAGCAGTTTGTTCATGTGGAAATTTTTCTTGAAGCAAGAAGCAATGGAATTAAATTTGTCTTTAGGAAAAGCATTTATGCAGAAAATTGATTCAGAAGCGGCCTCCAACGTCGTCAATTTGAATTGATCCTAGTTATAAGGTGGTGGCTAGGGACAGCATATGCATTGTGGTTAGCTTCTCACCCTCTCTGCGATAAAGCAATGACTTCTCCTTTTGAGAATGGAGCAGGTGACTCCTTAGAGAGTTTTGGTGATTTCAGGAATGAAGTGGAAGCGTTTATCTCTCGAATTGGAGGGCAAATATTAAATGAAGCCAAGTCTCATTTCTCCCAAGTGATGGGCCAACTAGAAGGCCTGCGGAAGGACATGGAGATTGTCCAAGCAGCTTCGCGGGTAATAATGACGAATATTGAGAACATAGACCGGAAGGTGGAGAGCTCAGAGGAGAAAGTTGAAATTGCGGTAGTGTCTGCTTTGAAACAAAAGTTTGTTGTAGGGGAAGGTGGCGTCAATGGGCAAGATGGAGGCGACTCAGGAGCTCCCTCTCTGCAAATTCATCATGCGGCATTTCAGAGCGATCCTAAGGACACGAGTCAGCAAGACGAGGTTGCAACGGCAGAGATGGAGGAAGTGGAACAACAAGCTCCAGATGAAGATACCAGTTAGTTTTTATATGCAATAGTTAGTTTATAAATTATAACTATAAATTTTTATGGTTTGCAAATATGTATTGTTTAATGGCGTTTTTTGGCATGCATATAAGCCAAATGCTGTAAGAAAGTTGAGACAGGTATCTCTGAAATCTTC
This sequence comes from Pinus albicaulis, assembly GCA_034641835.2. NCBI lineage: Eukaryota > Viridiplantae > Streptophyta > Pinopsida > Pinales > Pinaceae > Pinus > Pinus albicaulis. The sequence continues at coordinate 1,106,819,498 of CM076581.1, forward strand.
GGTTATTTGGTTAGAACTATTTTGGAGGAATTTAGAAATGAAATTGTTGTTGAATGTACTGGTTCTGGCCAAATTTCAACTTATTTAATAGAAAATACTCGTTTCTTTAAAACTAAACATAAAATAAAAATAGGAGATATGTATGATGTGCAAGAAAATCAACACTCTTGGAGGTCTCAATATAGTACCAATGTTTTGAGGATAGTGGCATTCTGGCTCTGCAGTAAATTTAGTGCTCTTATGCTTGTATAGATGCATGTTGACATTGTAAAAAAGAATTCAGCGCTTTGGACAAAGTAAAATGTGTTATCTTTGCATCGATGATGTGTTAGAAGCATTGATGTGATGGTATACACCACTGAAGTTAGAATATATCTGCAGGATTGGTCATATGCAGGTTCGGGTGCAGAACAAAATAATTTGAAGGGCAAGCCGCAAGAGTGATAATTTCATATTTTTGTTTGTGGAAGAATAATGATTTTAAAAATTATGATTAACAAAAAGAACAGTTTGCTAAAACTTGTGTAAGCACAGGTACACTTGTATACTTAAACAGGCTAGTCGAGGCCTCTAGCACGCCACATTCATAGAATGTGAGATATCGTTGCACTAAGTCTAGATAGGTTGGGGAAAGGTGCCTTCCTTAAGAAGCTTGCCCTGGAGTCCCTGACCTTACCTTTTTCTCATTAAATGGTTGTGCCGGCCTCTACAAGGCCTCACACCCACAAGGGCTTCAATCTCTATGTCCCTTATACCTAGCCATAACCTACACCTCAAAAAACCAAATTTGTATCATAGGTAGCACCTACTAACCATAAGGACCCCTGCTTCATTCTTACGCATCTCAGAAATCGAGTGTTCCTATAGACCATGTGGTAAGGCATAATGTGTCATTAACACAATACACAGGAATTATAGAAGGTTTATATCTATGTTGCACGGGTTTCCGAACCCAGGGGTGGGGTTTGAGAACCCAGGACTAGATTCGGGTATGGATGCTTCTAAAAAACTAGGTTCTTCCGTGAAGAACCAGGTTCTCCAAAAAAAAATTTGGGTTCTTCTGCCTTAATGGGTACGGAGATCCCCGAGGATGGGTACTTAGAACCCAAAAAATGGGTTCTTTGGGTTCTCGATGATCGATTTTGACTTAAAAAATTTATTATTTTTTAATTGAAATTTAAGAATTAAAATTAAATTTTAATAAATATTAAGTTTTAACAAAATTTCAAATTAAAACTTTGAATTAAAAAATTTATAATTTTTAATTATTGAAATCAAAATGTAAATCGTAAATACTAAGTCTAAACCTAAACCAAGTTCTCACTTCACTTCATTTCATTGAGTTCATTTGTTCGACGCAGGGACGAGAGGCCATTCATTGAGTTCATTCGTTCGACGCAGGGAAGAGTTCAATGAGGTATTCGTTCGACTGGTATTCAAGCAGGGATGAGAGGTGGAGGTATCCGTTCAACGGAGAGGCAGAGGGATTCAAGCAGGGATGAGAGGCGGAGGTATTACAGTTGCAAAGGTATTCATTCATGTAGGGACAGAGGATGCAATACACAGGGACATAAGCATTTATTCATGCAATACAGGCAGAGGGATGTGGCAGAGAACAGGAGGGAGCAGAGGGAGGCGACATAGGACGACGATAGAGGACAGCAGCAGAGGGAGGTATTCACGCCTTCTCTGAATTGTTATAACTTATATTCAACAGAAAAACACCTTTTCTTAAGAAATGACATCAATATATAAGCTGCACACTTAGATGGTAGATGTTTATAGTTTTAAAAATGCGAAAAAATGATGTTTACTGCAGTGTATGAGGAAGTGTGAGATATCTCCAAAATGGGCATGGAGAGTCTGAATTGGATATTTAAATTAAAGTAGAATTCCACTCCATTTGAAGCATCCTTATTATTACCTTGAGAAAACTTAAAAGAAATATGATAAATCACAATATCCTATGAACAAAGAACCAACTAAAGCTTGCCTCAATTCTTTCAGCAAATTCAGAAATTTACCCTTTTACAGGATCCATAAAACTTGACCCAAGCCCAACTATGAGGATCATAAACAACAAGAAACTTTTTTATAACTACTGAGTAGTACTTGTATTACCATTACAGAGAGAAATTAAAACTTTTAGTTTTCTTGTTTAAAGTTGAAAAAGATACAAATTCATATATATTATAAATTATAATTTATAAATTTAAAAAATATAATATTATTATATTTATATATTATATAGATAAATTATAAATTATATATACCCCCGACAAACCCACCCACCCTGTTTCAAAAAATGATGTACTCGTCCCCGTCCCCGAACCCACGTTTCCTGGCAACATAGATTTATATAAATCATAACAATAATATTGGGTGGAGTGTGGAATAACTTGGCACTGGAAACAAAATGAGAAGGGTGAAATATATCACAAGGAGTATTAGTACCCATACATCTACTTAAGACTTTCTTGGGGAAGTGTGTTGACGGCAGCAGAAGGAGAAATTTGGGGCACATAGGAAAAAAAGTGGGAAGAGTGACAGTGGTGTACATAAGGAGAGAAAGGGGATTAAAGAAAAGGTAAGTGGATGACCAAAAAAGGGAAAACAAACTTAGGAGAAGAATGGAAAGGTGGTGGGATAGAAGTGGAGGAAGAAAGAAAATCAGAGAGGATAAATGGAGCAAAAATCCTAGAGGGAGACAGTTTGAGACTTAAAACACTTCACACTTTCTAAAGGATCATAAAGCCTTAGTAGGCTCCAAGGGAAGTAGAGCACCTTGGGGAATGGTAGGTAAACTGGCATCCCAAACTGAGCATGGAGAACATGGAGTAGGACATCAGTAAGCAGACATATTTGGTTATCAGGTAGTCTTGTTTGTTCAGCTTTAGTAATGTGCTTGGACATTTAAATTTTAGAGTTATTAGACCTGTAAAGTTAGCATAGTTGTGGATAAAATTTGCTTATACATAAGTTTGTTAAAGAAACAAAAGTAATTGGTTTTCTTTCCACTTAACTAGGTTGCTGGAGGCAAGCCTTACATTGGTGAATTTTAGAACGGCAGTAGAAAATGAGTCATGTACATGCACTAAGATCCTCCAAGCCAATCATGGAGGAGAGTTATGTTATGATGAATTCGTTGAATTTTTAAGTGGGCATTTGGAAGCAGTCCATTACTCCTTTAATTTCCCAACAGTAAGGGGTTGTTGAGTGAAAAAACCACACAACTATGCTAAAATGTTGTGCAGTACAATAAAATATTGGACAGAAGCACTACACACCATAGTGTCCTGTTGAATCGATTCCCCAGAAAAGCAATGTGAGATGTCACCCCAGAGAATGTTTGGTCAAGCACAAAACCTCAGGCTAGTCATCATAAACCTTTGGTTGTCATGCAGATGTGCTGATTTCTAAAGAAAATGAAATTTGCATTTTTGTCCACTAAACACCAAAATTGGATGCAACAGTGCATGAAATTGATATTCACAGGTTTTAATGATCAACATAAGGCTTACATAACAGAGCGGCATTCAGTTGAGATGTCAATTTTGTACCCTGTTTCAGATCAGAAGTCAGATCCGAAAATTGATAATTATGGCTGTTGTGAGACTGAAAATTCAAATAAATTGGATGGCAAGAAAGTGCAGGAGACAGGGATGTCATCCAGAGTAAAGTGCACAACAATGGGAAGGCTGAAAAAATTCCAAATCAGGCAGAGGCAGCACTGATTTGAAGGGGAGAACATAGAGGGAAATGCCCAAGTGGTGCAACAACACTCTAGAGCACATGCAGTTAGAGGAGCTTCTTCAACTGAGAGAGGAATGACCAAGCAGGAGACAGAAAGGAGAAGCAATGCAGCATGTTTATTTTTCTCCATTTAATGTGGTTGTTAAAAAAGATGATTGGGAATAAAATCTCATGGAGGGTGAGGGCGAAGTGGCTTCAATAATGAAGAAGGATAGAATCATAAGCTTTTTTGTGCTAACAAGGTGTGTAAGAGATGTGTTTACTGGACACATTATACTTTGAGTTTGTATCAATGGTAAAGGGCTGCAATCTTCAGCCAACATTGATTCCCATCCAGCTGGCGAGTCAATGGTCAACCAAGTGGTTCATGACGTGACTTGTTCTAAATCAACCATTTAAATTATATGTCATGCAGTTCAGATTTTCCTTGTTTACAGCTTGCATGGTCCAAATAAGTTGGGCATTGTTGGATGAGAAGCTATGTTATGACCATTAAGGGAGGGCATTAGAGCCTCTACCATGACACGTTACATATTTGGAATAATATCAATGGTGTCCTGTGAAATGGTAAGTCTGCAATTGTGTATGTGTGACCCTTAGAGAACTGTACTCACATCTAGGGAGTAAATACCTGGCAATTATGGTCAACCAATTCTGTTGCCCTTCCAGCTATGAGATTGTACAGTAGCATTTCAATTGGAGCCTGACACAAAAATTCAAAAAACAAAATATCCTGCACACAATTTGACACCATCAATTGGATATGATTATCATGGAAATGAATACCAAGACCATACAAAGTATATCTTTTACAGTATAACCTCAATTGTTATTGCAAGGCTTCACTATGGTGGAAATCGGAGATACCAAAAATGAGGACTATAATCAAACACTAAATGAAAACGATACATGTTCAATCATAATCATGCAGAGTCCAACAGTGTATAATGCTGATAGAACACAACCTGACCTCATTCAAGCTGCAGACAAGTTGAGCCTATCCATTAGGATGAAATCTGACATCTAAAACCTTCCGAACACCTTGCTGAAAAACAAAGACAGACAACTTCTTAGAATGATTTCCATGGTGACTGCCCCACATTGTTCTTGGGATCAACCAAATGACTTCAATAGAAACAAATCTAAGTAGATGTCTACAATGAAATCAAAAAGCGAAAATCCACATATATCCAAATCAACCTCCTATTGACAGACGAAATAAAAGCAAGCAACTGATTTTGTGTCAACCAATATTTATGGAAGTTCAAATGAATCTTATAAGTTATAAACAATAAGGGAAAGAAATTAAGCTATAAAGAGAACAGAATATTATTGAATTTCAACAACACATGACAATGAAAATTTTGACTAAGGTGTCGCCAAAACCTACGCAAATTTTGCAGTAAACTTCACATATTCACAAAATTACATCCATACTACCAAGAAGTTACACTGGAGCTACACTAGATGTGTACGCACTCCTAGTTGGGGTCCATGAAGAATATGATTTTCACTCCAACCATACTGCTGGCCATTCAAATTGTTTACAAAGTGAATCCCAAACTGAAACAATCAAGTTCTTAAAGGTCGGTTAATCTAAGCAAAACGAGCAATTATTCAAACACATTGTCAGTTTTTTCTTAGAAAAGTATTTTCTTTATGAGTTAACTCTGTGATTATTGTTCATCTTGCGACCTGCGCAATGCATGTGATGAGCAACTCCACATGTCGCGACCTTCGCAGCGTCCGGGACCGCGCATGGCCGTACTGTTTCAAGTTGTCGACTTCCATGTAGCCAGCCACCCTCCGTCCATCGTGTTAAGCCCTCGAACCGTAGAATCGTCGTGCCTTTCCCTCCATTCGCCCGTCCGCCTCTACCCTTGAGCCGCTGCGAGTCCAGCAAACAGAGCAAAACCTTCAGTAGGATACTCAGCAGACTAGGTAATTCGAGCCACTAGTAGCGCACCTGCACTAGCTCTAGCAACAACCCACGATTACTTCACGTGGGTTATGGCTCGATGCCCCTCGTGTCTTTTCCTTCCTCTTCCACCCTTCCCTACTCCCTCACACTCCATCCTCTCTGTGTTATCCCCCTCCTTACCGTTCAACCCCCCCGCCCCCCAAACTCCCTCCACCTCTTCGATCACAACATCAACCCCTACCTGCCCTTCTCGAGCACACACATTACCCATCTTTTGAATTAGCACATAGGCAACCATACCTACGTTGGTAGGAGCAGAATTACAAGGAAACCTGGATAGGATAGTGGATAACACAATCACTGACACACATGCCAATACAGAGGAGTAGGTTCTACAACTCACACAAAAATAAACAGGAAGAAATAGGAGTTGACGCGCCACTTTTAAGCCGAAAACAAAGACGCCTATTGAACCATGGGCATTTGTGGTTAGGGATTAGGTGGCTAGCAGTCATTCATAACCTTAGGGCCATCATCCGGAATTCCCCTCCCCTGCCTACTTCTAGCTAGAGTCTCTAAATGAAAGTCTAATTGGGGGAGGCAACAAGGATTGGGTATCTTAGTGGGTTGTTGGAATGGCAAAGAATCCTTCTAGGCATCTTCAAGCAAGATCTTTGATGGTCTTTGTACATCCAATATCATCTTTATCAGTGAGACTCACACGAGCACTATATGAACACTCCTAGACATAGCAAGCTATCACTGGTCTTCGGCTTGTTGACAGGAAACTAGATCTTCAAGTGTTGTTGGAGGTTCAAGTGATGTTACCTGCATGACCAACAATTCCCTCGAGCATATGATTTCTCTAGTGGCTTCAGACGATTTTGCTAGCTTTCTGTGGGTTCAACTATTTACCTCCCTTCCCAAAGACATCTACATGGTAGTTTGTTACTTCCCCTGTATTTCACTGTAGTTTGTTATTCAATCATTCAAACGAAGACCCCTATTTAGACTTATACATCGGCATCATTTAGTACTTGACAGTGGGGAATGTCATCTTGCTAGGCAACTTTGATGCCGATACCAAAGCTCTTTAGGTCCCTCTCCATGCTCACTGAGAGGATGTGTTTTGCATTCAAGAACCAGATCTAGATTCAAGAGGACTTCAACAATTATTTGATGATGTCTTTGGGCCTCTTATAGGTTATGTCAGGCACCTTTTGCAACTTGGTGAATCCTATGAGTTGTAGTTCCTAAAATGTGTCCCTTGCTTTCCATAGTATCGCTTCTTCACCTGTTGGCCTCATGATGATGGGGTGAGTGTAGTAGATTATATGCTCTTTTATCTTTCTTCCTTTCTGCTAACGCCCCCTTCCATTGACTCCTCCACTCTTGGCCCGTGTTCGAATATTTTTTTCTTTGAAAAGGGTGATCCTGACATCTTTACTAACCATCCTCATTAAATGTTCCCATCTGATTCCAATTCTCATGCCTTAATTCTACTGATGCTAAATACACTTGTCTTTCATCCACCATTTGGTAAGTTGCTCTTCAGTCCTAACCCCATCAAACTAGACCCACCTCACCTTTCCTAGAAACTAGATCTTGTCCCATGAATGTTGTATGACAATAAATGTAAACTCTTCCACAGTCAACTTCAACAAAGCCTTCATTCACACTCACTCTTCCTAACCTGATCTTAAGGCTTCCTACTACCCCCTTCTCCACCATAGGAAGCACCTCTTCATTTCCCAAAAGAGAGGTGAGTTGAGTGCTTGCCTTATTTATTCCCCTAAAAACTTATCGTGCACATTCTTCCCTTGCCACTCTCCTCTTCCCCCTACTCCAAAATCCATGCTTACCCATATGTCCTCCTTCACAATATCCCTAGGTAGCTCCTAGTCCAAGTTAACTCGCCCCTACTTCTTGACAACTATTTTCATACTAACTTGGGAGGTTGTTTAGACAATGAACACCAGCAAAGCAACGGATGACATAGGGTTCTAAGTAGATATCTTCAAGCAGGGTCTTCACTCTTTGGATAACCACCAAGTCGACATGTTCAACCATGTCGTTTGCATGCATTTCTCACAGTCTTGGTTATGTCTATTAGAAATACTGAGAGGGGGGCGAATTAGTATTTCACTTTTTCTTATAGTTTAGTATCATAAAACATTAACCAATAACATCACATCAAAGGAACACAGGATGTATATATAAGAAATTTATTTATATCCTGAGGGAAGCTACAACTTCCAATTTACCAACTACAACTACAAGGGCTAAAACCACATCTTTACTAGCTCCCACTAGAAGGAGGCGACAACCTCCTGAAGGAAGCTACAACTTCCTTTCCTAGCACCACCCTAACACCCTTAATAATAAAAGAAAGAACAGAACTCTTGGGCTCCCGTACCAGGTACAATGGCCAAATTACAACAACACTTAATCACTACTATCTTTGCTTCAAATATTCTCCTTAGATGTTCAATGTATACACTGTTGTAACTTGACTTCTTTTTGTAAAGATTAACAAAAGAATTCTAACACATGCCTCCAATCAACTACTCGACTAACTCTTAACTCAGTCTTCAATTAGCAAATGGTACAGCCCTGATTTGATTCTAGTAATGCCTTAACATATGTTCAACAAGGTGTATCAAAATAAGCCTCAGCCTACCTCAAGAGACCCTCATTTTGTCTCAATGACTCGATCAGCTTCAAGAATATCTCTGAAACTTGCTTCATGACAAGCTATTTACTCAGGCTCAGACAGCTCAAAAAATGGACTTTAACTAGCTCGAATATGCCCCTGCCTCAGGGCCAAAATTAGGACTCGGGTGGGATCTATCTCTACCTCAAAAACTTCAGACTCGGGTCTGTCTAGGGAATATATATATATATATATATATATATATATATATATGCTTTTTGGAGAGAGATTATATTGGGGTTGATCTACCCTTAAGAAAACATGAACTTATGCCATATAACAAAACCCTTTAACAAGTTGATTTGAGCAAGGAGGCTTAGGCCACTTAAAAATTATTATTGACTTTCATCACGCCCTCTTTCAAAGTTGACTTGGACACATGGACTTAGACTATTTTTAATTATGATTTTGACCTCCTTTTAATGACATAATGAGACCATGAACTCGTGGGGCAAGAGCTGGTGATACACCCATCCATTTGGGGCACCAAACATCAAACATTAATATCTCTTCAACCGAGAGGACCCACAAGGCGTACCACCTGTCAAATGAAATGGCGTGAGGGCTACCTGTTGAGCAAGTTGTCATTGATGTCAAAGTAGGAGTAGTTGCGGGATGGTTGAGAGGGTGTAGTTGATCATTGATGTCAAAGCAACAGCAGGAGCATGTATTAGGTAGATGAGAGTTTACAGGAAAGAAACCCTAGCCCTAGGGTTTGGGGTCTTGGAAGTGAAGTTTACCAAACTTCAATCTATGCATGGGGTTCAGGAAAGTTATCATAAAGGGGGATAGGTTATAATGCCTCCTTCCTTCTCCTATTGTGTCACCTTTGTAAATCCTTCAATCCTATCCCAAGTTGTTCTTAAAGGGGGATGTTAGGATATTCCGACACATAGGAAATAGTTAAGTATAACTTGTTCTAGCGTAGAGTTAGGTAAAGTGTGTTTCTTTACTGTACATTTGTAACTTATAATCCAACAGTCACAATATGTATTTATCTGATGGTTCACTCTCTCCTCGATATTACCGACAGTTGATCTGTGGTTTAACACCCGATTGGTCCATGATCTCTATTTAAAGAGCATGGAGGGTCATTTGTCCATTAACCGTTTATGAGAGAAGCTGATGTAAATTTTCTTTCTTTATATAATAAATTGCCTGGAGTGGCAGCGTTGACTATTTCCCTCTTCGAGGGTTTTAACCACGTCAAATACTGATGTGTTGATCTATGATCTGTTTGTAAGCGGTGACCTTTGGTGTTTGATCTAAAGAACTTACCTTGTAAATTCTTACATGGCATCAAAGTTTGACTGCATTGTGACTGTCGCTTTCCAAATCTACTGCTTCTGACCACTTTCGGGCCGGGAGAACTGCTTTGTTGTGTTTGAAGCCTCTGTTACAATGAGGTACCCCTTTCGTTTCATGCAAAAAGGTTTCCAATTGCCCAAGTTATGTCACTTTAGATCTGGAGGTATAAAGCATTTTTTTTGCAGTTATATTTATTAATCTCTGTTATATTTTTTTATTGCCGGGTCTACACCCTCTTCTCTGTGTATGCTCTTTGCTCTGCGCTCTATGTGCTCTCGGCAAATCAAAAACAAGAAGACGGGATTTTTCTACTACGTATGCTCTTTCACCGTGACTTTGTGTGATCTCGGTAAATCAGAAATAGCGAGAAAAATATATAGTTGTCGAACAAACTAACCAGAAATCTAATGTTTTGTCGTAAGGCTTGTATTTTTGTTTTGTTGTGTGCACAGGTTTTTTTTTTTTTTTGAGGAAAAGCACACACACCTAAGAGCAAAAAAAAACACCCTTCCTCCTTTCAAACATTTACAAAATCCTTTTACTAGCTCGCTTGGTGTAAAGTTACTTTGGGTTCAAGTCTCTTTGTCAAACTTCTTTTTCCAAAAAAAACTTTTTGTTAAGTTACTTTTTCTTAAAAATATTTTTGGCAAGTTGCCTTTTTTTTCAAAAAAAAAAGTTTTATTTAAAAAGCATTGGAGCAGTTAGTTTCAACAGCCTAATTTTTCGAGATCTTTCCATTGGAGCAGTTAGTTTCAACATTTTCAGCTTCAGTTTTTAAAAATGAAAAGTGCATGCCTGGTTATTCTTAACAGCACCAATTATTTCCAATCGCTATCCTACATGGTAGACTTACTTAGAAGTAACGGACTTTATAGAATACTCATAGGACAAGAATTTAAACCTACTGATGGAGATAAAGCGGTTAAATGGGAAAATAAACAAGATCAAGCACGAGGGTTGATAGGAATGTCCATTGCTCAAGATCTTATATTTCATATCCAATAAATTGACTCCCCTGTTGAAGCTATGAAAAAGCTAAATACTTTTTTTGGCATTAAAAATGAAATCAGAGCCCACCAACTTGAAAATGAGTTGCTTAATTTGTACCCCAATAATTTATATTCTATTGAGGATTTTTTGTCCAAATTCAAGACCCTTAGATTTCTTTTAGAAGGTTGTAAGGTCAAAAAGGAAAATGGTAGCCTTATCTATTCCATTCTTGCTAAGTTAGGCCCTGCATACTCTGTATTTGTTTCCACCTTCCATTCCACTAGAGAAGCCCTCATTTCTCAAAGAACAGCCTACAAGTCCCCCTCTTTTGATGCCTTTTGCGATTCTTTGATAAGAGAACAAGAAAAAATCTACACCTTGGTCTTATTAATACTGGAAACTCTTCTAAGAAATCCTTAGCAACACAGCAGCAACCATATCCAAAAAATCCTAAGAAGCAGCATCCTAAAAAGAATGGTACTAAACCACACAAGGGTCTTAAGCAATTTCAGTCGCAAACTGAAAAAGCAACTCAACAAACTGATAAGGCAAATAAAAACAAAGTGAAGAAGACAAATAGACATTACAACTTTTGTAATCGTGATGGGCACGTAAAGTCAAAATGTTTTAAGAAGATGGAAGCGTTGGAAGTAGCAATGAAGAAGCACAATATCAATTTGGAGAACTCTTCAACTTCATCTTCGAGAATGGCACTTTCTGCTTGTGGTTGTCAAGCATCAAGATTTGGCTATGCATTGAATGTATCTTCTTCTTCTCATTCTTAGAGTGGCTCATTGATTCTGCAGCCTCTTACCACATGGCCAAAAATAAAGCCATGCTTTCTTCTTTAAATGATTGTAACACCAAAACCATTTATGTTGGTGATGACAGATCTCTTAGTGTTGTAGGCTCTGGAATCATTCATCTTGATAATGGTCAGTTTAATGATGTATTATGTGTTCCTACCTTGTCCTGCAACCTTCTATCTATTTATCAGATAACTCATTCAAGTGAAGGGAAAATAGTAGAATTCTCACCTCATGATGTTGTAATTAAGGGTCTAAGAGATCCTAGACATCTTTTAGCTACTGGCATTGCTGATGATTCCATAAGGTTGTATAAGTTTGACAGCTTTGGGTCATCATGTCTTCCCTCCATTTTTGTTACTCATAATGATGAAGTGAGCAAACTTTGGCATGAGCGATTTGGTCACTCAAACTATCGCTCTCTTCAAACTCTATGTAAAGAAAATATGGTGACAGCTCTTCCAACGGTATCTTGCCGAGATGGTGTTTGTTCTGGTTGTGTACTCGGAAAACATCATCGGGATAGTTTTGACAAAAGTGCCTCTTGGCACGCTTCAGCCCTTTTGCAGCTTCTGCACAATGATTTATGTGGTCCGCTTCCAGTTGTTTCTTTCTCTGGATACAAGTATTTCTTAACTTTCATTGATTATTTTTCCAGACGCACTTGGGTATACTTCTTAAAACTCAAGAGTGAAGTTTTTAACATGTTCTTGGCCTTTAAGGCCTTTGTTGAGAAACAATCTGGACATCACAATCTTAAGTTAAGATCTGACAATTGAGGAGAATATGTTAACAATAAATTTATCCACTTTTGCACTGAGCATGGGATTCAATTGCAACATATTGTCCCATATACTCCACAACAAAATGTTGTAGCTGAAAGGAAGAATCACACTCTAAAAGAAATGGCTAATTGTATGCTTCAATCTAAAGGACTTAGTCTTATTTTTTGGGTAGAAGCAATTAACTGTGCAAATTACATAGTAAATCGCACTCCTACTAAGGTTTTAAGGAATATAACTCCAGAAGAAGCATGGAGCTCAATCAAACCAGATGTAAGTCACTTTCGTGTTGTTGGAAGTAAAGCTTGGGCCCATATTCCAGATGCGAAACATAAAGCCTTAGAACCAAAGAGTGAAAAATTCATTTTTGTTAGATATTCTGAAGATGTCAAAGGATATAGACTTCTTCAACCCAAATCCAAAAATGTAATCATTAGAAGAGATGTAAAATTTGATGAAAATATATCGGCGGGTGTGCCACCTTTGGCCTGCGAGCCTGATTCGGCATATGTGCTACCTCTCTCTATCTCTTCTATTTTTAGCAGCATTCCTTCTAGTTCGGATGATTACAACAAGGATGACAATCCTCCTCCACCTCCTCAAGATCTTCCTTCAGCTCCACAGCTTCCAAAATGGGTCCGCTCTACTCGAGATGCAGCAGGTTCTCTTGCAGGTGACCCTGCAGATCAACGTCATACACGTTCTCAGTTCGACAGAGCCTCTTCCTTATTGGCTCAAGTTCCAGAAAATCTTGATCCAGACACCTTTGAAGAAGCTTTAGGTCATCCAAATTGGGATGCAGCTATGAATGAATAATATCGTTCTTTATTGGCAAACGATACTTGGGATCTTGTTCATCTTCCAAAGGGAAGGAAACTTGTCATATGCAAATGGGTCTACAGAACAAAGTTTGGACCAGATGGAAAAGTGGATAAACATAAAGCTTTTCTTGTTGCTAAAGGATTTTCACAAGTTGAAGGCATTGACTAAACTTAAACCTTCTCCCATGTTGCCAAAATGAATTCTATCCGCCTTGTTCTTTCCCTTGTTGCCTCCTTTAAATGGGAAGTCCATCAAATGGATGTTAAATCCGCTTTCTTACATCGGTATTTACATGAAGAAATCTACATGGAATAACCCCCCAGCTCTATCCAAAATGACTCTAGCTTTGTTTGTCGCCTTAGGAAGTCTCTTTATGGTCTCAAACAAGCCCCTCGGGCTTGGTATGCCAAAATGGATAGCTTTCTCTTAGATAATGGCTTTTCTAGATGTCATTCTGACAACACTGTCTACACCAAGAAAGTGGGCAAGTCTTTAATCTTCCTTGTTCTTTATGTTGATGATCTTATCCTTACTAGTAGTGATCCCAACCATATAAACCATGTGAAGTCTAGCCTCAAAAAGAAGTTTGAAATGACAAACTTTGGACACCTGCATTATTTCCTTGGTCTTCAAGTCTTGCAATCCAAAGAAGGTTTTACCCTTTCTCAGTCCAAGTATGCCTATGATATTCTATGCCACTTTCACATGGAAGACTGTAAGCCAGCCCCTTCTCCCTTTCAATCTGGAGTCAAGCTTTCAGTCACTTGTACTTCCCCTAAAGTTGATGCTACCTTATATCGTCAACTTGCTGGTAAACTTTTGTATCTAACCCATACTCGTCCTGACCTTTCCTTTTACGTTGGTCTTGTTGCTCGGTTTATGCAACAACCTCATGAAAGTCACTGGAAAGCAGCTAAAAGAATACTTCGATATATTCGAGGTACAGTTCAGTTCGGGATTCATTACAATGCAGGAGCATCTCCATTGTTGATTGATTTCACTTATTTTGATTGGGCTGGTGACCCTGATGATCAAAAGTCTACTGCAGGTTATGTATTCACTCTTGGTTCAGAACCTATTACATGGTCTTGTAAGAAACAAAGTGCCATCTCTCTTTCTTCAGCAGAACGAGAGTATCGTGGTGTTGTTGAATCCAGCAAGGAAGCTTTGTGGCTTTGTCAAATCCTGTCTGAATATGGTCTTCATCAGCAGCATCCAACTACACTTTGGTGTGATAATCAAAGTGCCATTCAGCTATGCAAAGATCAAGTTCAGCATCAGCGTATGAAACACATTGAGCTACACATACACTTCATCAGAAAGCTCATTCATGATCGTGTTCTTGAAGTGCAGTATTGTTCAACCAACGATCAAGTTGTCGATATCTTTACAAAGGCTCTCACGGAAGCGAAGTTTATCAAACTATGATCTATGCTTGGAGTTCAGGAAAGTTATCATTAAGGGGGGATAGACTCTAATGCCTTCTTCCTCCTATTGTGTCACCTTTGTAAATCCTTCAATCCTATCCCAAGTTGTTCTGAAGGGGGGATGTTAGGATATTCCGACACATAGGAATTAGTCTCATATTGTGTCACCTTGGTAAATCCTTCAATCCTATCTCAAGTTGTTCTTAAGGGGGGATGTTAGGATATTCCAACACATAAGAAATAGTTAAGTATAACTTGGTCTAGCGTAGAGTTAGGTAAAGAGTGTTTCTTTACTATGTACATTTGTAACTTATAATCTGACGGTCACGATATGTAGTGATCTGACTGTTCACTATCTCTTCAGTATTACTGACACTTGATCTGTGGCTTAACACCCAATTGGTCCATGACCTCTATTTAAAGAGCATGGAGGGTCATTTGTCTGGTAACCGTTTATGAGAGAAGCTTATGTAAATTTTCTTTCTTTATAGTAATAAATTTCTTGGAGTGGTCATGTTGGCTCAGGTCGTGGATTGTTTCCCTCTTCGAGGGTTTTAACCACGTCAAATACTAGTGTATTGATCTGTGATCTGTTTGTGAGCTTTGGTGTTTGATCTAAGGAACTTACCCAGTGAATTCCTACATATTTAAGTATATGAGAAATGGACAGAGCCCTAGCTATATGCCTACAACCTGTATGTCTGAATTGAAGAAGTTTTGAAGCCCTTGAAACCTTCATCAGCAACCTATAGCAATTTTCATCAATGACACAAGGACCTGCAAGAGATCTGAAGAACATTTTTCGCTATATTGGTTGATGGGTGCATCAAACTACCTGTGGAAGATTTAAAGTTATAATTACAATAAATTTGGTATATTGATGGATGTGCCTCTGTTGACTAAGTAATGCATGATTAAATGCTCAAAGATTACCTGTAGTAGTAGTGTGTGGAAAAACCTGTTTATTAGAACAATACATCTGCCCATAAGCACTGTCCATGTAATTCATAGTACTGAAGGTTGTACCAGAGTTGAAATATGCACTAATCTTTATGTCAATCCACAATGACCTTTGATGATTGTATAAAAGTAATGACATGCCTTTGAATGACACTGAGACCATAAGGAAAAGGCCTTTATAACAGTGAAACAAATGTGGTTGCCAGTGTTTTGTGTGTTGAAAGTCTGACTGAAGATTATTGTTTTAGAAGTTGTGCTTCAGGATTAAATGGACTAATGCACAAACTTGTGTGCCATATTTGTGTAGTTGTACATGTATACCTATTAAGTGAGTGATCTTTAACTATACAGTGACACACTTACTACAAGACTTCGACCATAACTTGGAAGTTACTCATATTCTCAGACTAACATATACACTCTCTATGGTAGATATAAATATATGACCTCTCTAATGACAAATACGCTCCTTATGACAGACTGTCGCAACAAACTCGTTCTATATGGCTACATGGCAGACAGAGGCATGATCACTATGATGACATACATGCTCCCTATGACAGACGTATATATACCTGCTCTTTGGGCCGACAGAATCGTTCTGTATGGCAAACATATACATGACACACATGTCAAACATAGATAAATGACCTTTGTGGTAACATTCATCGCAGTAACCTTCTGTAACAGTGGAGGCAGTAGACTCTAGCTATTGATACAATGCCAGCAGTATAAGTGATGGATGACATGTCAATAGTAATGACAATGTTCTTGACCTTGATCCTTAGTTGCAAGAAACGTTGGGCAGAGGTCTATTTCCGCCTGGAAACGAAATGGAAGCATGTTTCCCCGTACCGTACGGCCTGGAAACAGGCTTCCGTCCATACTAGGTCGTTTCACATTGAGGAAACGTGCCCAGTATGGACGAAAACGCGTTTCCAGGCCGTACGGGCACGTTTCCGACGTTTAATATTCTTTTATTGCTCTTTTTTTTCGTTTTTATTTTTTTGTTTTTGCTCCCTGCCAATTCAAGAGTGATAGAGGGAACTATTGAAGATTGGGAACATATTTTTTTGAGTAGGTTAGCCTAATGTTCAAGCCTATGGCCCTAGTGTTGATATGCAATTCATGGTAATGTTAAATTCTTAAAGTAAAAGTGCCTTTTACTTAAATTATTAACATTACCATGAAATGACTTGGGATGTTTGAGAGTGGTTTCGCCCTCATTGGATTTCATATGGAGAGTAGAATTTTAGATCTCACTCAAAATCCAGCGGACTTATCATTTTTGCAAGATTTCAAGATTGGGGGGATTGCAATGTTTCCATTGGATTTTGTCATGTACTAGGGTATGAAACTTGTATTTAATCAAGAGAACCAACCCCTCTATGCAGGGGAGACTCCCAATAATCAAGAGCACCTAGGGTACTAGGAACTTGTATTTAATCAAGAGAACCAAGCCCTCTATGCAAGGGAGACTCCCAATAATCAAGAGCACCTAGGGTACTACGAACTTGTATTTAATCAAGAGCAATAAGGTCGTTCGACTATGCAGGAGGAGACTTCCAATCAAGCATGAGACAAGAAATTAGAAATTTCTCGTCGCTGATTTTGGATATTTCTATTTTCATTATGTGATCATTCATGAGTAAATGTGATGTAAATTTAGAGACTTATAGTTTATGTATTCGCATTCAACAATTTAATCATAATGTAATAAATTATAATGTATCATGAATGTTTTATGATTGCACATGACAGTGGCCAAGGTAGCTTGGGACATTGCCAACAAGTGAGTATTACTCTGGCAGGTTTTTTTCACTCGGTTAATTATCATCTCCCTATCAGGACTTAAAAAATAATTGAGTTTTTTCCTCCAATTTTACCCCAAAGCCGGAGTACGACTTGATGGTGAGACGTTGGGTGAGTCCTAGTGTCTAGAGTCAATGTATATTACCATACTAGATCACACAAAAAATTTCGTGGAATTTGATTAGGTCTAGGTAGTGATTTTTAATTTGATTAGGTCTAGGTAGCAGCAACAGACGGCAGCAGCAGCAGTGTCTTTCAAGGGCAGCACTAGGGTTTCTAGGCCTAGATCTGACTGAGTTCTGTAAATCCTGTTTGAGGGTGTGGATCGGTCAGTATTTTTGGTCTTAGATCAGCCAGGAGCTGCAAATCTAGAGTTTTCTTTGTAGGTTTTCCCAGATCTGGAAACCAGAGTTGTGTATTCAGAAATATTCTTAATAATAGAACCCTCCAGCAGCCAGAGACCGGTTTTCCCACATTGTGTTTTTCCGGGGACAGTTTGTCCAGAAATAACTGTGTCACTGTGTCTATGTGTGCATATGCTTATTCTGGATCTGAATTGGTAGAGATATATTATGTGTTTTGCTTTGGTGTTAACTTGAATTTATTTAGTTAATAACTTGTATAAGTAGGAGAAGCTTAACCAGATTAACAGTAATAATTTCTGCATAAGAATTAAGATTCAGAAATTTCTACATGGTATCAGAGCAATTGCAGATCTGAACGGGCAGCGCAGTTGACAGGAAGGGAAAATCTGACATGAACCAAGGGAAGGGTTCATGCAACCAAAAGGACTCACGTAGTCCTCCAGAGCATGCAGAAATGCAGAGGGAACATGACATGAAAGTGTTGGCATCCAGACTAGAGGAGGATCTTGCATGTGTGTCAAGCACAGCTCCTCCTGATGTTTTGTATATTGACAGTGGAGCATCTGCTCACATGACGGGGATTCGAGAATGTTTTTCGAGCTATCAAGAGGAGCAGATGAATTTCCAAATAACAATGGGAAACAAAGGAAAATGTACCCCCCTCGGGAGAGGTACCGTAACTTTTCAGACAGAAGATGGCCACAAGATTCGAGCCACGAATGTTCTGCATGTACAAGAGTTGGGTATGAACTTACTCTCGAAGTCTCAACTTCAGAACAAGGGCTATGATGTATACTTTATTCAAGACAAAGTATATGTCAAACATCCTAACTGGAGTAAAAAGGCACAAATTGGAGTAAGAAGTCACAAGCTGTATAAGTTTCAGCTTGAATCTCCGGTGGCCCTGATCGACAGTACAGACGATAGAGATCTGAATGAGTCATGGCACAAAAGGATGGGGCATCTACATCATGGAGCCTTGGGGATTCTCAAAAATACTGTCATAGGGGCTCCTGAACTCAGCACAAAGAAAGACGATGTTTGCAAAGGATGCGTATTAGGGAAGTATGCTAAGGCTGCGTTTCTAAGAAGCACCAACAGAGCCAAAGGTGTACGGTCTGATGTCTACAACAACTCTCAGTGGGGCAAAATATTTTGCCACCTTCATTGATGATTATTCCAGGAAAACTTGGATCTGTTTTCTGAAGACCAAAGATGAAGTCTTTAATTGGTTTAAAGATTTCAAAGCATTGGTGGAGAACTCTACAAGAAAGAAGATCAAGAAGTTAAGGTCAGATAACAGTGGAGAATATATCGATAAAGACTTCACAAATTTCTGTGCATAGGAAGGCATCAAGAGAGAGTGGACAACTCCCTTACAATCTAAAACAAAATGGAGTTGCAGAACGGAAGAATTGGACCATAACAGAAGCTGCAAGGGCAATGTTGTACAACCAGGAAATGCCCAAATTCTTATGGGCAGAGGCCTGCAACACAACAGTCTATATTAAGAACAGAGTTCCAAATAAGGCTTTGGGGAAGATGACTCCTGAAAGTGTGTTCACAGGCATCAAGCCTAAAGTGAGCCACATCAGGATATTCGACAACGTAGCATACTGCCATGTTCCAGAGGAAAAGAGGAAGAAACTGGATCAAACTGCTGAAAAGGGTTTTCTGATGGGCTATAGTGAGAATGCAAAGGCATACCGTGTCTATATTCCAAAGAGCAGGAAAGTCGTGGTAAGAAGGGATGTAAAATTCCTTGAAGAAAGAGCCTTTAGGAAATCTCGAGAGATGGCCTCAGATACGCAGATTGAGGAAGATCCATTGGTACAGCCTCAACGACCTCTGGAGGAGAGGTCCAGTGCCTCTCCTAGGCACAATTGTTCTGAAGGAAGCTCCTCCGACGAAGAACAGGAGGAAGAAAAAGTGAGACCACCCACCACTGATGGGAGACCGCGCAGAGAACTCCAACAGATTCTTAGAGATGCAGAAGGATTTGTTGGAACACCTAGAGAAGGGAAGAGGATAAAGAAACAACCTGACAGATATCAGGCACTGGTAGCTCAGGTTGGAGAGCACTCTACCTTTCGGGAAGCAGCTCAGCATCAGGTATGGGTAGATGCCATGGTGGAGGAGTATAGCTCCATCATGACAAATGATGTCTAGGAAGTAGTCCCTAGACCACAGGACAGATCTGTTGTAAGATCAAGGTGGATCTACAAGATCAAATATGCTGCAGATGGTAGCATAGAGAAATTCAAAGCAAGATTTGTAGCAAAGAGGTATGCCCAGAAAGAAGGCATTGACTATGAAGAAACCTTTGCTCCTGTAGCATAGTACACTTCTATCAGATCCATCATCTCTTTGGCAGCGTGGATGGGATGGGAGATTCACCAGATGGATGTTAAGACTGCATTCTTGAACAGTGTGATAGAGGAGGAAGTGTACATAGAACAGCCAGAGGGCTTCAAGACACATGAGCAGAAGACTCATGTTTGCAGACTTAAGAAAGCCTTGTATGGCTTGAAACAAGCCCCCAGGACATGGTATGGTCGGATTGATCCCAACTTATACTACTTGAGAGTAGGAGATGAGCCACTTATTCTTCTTTTGTATGTGGATGACTTTTTTTTGACTAGGTCATCCAAGCTCATCATGGACTGCAAGGAGAATCTGGCAATAGAATTTGACATGAAGGACCTGGGACGAATGCACTATTTTCTTGGGTTAGAAGTTTGGCAGCATGAAGGGGAAATCTTCCTAGGGCAAGGAAGATACACAACAGAGATTCTGAAAAGATTCCAGATGGAAGACTGTAGACCCATGGCCACACCAATGATCACTAACTGCAAGAAGATAGACACATCGGAGGATGATGAGGCTGATCCCACCTTGTACAAACAGCTCATCAGGTCATTGATGTATCTGGTCAATACGAGACCAGACATCTGCTATGTAGTGAATACCCTCAGTCAGATCATGGTGGAACCAAGGAGGGCTCACTGGGCAGCAGCTAAACATATTCTCAGATACTTGAGAGGGGCAGTAGAGTATGGGCTAAAGTACACGAAGGAAAATGAAATTCAGTTAAGTGGGTTCACAGATGCAGACTGGGCTGGAAGCACAGTAGATCGGAAAAGTACCAGCAGGTACTGTTTCAATCTCGGATCAAGAATGACCTCCTGGTGTAGCAGGAAACAAAAGTCCGTAGTACTAAGCTCAGTTGAGGCAGAGTACATGGTAGCAAGCACGGCTTCGTGTGAGGCCATATGGCTCCGCAACTTAATTTTGAACCTACTTAAGAAACGAATAGAGTCGACCAAGATCATGTGTGATAATCAGAGTTGCATCAAGCTTTGTAAGAATCCTGTGTTTCATGATCGGTCGAAGCACATTGACATTCGGTGTCACTATATCCGAGACTATGTTCAAAAGGGAGCAGTACAGTTACGATACACTCCTACAAGTGAACAGGTAGCAGACATTCTCACAAAGGCTCTGAATAAGGTTAAGTTCACTTACTTCAGAGAGAAGATGGGAATGATCGAGAAACCCTTCCACTAGAGGAAAGGGTGGTCTTCCGAAGAAGAGGGAGCTGCAGTACAGTGGTTGCAGTGGCAGTGGCAGAGCCATGGGCAGTAGTACAGAATGGCAGCAGCAGTGCAGAGTTGAGTGGCATGAGGCCAAGCTTCAACAACACAGAACCTGTGCCCAAAATCATGTAATGCATGAGTGTGATGTATTGCTAGAGCACACCCTTGATGCTAAGAGGGAGTGTTGAGATTTTGTGTGTTTCGGGTAGCATCAATTGTGCTCTAGCTCCCAAACTTTGTGGAGGGACTAGAGTACACTAGATCTACAAGACCCAGATATGGATTTGGGAAATTTCATCTGGTTTAAGAGATATTAAATTAATTAATTATTTTAATGTATTTCGTAAGTTAAAATTTAGGAAAATAAAATAATTAAAGTGAATTTAATTAAACATGTGATGAAATTATCTTAAGTCACAAAGATCAAGCTTTCTTTTAATCTTAGCCATTGATTAAAGATTTAATCTTGGTCGTTGATTTGTCAACGAGAAAAGTATAAAGGAAAGGCTTGGGGTCATTTGTAAAACACACATAGAAGCAGAGCACTAAAGCTAAGTTGAGATTCTAGAACGGGGTTGCTAAGAATTCTCAGAAGTGTTTCAGTTGCAAAGAGGGGAATTTAGACCAAGGGGATGATCTGATCCCGGGGTCTAGAATACACAAGAAGAAGAGAAGAGATCAGCAAGGACAGCGCAGAGAAAGGCAGCAGCAGACGGCAGCAGCAGTAGTGTCTTTCAGGGGCAGCTTTGGGGTTTCTAGGCCTAGATCTGGCTGAGTTCTGTAAATCCCGTTTGAGGGTGTGGATCAGTAAGTGTTTTTGGTCTTAGATCAGCCAGGAGCTGCAGATCTAGAGTTTTCTCTGTAGGTTTTTCCAGATCTGGAAACCAGAGTTGTGTATTCAGAAATATTCTTAATAATAGAACCCTCCAGCAGCGAGACACTGATTTTCCCACATTGGGTTTTTTCGGGGACAGTTTGTCCAGAAATAACTGTCACTGTGTCTATGTGTGCATATGCTTATTTTAGATCTGAGTTGGTAGATATCTGTTATGTGTTTTTCTTTGATGTTAACTTGAATTTATTCAATTAATAACTTGTATAAGTAGGAGAAGCTTAACCAGATTAATAGTAATAATTTCTGCATAAGAATTAAGATTCAGAAATTTCTACAATAAATGTGTTTTGAACCCTCAAAACCCACTTTTCCTAAGTTTAGTGGGAAATCTGACAATAAATTAAACTAGAAATTAAATAAATAGAGAAAAAAAAATATCCACACATGTTAAATGTTGTGGAAATGAGGTGGAAAATTATGGAGGAGTTAAAGTGAAGTCTCAAGGTGATGTGGACTCCCAAAATCAAGGAAAAGACATGTGCTCAAGTGTATATTGGTTATCACCCATATACACTTAGCATTCCATCATAAAATTCGAATTTAGCACATAAGGGAAGAAGAAAATGAAGTCCACTTGCCAGAATTCGATTTTTACACTTGCCATTGGAGCTCCACTTATCAAATTCGAATTTGCCCTGTGATCTCCTCCCTCTCACCACTTGGCATTTGGTTCTTCATTGGGATTTGCTCTCATTCTCTTATATAAGTGGGCCTTGGTTTCTCATTTGTATCATGTAATACGAGTTATTGGGCTCGAGGAGACACTACAGAATTGTATTCACTACTTGCAATATAATACAACAGTCTTTGGGGTAACTTGTGATGGTGTTCTTCTCCTTGCATATATGGTAAATTCTTGACTTGTTGTTATGTTTCTATTTATTTTTTCATGGTATTGTTTCTTTCATGCTTATTTCAAGTTATGTTAGTATGCAGCTATCTCATATTAGCATAAGAATTACTTAACTACTGTAAGAAAATAAATCTTCTAGTTGATGTCAAATATATCTCTAGGAACTCTTTCCATTGCACTTATTTAATTTCATGTGGATCTAATGAATTGTGGTGAAGTTTTTGTAGAGGAATCATCCTTTGGTCAAGCATTCAAGTGTGAGGGGAATGCGTTTAAAATTCTTGAAATATTCAAAATATTCAAGGAGAACCAGCATGCATTTAATTTTAATGTCTCATCTATTTCGATTTGTTTTGCAGACGTGCTCTTAAGTTTTAGGTTCTTTCTTATTGCATCAAAATTATATCTTAAACAACAACAACAACAACAAAATTCACATAGTGCACTTCATTTATCAATATCTGGTTATTTCAAAGAGCTAAGTCATGGCTAGTCAAAGAGGAGAGCTTGCTCACACTCATTGGCCTAACCTCTTGTAAATTATTTTTTTAATATACTTTGTGATTTCTTGAGCTAACATTTGTTATTGTAGATTTTCTCTAACTTGTTGTCTTGCAGCTACTTGAGGGTTTCATCTTCAAAAAACTACTTACAAGTTTCCATGTAAGACCTTGGGGCTCCAACTTCTAGATTATTTCTCTCTCTTAGTCGTGGAACTAAAAGAGGCTTTGTCTCTCTTCTTCTTCCGTGAAAAATATGCATTTTTTTGTGCTTTTGTGGACCTCAAATTGCAAAAAAATTCAGCAAGGAAAGGTCTATGGCTCAAGTCTGAGTTGTGAAGACTTTCCTTGGATTTTAGAGAAGACTTGATAGTTTTCTCCTTTTTGTAACAACTAATAAAATTCTTGGTTTTGGGAGCGTGGGTTTTACCCACTGGTATCCCTATCTCTCCATCTTTTGGAGAGGATTAGTGTTGTGATTTTGTTGGTTTATTTCATTTTGCATGCTTAACATCTAATTGGAAAATTAACACTACATGCATTACACTCATTTTGCATGCAATTTAATTTAATTTGCTACAAGTTCCAAGTCTTTTCACTTTCATAGCAAGTTCAAACTTTGGCATGCATGCACTTTTAACTTGAATCTAATTTGACATGAATCATGTTCCAAGTCTACTCATGCTTCACCTTTAATTACATCCTACATGCATCAAGTATTTGGACAAGATTTCTCCATAAAGTAACATTCTATTTCATTTGAAACAAGTACATTTCAAGTTAAAGTTAATTTTCATGTTTGGTTAATTCACTTGCATGCCCCAAGCAACCACTAAAATTTTACCTCCAACATAAGTTGGTTGAATAGACATTTTAGGGACCCTCTACTCCTCTATTGACTCCTCACTGTGAGATCCATATCTCTGGGCAAGGGTGAGGTCTGAAGATTGAAGATTTGAATTGTAACCTTGCTTTAGAACTAATTAATAAAATAAACCAAGAGCATTTTTTTTATCACATTTACCTTACTTGCAAGTTCTTGATGGTTTAGAGCCATACATGCAACATCATTTCCTATTTTCAAGAAGCATTTCCTTTCATGCAAGTATTGTAATCTCTTTTGCAACAAGTTTAGTTTATTTTTCTTGTACTTGGAACATTGTCTACTTTAGCAAACTCCCTTTCATGTTTAATGATCATCATGTTCATGGATGGTTAATGAGTCTCATTTTCTTTTCAAATACTCTTATTCCATGTTGCAAGGCTAATTGCATGTTGTTATCTTGGTCTAACATTTGACTTTTTATATCATCTCATTTACATTCTCCCAAATAGATTACTAATTGTTTGTATTTTGGCAAGATATCTTCACATGTTTTGATTCACCAATTTAAATATCTTAAAAGCATTTTTGTATCTTGCATTTATAATATCTTGTGCAAACAGTTTTTTGTTTCACTTTTTAGGATTACTTTTGCTTTCCAATGAAAACAGTTCACTTCATTTAAGAAAATACAATTTCATTTTAAGAGCAATACTCTGAAGGCACTAGTTTCTCATATGTTTCATGATTATCTTATGTATTGATGGTTATTGCTCATATCACGTTTTTGCTTATAAATTTGAAGAAGTAATCTATTTAACTCTAACAACTCTCCTAGAAAACTCACATCTTTAACTTAGTTTTTCTTTAGGGACCACCCCCCATAGCTAACCTAAGAGATAGCTTAAACAGAGAGAGTCGAGATCAGTGTGACAGCCCCTTCTCTAAGTTCCTTGCCACCAACCACACCTTATGGGGCTAAAGGCTTTTCTCACTAAATTATAGGTAGGTGTAGGCGGCAAGCGATAACAGAACCCAACCTTCAGGGAGCATTTGCTTCCTTCCAGGATGCTGGTAAAACTTCCTGGGGATTTTATACTTCCTTCCAGTTCGACTGGTAAATGTTGTATGAACAAAACAGAGCTTTAGTTAAAGCCAATTCTTGTTTACCTGCCTTATTGATGTGGTGATCTTTTATGGTTGTTGAATGATCTGAATGATTAATCAATCAATCTGACCAATTGTGAAAAGAGAGGGATATATTTATTCACCCCCCTCAATATTTCCAACAATTGGTTTCAGAGCAAGTCCTTCAATGGAAGCTTAATAGCATGAAGGCAAAGCCATAGCATTCAGATGGTTGTTGATTCCAAAGAAGATGTCAAAACCTGAAAGACAAGATTCAAGTAATAACACGTGACTGGGAGAGGTCCAGAAACTTGTATAGCATTCTTCACAACAAATATGAAGACCTGAAGGCTGAAAAGAAAAAAATTGAGGAAAGTTTACCGTTGCTGACAATATCATGCTTTGAGCTCAAATCAATATGCTACAATCATCTGAAAAGAATAAGAACTTGATGAAGCCAAGAAGGAAGTGGAGCATCTCAAAAGCAGATTGCAAGAGGCAAACGATAGGGAAAGAACCTTGACAAACCAACTCAAGGAAAAAGAAAAAGAAAAGCAAGACAAATGGAACAAGCAGGACAAAGAAAAGCAGATCACCTCCTTAAAAAGGGAACTTGAAGAAGCCAAAAGGAAGGAAGATGTTTTAAAAAATCGGATGAAACAGAAGGAAGAAGAATGCATAAACCAAGAGTAGGAAATTGTCATCTTGAGAGCAAAAGTTGACTAGCTGAATCAAAAATTGAATTCACAGGTCTTGTATAACATTATCAAATGTCAGAGATCACCACTTATCAAAATAGGTTTTGGATGTATTGGTGAGTCCTCACAAGAAGAGTGGCCACAAGAAGAGAAGCCTCATCCCAATGATGAAGAACAGGCACAAGAAGAGAAACCTTATCCCAAAAATGAAGAGCAACCACATGTCAAGGAAAAGAAGAATTCTTATGAAAGGAAATCCCATCCCAAAAATGGAGAGAATCCCAAAATCAAAGTCCTATACAAATCGACCAACACAAAAAGTTAGAAGACCAATACCTCAAATCAGGATGATGCATTCAGGATACCAACTCATGATAGAGCATTCAGGAGTGGAGAGTAGCAAAAATATTCCCAAGGAAGAAATAAACGTTGGAAGAAATGCTAGCGCACACATAAAATGAACACAATTATTTTTGGACAAAAGTTCCCAGAAAAACACAACTTGGGAAAACCGGTGCAAAAGATGAAGGTTTTATTTTATTATGCAGCAATGAAATCTAAGTACATATATGGATGCCCAACTGGCAGCCCAAACAACAAGAAAATCTGGGGAAAACTCGGCCTCCTAGAGCACTGTGGCAGCCTCTGCGCTGCTTTGAGTCGTTATGCCTTTGGATGCTGAGAAAATCATCTCTCCAACCCTCTAGGACTTCTTCCCGACCTCTAGAACTAAGAACGATTTTTCCTTCCTCCAAATCAAACTTCTTGGCTGAAGCAACTGCATTGTCCCTCAACATTACCTCTCTGGGATAACTCAGCTCTCTTCCTACCGCCTCTCCGGATCTGGAAAATCTTTCCTCTGGATCACTATCCCTGCCACTCTCACTGCTTCAATCTCACTCACTCTCTCTCTGGCAACTGATTGTTGCTACTCTAGAAATCGATTTGCCAATAAAATCGAACTCTCCAAGTGATTTCTCCATCACCACATCGACCTCCTCTTATAATCCTTTGTTGGAGCACCAACAGCTAAGATTAGAACTTAATCAATGGATGGGATCATCTTGGAGTCCATCCATGTGAGTTTCTAGATCATTCTCGCCTTATCTCAATTAATACTGATTAATTAACCATATTCCCTAAGTTTAGACTTAGGAAATATTTAAACATTGGTTAATAATCTAATTGAGACACTTTTAGGCAGAATTTCCATAAACGATTTTTGGGTTTTGCGAACTTATGTATTCTAGCCTCTCCACAAAGTTTTGTGGCTAGAACACATCTGATGTTACAAAAACTAACAAATAATGTGGCACCTATTAGTGATAATGATATGGCATCACTAGACGATATGGCAATAAGGCATGATGATCTGGCAGTATTAATTATGGGTTATGTGACATAAAAGTATTAAGGGTTGACGTCGTGGTAGCATCACATCATTTAAGTATAAGTTAGAAGAAGTGTTCCAAAGCAAGATGACATGGAAGCATTTGTTAAGAGTTTTTTTTATTAAAAGAGGAGACTATTTTTTTAGGGACAAATAAATAATATTGTGGGCCCAAAGGCAAATTTGATTTGGAATTTGAATTTCTTAAAATTCAAATTCCCCCCAAAATAATTATGTCGGTCCCATTTCAAAAGTTATCCATGAACTATATAAACTAGGCACCTTCCAAATCAATGTATCAGTATGTGATTGATTCGTGAAGCATTGTCGGAGGTCCTTACATTTGCGGCTCATATAGCAAATTGAAGGCTCAGTTTATTTTTATTTTATTTTGCTCTTGAAGATTCAAAAAGGGTTTCGTTGATGTTCATTTACAGGTGGTTGGATATCAAACAATTGTGGCCCTCAGTAAAGGCATAAAACCTTCATGCCAATTCTAAGTCTCAGAATCGTGTTTAAAATGGGAGGGCTCAAAATGTGAACTTCGGCCCTCTCAAGGGTTTATTTCTGTTCGACCATTTATGATTATGCAGCACTCCTCTTGACAATTTCGAGCAGTCACAGAATGTGATTTCCTCACTGAAGTAAACCAGTGGAACATAATGGATTATCTTCGTCTCAAGGATTTTCGTGCCATCTGAAAAAGTCTTCACAGGAACGGTTTTTGGGAAATAATTTGTTCTATTATTGATTTAAAGGGTTTCGTGGGTTTATTATCTATTCGCTGAGTTCGAAAATCAGCTCCAAAATCCTCTCAAATCAGCTATGTAGCAGCCCCCCACAAAATTAAAAATAAAAATATAAAATATAAAAACCCTTCAACCAGCTCAAAAAACCACATAGATCTCTGGGGAAAAAAAACCTTGAAGTAACTCGAAAATCTCCTTTAGTAATCAACCCAACAGCTCTTCAAATCTACGAAAAATTCCCCTTTAGAACAACCCTGCAAAAAACTCTCTAAATTATCTTCACCGAAGTTTCGAACTCAGCGCAAGAAATGCAAGAGACTCGAATGAATAGTGCGAGTGAAATAGAGGGGGTGGGGATTAGAGTAACAAATTAGCGAAAAAAAATTAAAAATTATTTATTTTTTCTTTGCCTGGCTCGTGCGGCCAGCCGGTTCTACCGGTTTCGGTCAGGTTCTAATAACATTGATTCTTTCCAAAAAACAGTGGCAGTAAGTTCATGTTAAATTGAACAATTTCAAGTATCAATATGCACTAATCCAATGATTGAAGTAGTCCACCATGTATCTCAGTAATAAAGACATTTGAAGAAAACAGCAACATCATTTGATTTAATTTTAACTTAATAAGTTGACTATGGCAGCATTCTTTTGAAGATCTTGATTTATTTGCATTTTGACTATGACCTTAAAACAGTGACATCACATAAAACACTGACATGACCTTTGTACCATAAGAAGCAACACTCAGCAGTGCTGATGACCTTAGTAGTAACTTGGCAGTGAACTGATATATAGACTTCGTGATATAATACTCATTTTGATGAAAAGGGGTTCTTGCCTTGATAAGTATTGTCATTGACTTTATAAACGAGTGTGATATAACACTAACACTGACATAGTGACCTGTTATATCGTTCCTTGACTTTAGCTTGATGTGTCAATGTTCTTTAAGATAGTGACATGGAACTGTGTTGTGATGTGATTGTTCTAATATCTTGACCTTCATATGATGACACTTAATGACACACAGTGATGTGACTAAACATGTGCATTTGATTAAAAACCTTGTAATACAACACCCACCTGAAATGTGACAATAGTAGACTAGAAATAGTGACTGACATAGAGACATGACAATTGACTTGACACCTAGACATAACAAGTGATTTGACACTTTGACTTGACTTGATGTCAATAGAAGTATGATGAATATGATTTGACATACTGACACACTACCTTGATCTGACCTTTAGACTGTAGTGACTCTGATAACCTAGGGTTCATACTAGGTGTCTTGTAGTAAGTGACATAACTGTGACCTTACAGGGCAGCCGGTCTTTGTGAACATTATGATCTTGTTGTACAGTTTATTGTACGTGAAAATGGATAGCTATGTATGATCATTGATCAACAGTGAAACGACATATGCTGGTAGCTCTCCCTGGGCAAAGCTTCAGAGCATTGGTAGCAGGTCATAGGGATGACCTGAGGCATCTTGGAGTATGTCATTATCAGACATTTGGGTTCGGCAGTTGTAGCAGTACAGAGTGTTTGGTTCAGTGATGTCAGTAGCAAGTGTTGTGAGCTTATGAGCTCATGTGCATGCAGTGGCTCAATGGAGCAGTGACAGTGATATGCAGTTAAGCAGTGACAGCGATATGCAGTTGAGCAGTGAAAGTGATATGCAGTTAAGCAGTGACAGTGATATGCAGTGATGAGCAGTGATTAGATTGTGCAGTAATCAGCTTGAGCAGGATTCTATAGTGGTCAGTGGCTACTAGGATTTGACAGGTTATGAGAGTATCTTCTCTACAGCATTCTTCTATTGATTCAGAGCACAGGGGGATCCAATGTGAAAATTGTGAAACGTGGTCTGTCGGCTCTTCAGGGGATTGAAGACACCTACAGGTTGTGCCCTAAGAACTCTTCAAGGTGGCAAGGTGGTGCTAGGGCAGGGCATTGTGGTGTCCAAGGTTACTTGGAAGCGGGAGCGGAAGCGCGGAGCGGGAGCGGGAGCGGGAGCGAAGCGCGGAGCACCATTTTTAAAAGCTTCCGGTCCGGAGCGTTTTCTGGAGCGTTTTTATATATATATATATATATTTTTATTTTTTATTTTTTATTTTTTGATGCATATATGTCAACAAAAACATGTAGAATGATGAATTAGACATAAAAAAAATAAAAACATAGATTGAATCATATAACATCAATCATCTAGAAGTTATAATCTTCATCAACCACGCCCACGAGTTGGAAGCATACAACATATTGACTCTTGAGTCTCGCAAATCATCAATCTGAAGGTTTCAAGCTTTCAAAATTCAATATATAACATTTATCATCATTGATATGTAACATTTATCATCATTGATTTCAAATTTCAATATCTAACATTTATCATCATTGATTCATTGATTTCAAAATTCAATATACATTTATCATCATTGATATATAACATTTATCATCATTGATTTCAAATTTCAATATCCAACATTTATCATCATTGATTCATTCATTTCAAAATTCAATATACATTTATCATCATTGATATATAACATTTATCATCATTGATTCATTGATTTCAAAATTCAATATATAACATTTATCATCGTTGATATTATATAACATTTATCATCATTGATTCATTGATAACCATATAACTTTCATGAAGCATCATATTCATAATTCATAATGACTTGTAAACAGTAAACTTATAAATGCCAACTTCAAAGTTTCACCTTTCAAATTCAAACTTCAAACTTAAATTGTCATTAAATATATGAAATCGGAAAGAGTCAAGTTTCAACTGTTCAACTGTCAACAACAAATAGAAAAGACTAGTAAACAACAAATCTATTTTATCTGGCTGGCCCCTTGCCACGCCCACGAGAAATGTCTAATTTTTGTGAGCCACGAGGAAATGTTGGTCTTCTAGTACTCTCGGGAGTACCACGACCACGACTAGAAGGTGGAGGCTGGATCTGCAAAGGAACAACAGTGTGATATCGAGGAGTGGCACTGGCACTGGCACTGGCACTAGCACTGGCACCCGCACTGCTACCAGTAGATGGTGGGACTGGCCCTGTGTGTGGCGGTGCTGCTGATGCTTCATCATCATCCCTATAAAGTTCTGCTTCCAATTCTTCTAGATGTAACATGCCGTCCTCCAAATTATCATCCTCTGGGTTGTTGTCCCAGACTCTGTATGATTGATCCTCATTTGCCCGATCACAGTAATGGCTCAACAACCTCAAGTTATAATGCACATAAACCAAGCTTTCAGCTCGGTTTTCATTCAGCCTGCTTCTTCTCACATTGTGTATAACGTTGTAGGTGCTCCAACACCTCTCTGCAGAAGAAGTGTTCACAACCTGTGAGAGAACTTTTTTAGCCAACTTTGGCAAAAGTCCCATGCCGCCAGATGCTTCCCACCATGTGAGAGCATCAAATCTGTCCTTGTCTTCCATTGCATGGAAAGAACCAAAGTTAGCAGTGCAACTGAAGTATTTGCCTAATTCAAGGCGCAATCTAGCACACTCTTCCCTGTCAGGTACCAATTTGTCCAATGCCTTCATGTACCCTTCTTGTACCTCTGGATCTGTGTGAGGTTTCACCCTAACCCCACCTCCCGGTGCAGGTTGGCCCAACCAAGATGGAGAGTAATATTTTGGCGTAAGGATATATGCCAAAGCATGTAGTGGAACATTGAGTTTATTCCACCGTGCACACACACGGTCATGAATCATAGCATACAAGTTGGGATCATTATCCTTAACAATATCTTTTATTTGCCCCAACATGCTATCCATCTGCTCATAAACCTCTCCAATCACTGGTTTATCAGTATCTGCAAAGCGAATCATGTTATAAATGGGCTTGGTAAAACTCACAATTTCCCTCATACGTGCCCAAAACTGAGGGTCAAGGGCGGTCTCCTCCACATGTTCAAAACTTTGCTTGTCAACTACTGTTGCCGCCCTGTCCTTTAATAGCTGCCAGTGTGGGCTTGATACCATTGCAGCCAATGACTCTCTTACCTTCAAAAGGCGCCTGAAGGTGAGGTAATAACTAGCAAATCTAGTTTTTCCTATTTTAAACAACTCCAATTTGGAGTGAGTACGGAAAAGCCCATGGGTATTGCTATGATTTGTAATAAATTTGATCATTTTCTTACCTCTCTTGTACAAATCACCAAGCCATTTGAACTGAGGTTGTTTGTTTTTTATGATATCATGCATCAAAAGGTTCATTGTGTGAACCAAACACCCGGACCAAAAAATGTTGGGGTATTTATCCTCAACAATTGCTCCTGCTGCCTTACAGTTAGCAGCATTATCAGTGATGACCTGTATCACATTGTATGGCCCGGTCTTTTCAATTATATCAAGTAATGGTTCTGCAATGTTAATGCCGGTTTTGAATTTATCTGAATAATCATAAGCTGCCAGGAACACTGCACCACTAACCGACACAGCCAAAACATTTATCAATGGTTTTCCTTTTACATTGGTCCATCCATCAGAGATAATGGACAACCCATGCTCATTCCACGAACCTGTCATTCTAGCCAAAGAATGATTTATTTTAGCTCTTTCATGATCAAGACCCACGGTTCTGGCCTTGTCATACCCAGGGCTTTTGTATCCTTTGGGGGCATCATTAATGGCAGAAACCATTTCATGCCAATAAGGTGAGCGAAGAACATTGAATGGCACCCCACATGCATATAGAAACCGATAAACTTTTGAATCCACATCATTCCTACACCCTTCGTCTAGGAAATCGGATATGGTTCTACGCCTTAATCCAGTGCCACTGCTTCAAAAACCACTGGCATGGGTGGAAGTTGAACTTGCTTGTCCATGATGTGTTGGGCCTGAATCAATGAAACCCCTAGATCTTTTAGATGATCTCTGTAGGGCAACCAACTCTTCCTTCCTATATATCTCTCTCTGTGGTGCTGGCACAAAAGTACAAACTTTGATTCCAAAATTTTTAGTTCCATCCCCTGGCATTATCCCACAAAGGTGCCTTCTCAGACGGGTGTTTGAACCATGGTATTGCTTATTGCAATGGGGGCAAATAAATTTAGTGGTTCCACCACCTTTCCCTCCTTCCATTTTCTGAACATATTTTCACAAAGGAGTTTGGTCTTGTTTAGTTGGGGAATCTATGTTCTCGGGTTCTCCACTCCCCACTTCCTCCTCAGCATAATCCTCCTCCTCTTCAGGATTTTCTTCAGATCCACCATAACCCTCCTCTTCATCCTCCTCTTCTCTGATTTGCCTCTTTCTTCTAGCACTCTCCAACACCATTATCACAAGAAAGGAACCAACATGAGGAAAATCCCTAGCCATATAGCCATGATGGAAACAAGTTTCAAGTTTCTAGCCTGCAAAACAAATGGAAAAATGCCAAATGGGAATAGGAAATGCAACATAGGAAAAAAACAATTCATTTTTTAAGTTTTAAATCCAATAAAATGCAACATTCAAGAAAAATTCAAGTTTTCATTTTTAAACAATTTAACAATCTACAAATTCATCCTAGAAAATACTAAATTGGATTAGAAGGCCTACCTCTTTCTTACAATTCTCCTGTTGCCTTGCTCCTTGCTCTCCTTCCTTGGCACTTGCGCTCCTTCAACTCTTGCTCTCGCTCTCCTTCAACTCTTGCTCTCGCTCTCTCAACAGTTAACAAACGATAATAACTAAAATGAAACCCCCCCCCCCTTTTAAACAATTCGATTTTTCCCCTAAAAAAATTTCTGCGCGGCGGGAAACGTTTTTT